>WBMV01006966.1:2097052-2218610 GCA_013396655.1 Campylorhamphus procurvoides
CCCCCAAACATCATTACCTGAAATGTCTGTCTCTCTTGCCTCTTAAAAAAAGTTTAGACTGGTTGAGCATCTGACTTAAGTGTTTGCATTTAGTCAGTCAGAATAAAGGTTGCATATGTATGGGGAGGGGAACATGCACCATTCTTTCTAAAGTTGAGTGATTTCATTTTAGGCTGTCTTCTGCTTGTGAAAGACCAAGATTCACAGGTCTTTCTTTAAAATAAATGGACACGTGCAAAAGTTAGAGTGTATTAAAGGTTTTCTGCTACTGCAGGGAGGAAAGACTCTTCCTTTTCATAATCTGAGATAATTCCAATGGCTGAACAAGCTCAGGAGCGCACAAATCGTGCTGCCAGAGACATGACTGCTATTTGGTATGTACCATAGTGTTCTAAACATAGATTATGTATAGGCCAGGAAGATTAAACCCTTGTTGAGATTTTTGTTTGCTTCTCCACCTGGACTTTTGACCATGACTTATGGTGATATCAGTGCATGGGGTTTCCTGAGATAAAAATACCACTGCTGGTGGTAGAATTGCATTCTAAATGACTGAAACGTTCTCATCCCAGAAGCACTTTGCCAACTCAGCACATGAACATATTGTTCAAGAGCACCTGAGAGATTTTTGTGCTAAAGATCTGTGACTGATTGGTCAAATGAGAAGGTAGCAAGTCCCTCTGTCAGGGAAGCAAACTGTCTTCTTTCAGAGAGACTTTCTATCAGTCTTTCCTGACTACCAAATGCAAGATGACACAGATACAGTTGAACCTGCTATTATTCACTAGCAGAGAAAGGAGTGGAAGCCCATCAAGAAGCATTGAAGGAATCCTGTAGAAACAATATTAAAAAAAATAAAAAAAATGTATAAATGGCTTCCAATGCAAGTGTTTCTGTCTTATGTTGAAATAAAATAACTGAAAAAATATGGGTTATATTATTTAGACAGTATTGGAAACAAAAACATAGAATAGTTTAAAGTTATTACTTACTAAAATTTTACATTACCAGCCATAATAACAGAAGGAAAGATTATTTACCAAGTAACTATGGTATATAAATAAGTATAGGTTGCTATAGCTGCGTTCAGGAGTCAAGTTCATTTTACTTCATTTGTCCAGACATCAAGATATTTTTAACCATTTGTAAACAAAGGTCATCAGACCTTTGAGTGTCAAATCAAAAAGAAGACAAGTTAAATCAGTTGCTGAAGACAGAAAGACAACCTCATTGAGATCAACTAACAAAGACCATATAAGAAGTATATGATCTTTTTTTCTTATCAGGGATATGGAAAATTGGAACATAACAATTCTGTGGAATATATGGTCTATAATGCCTGTGGTCTACAGATCACTCAGCTCTGATAAAGAAGGGAACAGCACATTATCTGCAGCTTCTGTTGGGGTCAGTACAATTAGAAACATAAAATCCCTTCAGAATCCTTAAAGGCCAAAACAGTGACTTCACTGGGTGCAGTTCTGAAGCAAGCACACAATAGCTGCCAGTTAACTGACACTGATGGAATCTTCATCCTCCTTTTAGCAGCACGTCAATCACATTTAAGGGGCTATTACATAACCTGGTTTAAATAGTGTATAGGGTATAACATAGCATGTTCATAGAATAAAAGGTGCATTAGGAAAATTAAAGAAGACATCCCTCTCCCAGATCTCTACCTGCCTCTTCTCTGGGATCATAGCAACATAGTGGTGCCAGCTCTAGTGTAGATTTTCAGTCTGTTCTCTGTGGGAGTCTTCCTGCACTCCTGTTTTATAATCTAGACAAAGGAGCAGAAACTCTGAGAAAATTATTTTTTATACAGATCTGTAGTATTAGTTCAAAAGATGAGGCATTATTTTTTAGCTGGCAGAGTTTTTCAGAGAGTTTGGCTCTTGAGAAAGATCAGCTGTACATGGATTAACACTTTAAAATTACGGCGGTGGATGACAGGGTGCATGGTCTTGTTACACTTGATGTGAACCTCAATGCATAAATTAACCTTAACTTACTTCATTCTAGCTGGTTTCAAAAGTTATTAGCTCTTTCACTTGAGCTTGGAATATGGAGAAGTTTGATTAAGCTTTGACATGAACATACAATTACTAAGAAGCAATGTATAAAAAAACCAAACACTACTATTTGGTAAGTGTAATAAAATACTTGAAAGTAGCAGCATACATAAAACTGCAGCATAATATATCACTTGGGCTATGTCTTGGACCTTCAGAGATTATATTATTGCATATGATTTTTTTTTTCTAGTGTCTTGAGGTAATGTATAATTGAAGCAGGATTATCTGAAGTTAAAGGTGTTTGATAGAAGCCTAAAGTGGCCCTAAAGGAGAATTTGCAGGCAAGAGTGTTCCTCTTTGACTTCCACAGTTGATTTAGTCTGAATGAAGAAGGGAGTGACCAGGAAAAACTAGACAATAAGAAAAATGAAGTTGATGAATTCATGGGCAGTCAGAAGATGGGGAAAATTGCCATGGCCAGATACTCACAGTTTTTCATGAGGGTTGAATCTGAAGGCCCAGTGAACACCTTTGTAGCAGATGATTTATATGAATATTTGAAGAAATTCACTAAAAGGGAAAAGTAATTTATTAGAACAGCTCTTTCTGTATGGTACCATGGTGTTCGTAAAGCATAACAAAGATCTGATTGCATAGTGAAGTATATTGCTGTCAAAATGGGGAATATTCTAGTAAAGTAACAGCCATAATAGAATATTGGCTGTAGCTGGGCAAGAAAACAAAGGACTGTGCCTTTGAAAATGCCAGATGAACCTTCACAGAGCTTTGTGGTCATGTGCTGATTGGAGAAAACAGCTCTGCAAGGCAGATCCATGGTTGCTACTCTCTTTCCCCTATAACTTGCTTTTAAAGTGCTATGGAAAATGTAATATTGCCTGATTTAGTGGGTGGCTATCTTCACAAACATGTGGTGAAAGAAGCTTGATCAAAATATCTGATGGCCTATGTATTGTTTCAGTCTTTAATTATTATTATTTTTTAAATCTAAAAATCAATGCTTTTGCAGAATGAATTTATACGAACCTCAAGGACTCATGATATACATAGATGACTTAGTTCGTTTTGTTAACACAGTGAAATAACACTTGAAATGAAGAGTAACTATAAATATCTTAGTATCTTATGTGCCAGGAGGCGAAAGCATTAGTAAGAAGAGTAAAAGTACATTTCACTCCAGTAAAACCCAGTGGCTGGGCCAGAGTGCTTTGAAAATGCTTTTACTGGAAACATCATCTAGAGTTTGTGTGGATAGTGTTTATTACATTCTTAAAATACACAGCTCCACAACGGTTGAGAGGCAAGCTGCTGAGGCTAGCAGCTACAATTGCAATTTATGAAACACATGGCATTGGAATTTGACCAATAGAGTTCAATCCAGAACCAAATTTGAGAGCACAGTTACTGTAAAAATTAAAGAACAATACCATACAGCAAGTAGAGATGAATCTGTCCAATAAGGAAATATGGGGAAACCAAAATGCCTCATTGGTTTCTTGCTCAGAATGAATCATTAAAGACCACTTAGCATTGTTAAGGAAGAAAGGTGTTGTTTTCACAGCAAGACTTATTACTGGTTTTCACTCTGAAATTAGTTTTAGATTACTTATATTTTTGTTTTCCTATAATCAGTTTCCAGCCATTGGGTCATGGTTCTTTCCCCAAGGAGGTGGTGTGTTTTATCCTGCATCTGAAAGAGCAACAACAACACACAAAAACCCCCTAAAACAAACAAACAAAAAAAGAAACCAAAACCAACCAAACAAAAAAACCCACCACCATTTTTCAGAGTAACATCAGTCAAAACCCTTGTGCTTGTTTTACATTTTATACCTGGCAGAGCTCACAGACTGAGCAGTATTCTGCCTGTGTTTCTTAAGACACCCTACCTAGAAAGCATTTAAAGAGTGTGCCTGATAGATTATTTTTTACAGGAAATGTAAGTGAAAATAAAAGAAGCCAACACTATTTATCCACTAAACCAATTATTACAGTTGTTAGAGTATGGAATAAATGCAAAGCTGTCTTAAACTTCTGTGTACTTAGCATATCTGTTTCTGTCTCCATCAGCAAACTCAGATCTGACTGTTTTATTGTTGCAAAAATATATAAGCTCAATCATCTCCAGTAGTCTAGGAATCAATATATGGATTCATTAAATGTGAAGGAGGAGTAACAAATGACAATGTGAACTAGGCAGGTAAGAGAGTTCCTGATTGCCCCAGCAGTTATCAAAGAATAGACTAGTAAAAAATGAGGAAGATATCTACCCCGCAGATCCAAATCAGCTCAGCGCATTTTTAGAACAAGTTATTCTTCATGTAGTTCATGTAATTTGAAAGAGATTAAATGTGTAACTTCTGCAACTGAAGAAGCTTGAGTTGATAATACTAAGCACTATCAATGAAACCTTCTCTGAAGGTTATATAACACTTTTGTAGCATAATAATTTCAGAAATAATCCCCGTTTTCACAAAAAACCTAGGTGGAATGTACCATATTGATTTATTTTACCCTAATTTTATAGATAAAATACAAATCATTATATATGCAAAAGCTTGATGAAGTCACTTAATTATTTGATGATTCTCCCTTAACTTTTTCACCATTATTGTTATTTGTATTCCAGTCCTGCTTAGAGTTCAGTCAGAATAAAAACCAGTTGAGTCAGTTAGTGTACAGGATGCAAAGTCTCTTCCCCTCTCCATTCACTGCATTTGAAGGGTGCTATTATAGCCCAGTTTAAGCAGGTTAAAATACTGTCAGTAATTTCAGCAGGTGCTGAAATTTCCTTCCAGTATCAAGAGATAAAAGAGATAAAGCATCTAGACCCAGACATGGATATAGGCATGCCCAATATGTCTAAGTGCAAAACTGTGATTGCAATCCCCTTCCTGAACACATAACTTCTATTTAGAACAGAAGTATCCTAAATGTACTGAGCTTTGACTATGTGCTCAATTTGTTATGTTAAAACCTACCTTCCAACTAGAAATATCTAGTAAAGGGACATTACCCCTGGGAAATATGTGACAAATCCAGGAGGAGTGCTTCCTCCTTCTAAGGGGAAGCAGTGTCATTACTTTAAAGGAATGCTCAAAAACTTCCTTCTTTGTGGTAGCTATTTATTATTCTGTCTGGGACTCAGAGAAACGGAGATGGCAAGAGTGAAAAGCAGCACATCTTCACCTGGTATGGGTTGACTTCTGACTTCTACGTGTGTGGGAGCCTCAAGTTCCCAATTTCTCTCAGGTACAAAGATAGAGAGGTTGTCAGTTCATTTTCATTTGTACCAAGTAGTATCTGTGTTGGTTTTGATACCTCCAGAGAATAATTTTGTCACTGTAAGAGGAAGACTGTAGATGACCTAATGCATATCCTTAAATTGCAATTATTATTACTCAAAATGAAATAAAACAGGAAAAAACCATCATGACAACAGAACTATATATTAGATACAAAAGCACCACTATCACTTTTCATGTGACTTAAACTACTCTAGAGGTACAACTTTTTTATACAAAGCTATCAATATATCAAGGGAATATCCAGATTAAGAGATATTTCTCTTTTTTTTCTTCAAGAACAGGAGATAAAATATTACTCTTCAGAAAGGAGAATTTGGCAGTAAGGAGCAACTACAGGATATGTGTTTGTGTACAAATCAGATGGAGCCTTTTTCTTGCAGAAAACTGATGAGGACTGATATTCTTATAGAATAAGAATGTGTACAGATTCAAGCACTCCATCACATGATTAATGTATTTGTAGGCTGAAGAGGGAAATTTTATAATTCTCCCATTGGAGTTCTGTTCAAAACAGTTTGCTTAAAAGGCAATTCTTCTGGAAAACTTTGAAAAATATTATAGTTAAAAACACTTTGGTTGTCATATCGCTTTTGGGTTTTCTTCTATAATTTCTATTATTAGGGGCATGACAATATTACTGTTGCATGAGACTATACTTGCTTCTTAAGAATTTATCTGTCTTTCACCCTAAATTATTTCAAAGCATCATAGTAATTCCTATAGCAATCAGCTGTGGTGTGACAAGTAGAACATTTGACTTTTAAAGGAAAGTAAGACTGATGACAGCACATAAAAATGCATAAATTTAAAAAAAAATCCTTCTGTTAGCATATAGGGAAGGTGATGTAAAGAGTCACTTGAGTTAATGACTCAAGTTCAGTGCTCTGTGTTATTTCTTCTTCCAGAAGTGATGTATTGCTTATTTGTGCAATGAGTATAATAATATATTTTTTCAAACAAAATTTGTTGAGGGACTAAATGACATTAAATAATGTGGTAAATTTCATTACAACATTTGATAATGCTGGCTATATAAAGAATCATCTGAACTATTTGTGAAAATTAAAACAGCCTTGTGTGAGTTCAGCTGGTCTTTCAATATATTGTATTTAGAAATATATGAGAATGTGTTGTATAAGTATTCTGCAGTCTCATTAACCTCAGCTTCTGTGTTTTGAATAGAAAATACCTGCACATTTTATGTATATTTATGGAATATTAAAGAGGCCATTTATTGAAACCTGAAGTGAAGCACTAAAATTAAAAACATGACCATTCTTTACTCCCCGTAATTGACAGGTTCCTCAAGCGGTGATGAGGCAAGCTGCAGTTATCATTCCTTCACTATACACTACAAATGAACTCTAGGGTTCTATATGCCTTTGACACCTCATGTAATCACGTTTCAACAGAATGAATTTGTCTCTGAGTGTCTTCACATAAGGATGCTCATGTGCTGCATGGGCTCAGAACGAAATTCAACTAAAACAGTAATCTTTTAGTTTGGTCCTACATTCTGTGAGTTATTTCATGCTTTATTTGAACTAGTTGTTCTCCTGATCTTTTATAACATATGTTCTTACCCAGACACAGTTAGACTCAGGTTCCCTTAAGGTGAATTCCAAGGCCTTCTTTAGTTGCAGTGAGAAGTAGAATATACATATATGAATATAGATAATGTACATACGTACAGAAAAGTATATAGATAAAAGAGAAATCGAGTGATGTTTATACCCTCCTGTGTGCTAATGTAATATGAAGTGTGTGCACAGGCTATAATATCTAAAAATATCTCTTGGAATTTTTAATGATTATTGGCTTAGGAACTAATTCATTCTGTTGATAGTAATTGCCTCTTTGAAATTACATATGAATCTACCTCAGACCAGGCTTTTAAAAGAAAAACCTATCCTGAAAAATACAGTCTAATTATGCAGACATCTTAATACAATGCACAAGATTATAGATTTTGATTTTGAACACATTTTCTCCATATAAGGACTTTTTAATGATATATTAGTTATCCTTCCCCATCCCCAAAAGCCAAGAGAGAGACAGACAAAAAATAATAGGTCTCTTTTGCATGATCAGCTGTCAGTTTTCTTTCACGTCTTTCACATTTGTTGCCACTACTAGACTTGCTCAGTCTTTTACATTTAAAGGAGAAGCGTGAAATATGTAGATAAACTTGCAGTCTTAAATAAAATTTTAGTCTGGAGGGGAAGAGGCATCTAGTTCCATCACTTACTCAAAGCAGAACTATTGTTCAGGTGTTCTGGTTGTAGTGAACTGTTATTTATTTGTCCTAGAATATTTAGGAGTTAGGTTTTGAATAACAATATGAAACCTTAGTCCACTAAAATTTTCCAAGACTAATGAGATCACCAGGCCGTTATTTCATTCAAACCCTTCCGGATTTAAGGATTTATTGAAATTACGTCTTTCTCTAAACATATTTTAAACTACTTCCTATGTAGTTTTTTTCTTTTGATTTCTTCAGTCAAAAGGCAAAACTGTTTTGTGCACTTAGCACTATAAAATTAAAACCATTGAACCCTCCTGTTTCAAGTGCAGAAGCCCCAGTCTGTTCAGCCATGTCGCAAGCAAACTGAAAAATTCACACAAATATTGGAAAGCCATTGATTAAGAGACAAAAACAGGATTAAAATGATCAAAAAATAATTTTAGTAAGGGTGGAATCCGAGCAAAACATCCTTTTAATCAAAGTCCATTTTCAAAAAAAGAATGTATCCATAGAACTCTCTCATCAATCAAGCTGTTTTATTAATATCAAGCTTTATCAGCAGAGAAAAGAAGGTTAGTTCTGCTATTCAATTTTGAGCTAGCAGTTGCTGTAATTTTGTTTGCTTCTGACAGGTAGGATAAATGAAGAAATAAAAAGATCAGATGCGTTGCATCAGGAAGTAGATCTTTCCGTTTGTACTTTAAGGCTGCAAGGCAGCTAGATAACTACAAATATATGGGCCTGGAGTCTGGCCATAGCAGCTCTTATTCTGGACTCTGGCTCTCTTTTCTTGGTTGGCATATTGACTGAGCTTCTTTTTTCATCATGTTCTCCACTTTTCAGGCTGGATATCCAACATACTGTATTTATTTAATCCACTTCCAGCCCTGTTATTAAAAACAACCCTTAGGTTGCATTGGCAGAATTTTTCACAAGCACTAATCTTTTGAAAATTATCTTTTCTTATAAATATTCATTGCTATAGATATTCTAATAAATAGTCATTAATATAGGGGAGTAGTCAAACTTGGTCCTTAGAGTTTCAAGTCCCTTTTACTTCAAATGTTCCTGCAATCAAGGCTCTTACCTGCCTCTGTTTCTCTTGCCCTTCCTATTTTCCTCAAGCCACGAACCCAGTAGCATGTTCCTGACCTTCTCTCCCCTTCTGCTTCCTCAGTGTCATAATCCCTTTATTGTGATGATATGCATCTTGTTGCACCTACTTCCAAGACACCCCCCGTGTGTCCCCACCTCTGGCTCACTGGATCATGTGATCTCTGTGACTTCCAGCTCTCTGAGCTCCTCTCCTCCTGCCTATTTGCAGACGTGTGAGCATGTCTGCACTGCTGAATAAGAATAGACTAGGTACTGATCTTTGGATTACTTTGAGATACAGTGGTTTCAGATTCGTTATGGTCTTAATCCTTAGGACTAAGAGACAGGGAGTAAACTAAAACTAAGCAATGGCAGAGGTCCTGATCTTGACATTCCCCATGTGCCCTCCCTCTTTAACAGCACGGATGCAACCTCTGTATCCCTGTGTCTACATCTGACATCCAGATCCTACATCACACAAGCTCTCAGACATGGAGGTGTGTTGGAGAGCACAGTGGCCCCTCCTACAGAAACTGAGGCACGGAGAAGCAGGTGAAAGGGAGAAGAGTGCATGCCTTGATATTACCCTGACATATGGTCAGGGCTCAGCTTGAATGAACACCTGCTGGGAGCTGGAGAGCACTCAGGGCATGGTGGTGTTGGATTCACATGCCAGTCTGAATCAGTGTATTGAATCAGTCTGAATACAATGAGTATTATATCTCAGTCTTCATACCCGTAAACACATGCATGCATTGGGAAATGTGTGTGTGGACATACACACATACACACATGTATATATATATATGTGCATACATATATGTGTATATATATATATACATAGCTGCTTACCTTGGTTGGCCACAAGCAGCTGTAGAGATAAACAGTAAAATGCCAACAGACTGCACACAAGTTCCCTCAGCTGAAAGTTATTATATTTCCACAAAGTGTGAATTCACAGGTGATATTTGTGCAGTATATGTCCCCATGGGTGACCTAGATGTATTCAGGTGCCCCAGACAGGTGGATGCCAATTGGTTGAGGTCCTTTAAAAGAGAATGGAATTGTTCTAATCTTGTATCTTTATGTAACTTACCCCAATTGCAACACTCTAGTAAGTTCCTAATCAACACAAAGCTTCTAGAAAGTAAGTTTTCAGTATGATGTTTAGATTTGAAGCTTTTTTATTCTTTATTCTTCCTTTTTCTATTTTTTTTGAAAGGGGTTGGATAAATAAAATTATATTAATAAAAATGTATCAACATTGCCTTTGAAAACTCGGGATAAACTGGGGGAAATAAAGACAAGAAATGCTCTGGATGAAAATTATATTCCTGCTATAGAGAAAACTCACAGAATAAGAGAAATCTTATAACTAATTAAGAAACAGACAAATGTTTTTTCATTGAAACCTTACAACCAAAGCACATTTCAACTGGGACCAGAAAATTGCTACATCTGTACATAAAAGAAGCGGAACAATTTAAAACTGAAACTCAGGAAATTACAAATTCTGAATATCTTACATAACTCTGTTATAAAGAAGGCTTCATATTTGCTGAAAACCCTTGAGTAGTAATATCTGTTAGCTCTTCTTGCTGTTAGCAAATTCTCTTTTAATGGCTTAAATAAATATTACATAAATTACAGAGGCATTTTTCTGCTTTCGATATTCATAATTTGAAATTAACACAGGCTGTAAAAAGTGATTTTATATATGAATGTTTAGAAGGTAAAACGTGGGGCTTCAGAACGCTGCGGAATTTGCAGCACTCATCTGGTAGCTAGGGACTTCATTCCTCAATGAATTAAAACCTGTGCCCAGCTTAATGTGTGTGGCTAGCTCCACTGTCCCCAGCTGGTATGGCCACATGTTTAAACTCATGAATTTATGGGGAAACCAGAGCCCAGGAGGCATGTCGAACATGAGCCCCGTTCTCTGATTGGATAAACTGTGCAGCAAAAGCCTTCCAAGTGTTTTCGTGAATCTCTACAACATGTGTCTGCTTTCTGAATACTTATGTTTAAAGCAATAAAAATCAAAATCCAAGCTAAAGGAGAGTGGGGAATGTGTGGCATGTATTTATATTAGCCAGAACTCATCTACTGCAACACAATGCACAGATTTTTTTTCTAGGCCAAATAAATATGTCCTCAGGCAAATAATCTGTCCACTTAATAATTCAGTTACTGTACATATGGAGTCCCATTTTCTGTGATGAAATGGAACAGATTTCTGTTAAAATGAATATTCTTTTCTATCCCTTCAAATTAGCAGACTGGCTCTGCAGTGTCTATTCTGGAAACATCTCCACTTGCAAAACTAGGAATTGGGACTAAGGGGAATCAGCCATATACTATTTAAGAGGTTTTAACTGTGGGGCTAGGAGACTGTTATTTTAAGGTAACCATTCATCTCAAATAGACAGAACCTCATTCAAAGAAGGGCTGGAGGCCAAATCTGTGGTCCAAAAACCCCAAATCCCTAATGGCCTTCCAGATTCCGTACTTTTTGCTGACCATTTTCCCTGACTTCAAAGAGTCTCTCTTCCGACTGCCACCATGTTATTTAGAATGGAAAAATCCTATTTCTTCTCATGTGTGCCACAAATCAAGAGCCAGATAGCTAAATCCAGTGAGCTGGACATGGCCAGAGTATGTACACAGAAGACCTAAACAATTTTAGAATCACAGAACAGTTCAGTTTCTATGGGACCTCCAAAATAATCTGGTCCAAATTTTCATGGGAAAGGGAGCCTAGATGACATTCTCTAGCAACCTGTCCCATTGCATCTTGAAAACCTCCAGTGATGAGGACTCTTATCATATCCCTGCAGAGATTATTCCAGTGACTGACTGGTTTCACTGTAAACATTTCTTTTTTATGTCAAGATGAAAACTTTACCATGCAATTTGTATTCACTGCCCCTTGTTTTCTCCATGTGGCTTCTTGTGAAGAGACACTTTGTCCTCTTTGTAACCATCCTTTAAGTGCTGTTGTAGTGTGATGAGGCTCCCTCAGAGCCTCCACATTTTCACAGAGAAAAGACTGATTCTTCTCTCTGTCTCACTCTCTTAATTTTCCTTATAACTGACAGATTATCATGGTAGTGCAGGAAGCTAATTCAGAGACTGGTAGTTCCCAGAGCTGCCAAAAAGAATTTGAACTCATAGCTTTTCTTTCTCTGATTACATCCTGTATCCTCCCTCCCAATTATTCTGGAAATCCATTTCTATCTTAGAATTTACTATTTGACTCAGGGCTGAATCAATTGTTTCTATGACATACACAGATCTTAAGGAAAGATATTTGGAAGAGGAGGAGGAAATGGTGGCCTGCCTAAACCAGAGACAGACTGGAGGTTTGAGAAGCCCTGATGCTGCAGTCCAGATTAAAGGGCAGTTTTGGGATATATTCTGTATGTACTGTTGGCCTGACAGTAGTAGTTTTCTGGGCATTAGGAGCAGTGAATGGAAATCCCATCAAAGTGAGCAATATGTGGAAGTCAGCACTTCATTTTCTAAGTGCTGTAGTAACAATGTTGTCATGGGGAGAGCGTGACTGCTACCTCTGACTCCTTTTTTGACTGAGCTTTAATTAAAGGTGTCTTGAAGTGTGCAGGGAGGTGAATGAAATACGATCAGTAAACATTCTGCCTCATCAGAGAGCGTCTGAATTGCTCACATTCTAAGGAAATGGCAGGGGTCCTACTCAGCAAAACAGCTGAAGGGATCGGGACACACTCTTCAACCAAAGTGATGGTATCTCTGGCAGCTAAGCCGTCGAAGAGAGTGTTCCTACACAAATTGAATTCACATGATGTATCAATTCCCCTGAGCAGAAAAGTTAAGCATTGCTGTTCGGGTAGGTTTTGCACTGATGCATTTAAAATTAACTTACGGAACATAGGCGGTATTTCTGATCCAGTTTCAAAATTTAGCAATCCCCGAGTAGCCTGAGGTCTGGCAAGCCAGCACATGGAAGAACAGCCAGGAGGTGGGTTAAGGCAGAAAGAATCAAACTTCTGAGGCAGTAAGAGGCAGTTTCTCGACCAAGAGAAAGTGGCTATTGAAACCTTGTCAGCACTTGAACCAGTCATTTTTTGCTCATGTTGAGTTTGCATGCAATTGTGCTGCTATTGTAGTATTGACTGTACCTGGACATGAGAGGAATTAATACAGGTGCTTTAAACATTTCACATTTTTCTAAGTCACCAGAATTTTTAAGTCACCAGAATTATGGAAACATTCATAGTTTAAAGAGAAATAACAAAACCTTTGATCTTAATTCCGCAGACATGTTAGAGAGTATTAGAAGTCTACCATCTCATCCAATGTCGATCTGCTGCAGATCTGTAAAATACATCATTATATGTGAAAACTTCCTGGTTTTATGTCTGAGATATGTGGGACTGGTCACGGCATGAGTTCAGGTTATCTTAAATTTCTTGGTACAACTTGGCTCTTTTAGTCTTTTAGACTTTCTTCTATTCTTGAGGTGTGATCCTTTCTTGTCCCCTCTTCAATCTCATGTGGGTTTCTACTAAAAGACTGTTTCCTCATTTAAGATTGGGACAATTCTGTATTTCCTGCCCTTTTGTCCATGTATGTTTCATTAAAATTCGAAAAATATTCATTAGCTCTTAAAATTATCCTTTATTATTTCTGCTGCACTGGGAAAGTGATTGAACATTGGGGTATATTATAAATACACAGGGAAAGAGGTTTGAGACCTTTTAGAGTCTTTGCCTTTTATTCTGCCTGCAAGGTACACCTGTGCATCTTTGGTTGAAAGTGTTAAAAAGAAAAAGCAGATGAAAGCAACAGACTTTTTTGTCAAGCTGTGACAGAAATCAAATGCAAATAGAGCTCAGTTCAAGACTGTTTGTTAAGTGTCACGTCAGTGAGTATTAAATGCAGCATATGTCGTTTTACAATGAGCATACTGTATATGAATTTTATTGATTTTTTTTCAAAGAGGATACATTGAATAATGTACTCTTCCTTACCAGTGCCAGTTTACAAGTGTGTCTTCATACTTGTGTATGCACATTCATTAAGCTCCTAAATGCTGCTGCCTTACTTAGCACATCTTGTTTTGTGGAGGCTGGGATTCAAGCTGCAGAAAGACCTACACAAATGATTCTCTCCCTCTGAGAAAAGTGGGACAGAGTAATTTAGACTTCCCAGCATGAAGCTGTCAATGAGCAGCTTCTCAAAATGATTCACAATTAGTGCGCCAGGCTTACACTAGGAACAGGTTCTCAACTGATTTCCTTTCCACAAAGGAGTAAGTCTGGGGCTTCATTTTGCTATTAGGAATGTTACAGATGTATAAAAAAAATCATCAGAGCTGGCTAACTTTCTTCACTTATGTCTGAAATCTTTGTACTACACTAGGTGAAAAACAGATTTGATTTCTCCATATTTATTCAAACTACATATTTTTCCAATTAATAGTTAGAAAAACTGGTGCTAGCATTAAATGTGAAAGGTAACAACACTGTCAGATTCATCTCCATGCACTAGGAGAGAGTCATTAATGATTCAGCAATGGGGGCACTGCTCCATGGGAAATGCTATGTGTGTCCACTGCATTTACCTACCTGCAGTTGCATCAGTATTTGAGTTGTGTTTGCTTCCATGTGTGCACTGCTTTTCCATTGCTTGGTGTGAGATCTGATTCTGCAACCATCTTCTTAGAGCACTCAGATCATCAGAGTGCTTAGAAAAGCACATTAAAATCTATTAGAAAAGCAGGTAGACAACTTGAAAATATTGTACGTATTGGACCATAATGGTTAGGCTTAGATGTTTAAATGCCAGGCTAAAGCATGTTACAACTGGCCATATAGCTAAGTCATTTAATGCATTTATTGGTGATTTTAAGTATCTTGCCTGCACACTTAGTGTTCTATGGAGGCTGCAAGACTCACACTGCATTTGTAGTTCAGGATCTTGTCTCCTGACATGCCTCACCTCCAGGGACATGTCAATGTTACACATGTGCCAAAACAGAGGCCAGGAATTTGGACAACACCCTGAAATGTTGGCTAACAAAAGGCTGAGAAAACTCTTGCTCATATATTGAGTACTCTGAAGGTCTAGACTTCTACTGGATATTTGCCACTTCTGCCCTCATCCCACACACAGATATTATGGCTTCCTCTTAATCAATTTAATTATTGTTTGTGATATTAAAGAAAGGGAACAGAACTAGTTTCATACATATTGTTTTTCTGCATCTGTGTAATCTTAAAGTCGTCAAGCTTTACTTAGTTTTTGTTTAAGAAAAAGTAAGTTGCTTAAGCATTTTCCAGTGATAACTAAATGAATGAGTTTCATTGGTATTCTCCTAGTGAAAGGAAAATTAGTGCTATTTTAACTAAGCTGTAGTCTGAAAAGGGTGCGGAAGTTAAAGATTCAGTTCCTGGAATCATGTGACAGTGTCAAGTCTATCTATTTATCCATTCACTATCCATCTATATTTTAGAGAAAATTGATAGACCATCAGACAGCAGTTCTTTCCGCCTTGTAGATACTTCCTCCCTTCCAAGAAAAGGCAAAGAGCAGTTTCTTCTGTAATGTAATAGAAAACTTATGGGATGGTAGCCATTTAAAGGTCATTGTTTCTGCGAATGAGGGAATAATAAGCTGCATACCCTATAACTTCTGTAGGGAAAAGATTTAAAAATAAGATTTAAAAAAACCCCAAAAACCAAAACCACTGAAAAAACATTAACCCTGTGAAAGTTGTTTCCATTTAACTGTGTTCTGAGTAAACATGTCAATTAAACTTATTTCATTTTTTCTTACTGGCACTTTTATTAAGGCTTTAAATATAATTTTTAAGTAGTTATTTCCTTTAGTGTAAAGTTAAAGAAACAATTGTTTTTGGAAACTGTATTTTAAAACAGTCAGATATATCTGTAATGCCAGACAACATGATTTGATACAAAAACCTATGTCATTTACATAGAACTTTCATTCATGTCTCATGTTTTGAAGAAACAAATTAAAAGATAATGTCCACAATGTTGACAAAAAAACCCCAAACAAACACCAGTTTTTTGGGTATGAAAAGCATTAGCCAACTCAATTTATTCAAATAAGGAACAGTGTCATATATAAAGGCATTTTTTCTTCCTCCTCTACTGACACTTCCCTCAGAGGAATTTTTTGATCCCTTCATCTTTGTGCATTGCAGTCATGCCTTTTCACTGTTTCTCTGTACATTTTCTCCAAAACAAATTTTTTCCCAATTTGCCTCCTTTAGGGAATGCTCTTACATTTCTATTCTTTTGCTTCTTTTTCACCTTTTTTATGATTTTCTTCCAGAGCCTTCCTTTCTCATCCCAAAGCTTAATTTTCAATCTTCCTTGCATTGCTTGCATTACCTCCTCTTGTAGTTCTTCCCTATAGAACAAGCTCATTCTTAGATATTCTTAGTAACATAGTCTGACCACAAAGAAAAACAGTGTTTTAGCAGCTGTTAAGAAAACACAGGTACTGTATCATAACTAGATTTTCTTAAGCAGCTGCAGGTCAAAAGCAGCACTTAGGATTACTAGAGAGTAGAAGGTCTATGCTAAGCAGTATCTGTAACACAATTAAGAAGACTGAGCTGAAGCATTGAGGAGGGCTATTTTTATTTCTGAGTAAGGGCAAGGGCTCTGCACATGTTTCCTTTTCATTGTATCAAGATATTTCAGTGATTTCACACAGATATGTGCTCAAAAGTGCTCTTGGAGCCTGTAACTGAAAGTCCATATTTTACTTCATCAACAAACTGCCAGCAGACATGGTGAATTGCGTTGATTTTCTAATTTAATATATTTCAGGAAATGTAAGGAGAACACATTTAGTTTTTTGACTTCAATTGTTGGTAAGAACTGTATTAAGCCAGGGAATCATTAATCCTGACTTCTGCTAGTAGGTGTCCTAAAGAAATTTGACTATGCATTTAATTTACAGGGAATAATATAGTTACTGTAAAAGTCCCATTTAAAAGAATAAAATAACTCTTCTCAGCCTTCCTCAGAGAGTGACTTGACAATATTTCCATTGTGCATGTAGGACTGCATCACCAATCTAAGCATACAGCAATAAAAATTGACAATGAATCTTAGCTAACAAGTATTCTAGGGAATGAACTTTGTAGCATGCCACAGCTGATGCTTCAGGTCTGTAGTATGTCACAAAAAAATATATATTCCATTTTCCCAGGCTTATTTATCATATGACTTTTGAGACCATACAGTGACGTCTGCAACTTCTGCATGAAGCTAGCAGTGTGACACCAGACGCGCTGGAAACCTTTCCTCTTCCACAACTACAGACTGCTGAAGATAAACCAACAAAGGGTCAAGATTCAGGCATATAAATTTAGATCTTCATGTAGGTCTCAGCTACATTTCACTCCATTGTAGTTGCTACTGATCTCAGATGAGATGCAGTTGTCTCCCTGCACAGGCAACTAGAGCCACTTTAAATGCCATAGGGTGTCTCAGTTGATCTCCAGCTGCTACTCAAGAAAGGTAAGGATCTCCTGTGGGTCCTATCTGAAAGCTCCCTAACCAAGAAGGCATCTAGGGCTCCCTAATGTGTTTCCAGTAGCAATACATAGAGTCAGTGTAGTCTGGAGAGTTGTTAAGACACTCCAGTCTCTCCAGAAACTACTGTATCTAACATTATTCTGAGCACATGAACACTAAGCAAAAATAGTTTGTGCTCTGAAAAAAATGGATATCTAAGCAAACATAGCAAAAAAAGTGGAAGACAGGAATAGTTGTTCTGTCCTCTGCAGAGGAGGAGTAGAAGGCAATCAGCAGGCAGCCAAGTGATGTGATTTGTCAAGTTTCACAAAGGCGGTGCCTGGCAGAAGGAATTTACTGCAGAGTATTTTCTGCCAAACCTCCTCTAGTTTTCCCTTCTCTGACTGAAGAGATCAGATAAAATTGATAGGAATTTTATGCGAATCAGCTGGAAAGGCCACAAGCTTTTTTCTTTTCAAACATTACTTCTGTTGAACACTGTAGTTTTACCATTGCTCTCCATTGTTTTCAGCAGGTTCTGGGAGATTGCACAACAATTTTTGCAGGTATTTAGAAAAATTTCTTTATTCAGATAAAGCAAATAATGGTCTGATCTCCTCCTCAAAGTCAGAAACCCTTGAATAGAGGCAGAAGAGCACCTCTCAATGTACATGATCTGTGCAAACCTGCTAGATAATTTGTGGACTTCCCATGGCTGCAGCCAATGTGCTGCTCAGAGCTGCTTCAGTTTAGAGATACTCTTGGTCAGATATGGGGAATCTTTCCCTGTCTTGCCAGAATGTCACAAACTGATGCTCTCTAACTGTGGCACATCAGAGAGATGCTGGGTAAATCTCAAGAAAGTTTTTGAGTGTGCTCCTAGAATTGCCAGAGGATCACAAGTGTATTAAGGTGAAGTTCTGTTTTCTGGCTACATGCCATCTGAGGTCACTTTTCTATTTCTGACTATAAAGACTCCTTGTTACAGATATTTTCAAAATGACTTTTTGAACAATACACTGTGGATTTTCAATGTGAGTTTGACTGAGATACTATGACTACTTTTATAATCATTAGAGAAAGCAAGGAGTCTGTTCGGAGTTTGTTCAGACTAAAGCCAGGGTGAGGTTTCTAGGGGATAGAGGGACAGTTCACAAATAGTGATCTTTTGTTGCTGAAATTGAAATCAACCCTGATATCACTACACAATGGTCAGGGAGTCATCATCATTATATTCCCACTGGCCATCTGAATGAGCACTATATACAGACATTTTCAATAACCTCTGAGCTGAGGTGAAGTGAAACCTTAGAGCTAAATGGTGTCACCACAGCTTTGACCCATACCATCCTGGATGATGTAACATGTTGAGTGAGCATCCTTATAAACTTACCAAGTCAGATTTACAGCAACAATAATCATCCAAGGCCCTGTGAGGTTAAGAACTTTTTAAATATGTGGTCAGTGAAGACACAAGAAGTCAGTGCGACAACACCTCAAAGCAGAAACTGGGACAGAGCAGTGGAACCTCTTCACATTGTTATTGAAGTTGTGTATGTGCAGTGATCTTATGCTGAATACAGCCTTCATGAAAGTAAAGCCTGACATAGTTGTGGCTATTTGCTACAAAATCACGGTTCATGGTTGCCACAGTACATATGCTATAGACCTACATAGAATTGCATCCATACAACACACCTTTCTTGCAGGAAAATAATAATTATGTATATATAAAATATATATACATATATACAACACAGGTATGGCAACAATTAAGGGGAGAAAGAGCATCAGTGAAAGCATGACAGTTAAAAAAAATATACCTAGGAAAGCAAAATAATAATTTGCTTTCTTTCATGTATTGATGGCAGAAGTCTTAAAAACAGCAGATGTTAAATGTGCAGCTACGAATGCAATAAGTAATTTCAAGAAGCTAATATTGGGTCACTTCAGTATTGTACTCATAACCAGTCAAAATTGTGCTTATAGATAGATAGATAACCCAATCAATTGTCTGCAATTAGAGGGCTACGAGTTGGAAATTAAGTTTAGAGAATTCAGGCCAACTGCTTTTGTTTTGTTTTTTTAAACATTTTCTCATTATACTACTATTTTATGCTTTCCAAGACAAATAATAGCCTGTGCGCTTGGAATAAAAAAGGTCTTCAACATGCATAGCAGCTCTTGCTTGCAGAAGTGGAGGGATATTGAAATTTGGAACTGGAAATCATCTAGGGCTCGAACTATAAAAATAGGGCTTATAGAATGTATTTACAGTCAAGGCAACTAACAGTGTGAAACAAAAAATACTTTGGCTTCTTAAAATAAATATGTAGTATTTAAATAGCTTTGATACTAAAGATCTGTACAGTACTGTAGAGAGTACTTGTTGCCTTTCATGAGGTGCTGAAACTAGAATATGTTTTTTATTTGACCAGACGGTAAGAAAGAGTTGTGCCAGTTGTATGAGACAAAAGGGCACCAGCCTGTATTTGGTGCATCTTCTGGGTGTAGAACCTTCCTGTCACCAGTAAGGCTGACAAGATCTGTCTTTCAAGTGAGTGATTCACTGATGTTTGTTGTCAGTGTTAATCAGCAGAAACAATGTGACATGAAGATGCCATTTTTTGTGGTGAAACTGCTTTCTCAGGTGTGGGGGTTTTTGTTGGTTTTTTTGTTTGTTTGTTTGTTTTTTGGTTTTTTTGCAGAGCTGTACAGAACTTCGTTTTGGTAAAGGATATAGTTTTTACTGGTGGCACTAAATATCCTTACTTTCATTCTGTAGTCTTAAAATTAATTTTTAAAATTAAAATTCAACTCCACTTAGGCCTGTATATTCTAAAGAGATCCCCAAAATCTCTTTGAGAACAATATAAATAATAGGAATTTTTGACTACTGATTATATACCATTTTCCACTGATCAACCTGCCTAGGAAAGAACTGTTACTGCTATTATAATTTTAAGATTAGTATAGAAATAAAATAATTCCCTTTTAGGAAACACTAACTTTTAGGCTGAACCAGATTCCACCCTCTTGATTAATTTTTGTTAGTCTCTCTGTAAATTGTCTTATTTACCCGACTACAGTCACACGGTGTGAATAAGGCATCAAAAAACACACTGCAATGATGAACTTAGGTTTAAGAAGCATCATTCCTTTTCATTCATACTTTTACTTGCATATTGGCAAGTTATTTTAAAATACTGGCATTCTGTCCACTAATTAATTTCAAAAAAAACCACAGCCACTTTCACATACTCATAATAGTTCAAACATTCACAAAATACTCTGTGAAATTCAGCACTCAGTTTTTAAGCTCCTCATCCAAGAAATGAGACTCTGAAGAAGGCCCACTTTTCTAAGCATTTTGGTTACATGGATATGATTCAGCAATCTACATGGAAAAATATTTTCTGAGAAATCAAATAACCTTAGAGCTAAGACTAATAAAGCTATTAAAATTAGGGCCAATTAAGATTTATGCAAGTAGCACAGGGATTCTAGTCTGGTATTATTAAACAAATCAGACTATTAGGATGGAGTTTTTTCCAATATGATCTGTCTATTGTCAAAATCAGCCAGGGTAATGGCAGTATGATGTATTATGTTATCTCAAATGTATGTCTGAAAATAACGACCAGATAAATACAATCCTGAAAACTGAGTAGGGTCTTGCAATTTCTACTTTGACAGCTTAAAATACATATAAAATGCTTTAAAATTCCTAAATTTTGTAGATTATCCTCATACATTGTAATCAATAAAAATAAGCTAAAAAAAGGAAGATAATTGAGACCCCAAAATATCTTTTTACTTTTTAAAAATAATCTATATTTAAAATTTGATATAAAAAGAAATCCTCATTATAGGTGAAGCAAATTACAAATATGGACTGTTAGTCATATATTCTCTTAGTCATTATAGTCACATAATTCTTTCTTTTTTAACTGAAATAGCTTTTAACTATATAGTTTGTTTCTAAGACATCTCTGTTCCATGCATTATATTACCTATGTATGAAAAAGTCAATTTGTAAATGTGTATTCTTATAAAATAACCAGCAAAAATAAAATTGCTATGATTGATCTGAAATAATTGATTATAGTATGACAACTTTCTTTTTCTTAATTATAAAATACAATTACATTTTTGTGCTTTCATATCTGAACATTACAAAAACTGAGATAACTATTTCTGTTCTACTTCTGATTAGATCAGCAATGCCACTTCTCCAGGTCTTATCAGATTGGTTTTGATAATAATTACTTGGGAAGTGTTTGATCTCAATGATGAATACTTGATTAGTTTTTCATGAAATCATTCAACCACACCACTCAACACTACTCATGTGAGACCTTGTTGATTTAGCTGTTCGAAAGAATACATTCTTTTTCACTGCAGTTATGGGATGTCAGTCTTTGGGGAAAAGAGGGTGGAAAAAGGGCAAGTTTATGGGTAATGATATTGCAGCAGCAGATATTTAAGGTTTGCTAATTCTCTTCTCAATTATGTTCATTCTCTGCCTCGTCACACTGCCAGCTACATGGTGACAGAATCAATCTTAGCAGTGGAATAAATTTTTCCTTTTTCAAAAAAAGGTTTCATGACACCATTGTCATCTTTGAAACCCTTGGAGGGTTTTGCCCTGATGAATAATATTTCATATGTGGAATGTTTATGTGATTTTCACGGAGTGATAACCCCACTACCACCTAACTTTGATACATTGAGATTGCTGCTTTTCCCTACTAAAGTGCTTTTACACACCACCTCCTACAAATTGACTTCAGAGTTAGAAATGGAAGATTCAACAAAACTTCAACCCTCCATGGAAAAAAAAGGGTCTTGTAGAGAAATTTATACATTAGGCACAATCTGTTTTAATTGTTTAAACAGGAGCTTTTGCTGAATAAGAGCTGTAGGCATTTTCCCCTTATCATTTTTCTTTTGCTTTATGAAGTTTGAATCAGTTATCCAAAGCTGCCCATACATACATATTTTAAAATTAGTATTATTTAACCAAACTGTTTTTAAGGATTGGCTTGCAGACCCATACTTATTGAAGTCAATAGCATTGTCTGCATAAGTTAAAATTGTTCACATAACAAGACACTCAATGTATTAGTCTCCAAGTTAAAGAGAAAAAAAATTCTATAGCTCAGGTTAAATATCTAAGAAGACATTTTCAGAGCAATGTCCTTAATTTTCAGTCCTCAAATAACAAGGGTTGCCTTTTATCAAAAGAGAAGTTAATGCCATGTTAATTAAGAGACGGGAAGAAAATTTCCAAAGAGGCAATATTTTCTCTAATGATTTTATTTTTAAAGTTGCTAGTAGAATTATGACAGTTTTAACAATCAGAAAATACAATGCATTCCAAATGTTTCTTTTGCTAATTATAAGATCTCTGGAAATTGCCTAGATCTTTAAAACTTAATGTTACACTAATAAGCTTAGATCCCTTTAGGTTGTTGTTTTTCGGTTTTGCTATTTTTGTTTTCCATATCAACTATTATTTTGGTGATAATAAATTTCTCTTTGAAGATCCAGTTTAAGCAGGCTCTTCTCTAGGAGACTCAGACTGCTTAAAAAGAAAATAATGTTCCAGAATTATAATTATTTTGGTTATCGTGTCATCGTGTTAATATTATTCTGGAAGAACTGTTCATCTGAATGTTCCCTTGTTTTCAGTTAAGTCTAGAATGGAAATGAGAGCCGTCAGCCTGCCAGATGGAAAACCAGAACATCTCTCTTTAAGTGGTGAAGAAAAATTTGAATGCAATTGCCAAGAATTCAGCAATTTTTATTTAACTGTTGTGCACTGTCAAAGTACGTCATCCTAAGATGTCATTCTAAGATATTATCTGTACGTAGTAGTTGTTGGCCAGCATTTCCAAAGTACCTGGCTCCCAGTTAGAAGGTGAAATGAAGAGAAAGATTTTCACAGAGGCTTATTACTCTGCAACTCCCATTGAAAACATTGGAAGCTATTAAGTGCCAGCTACTTTGGCAAGCCTGTCATCCTTGTTATTCCTTTTAGGAGAACTGCTGCTGAGGTTTTCAAAGGAACCTAAAGGATTTAGGTGCCCATTTCACATGCAGAGGCTATAGAAGGGGAAGACCTAACACAGCACCTTTGAGAAGCTCACCTCAGGACTTAAAATTCATAACATGCTAAATCAGAGTATAGTCAAGAAAAGGCCCAAGACTGAGGGATGTCAGAACTAAGTAGCTCAAGAATCTTGTACTGCAAATAAAACAGGCCATCCATGAGCAAAAGAAGAAGAACAGAAATGCAATTACTCCTCACATTTTTACTGAAATCAATTAATTTCACCACGAGTTACCCACAAAAACTACCAATACTCCTTTTGTCTTCAAATTAGTACACATATCAAAAATGGGGAAATTGAGAAAAGACTCTGCAATAGCACAGGGATTCCTACCGCTTAGCTTCCTTTGCCAGTAAAATCCTTAGTGACCTCTCAGTTAATCCTTCTCTCATTATTCCTTTGAAAGGAAGCATGCATTCTGGACAACAATAAAAAAAAATCTATAGCGTACTACAATTTATGTCATTTGCAGCTAATGAACGCTTTTCAGTATTGACAAGCAACTGGTCTAATAATGACAATGACTCCACTGATTTAGACCAATAAATCCAAAGACTTGGCAGGCTTCTATTAGTATAATAAGCTCAAACATTCATTTAGAAAGATTAAGAAAATGGGCAGTAGACTCTTGAATATTAAAGATTCTCATGTTTCTTTCCTTTTGGTAACACCATCTGGCTGAAAAAACATTATTTTGTAGTGTTTAATGTGTAAATTTAAGTGACAGCTAAGGTAACTCTGTGGATTTTTTCTTTCCATGTATCTGAGTGGGTCAATTACAACGAATACTATTACTGCAGGGCTATGAGAGCCCACTCTAACAGCATCTATTAGGAAAGGTTTGGGTGGGTTAAATGCCTGTGTTCAACATCTACTGTGGACAATGTCTATTACCAGTTGCTCCAGATATTATCAGAATTGTATATTTGTTACTTCTCATAACAAACAGACCTCTCAGTGTTTTAATACTAGATGAAAGGCTTAAAAGGCTTCAGATAAACAACAGTGATATGTTTGTCTTCATCGGTGGTATAGGAATAAAGATAATTCATCAGGCATCCTCATCTGATTTATATACATTTATTTTTCTCATTCAGGGAGGATATATTAGTTACTTATTTTCATTATTACTTGTACTTGACATAAATAAAACACTAATTACACAGGGTTCATCAAATCACTGTGCATATGTTGTTTTAAAGAAAATCAAAATAAAGTAAGAAATATTCTTGCTAGTTAAAGTGAAACAATCCAGTAAGAAAAAATATGAAAGAAATCTGTCCAATTGGAACTTTAGTCCAGCCTGTAAATTCTTCTTAGAAGCAATGTTGTGAACCCGCCTTAGGTGGGATCCCCCTTATACATCTGTAGGACATTCCTTTTCTTGTTTATCTGAGGTCTTGTATCAAGGTGCAGAAAAACCTTTCCCACCAAAGGAAGACAAAAGCAGTGTCAGGTCGTGTAGACAGTAAGAGCTGAGGTGGCCCTGGCAGATAAGCTCCACGACACAGGGCAAAGGACAAGTGACCCTATAGTCCTAGAATCATAGAATTGTTTGTGTTGGAAGGGACCTTAAAGATCATCTATTTCAATGCCCCTGTCATGGGCAGGCACACCTTCCACAACATGATGTAAATGTCACATAATCCAAAGAGCATCCAGCACTAACCTGTGACAAACTGCATGGGTGGAGTAGCATCTGATCGAGCTATGGCCAAGTTTTCTGTCTTCATTGCTGTGTTTCTTCTGTCTGGCTTGCATTTGCAACTGACTTTTGGCAAACAGAGGCTTGTTTAGAGCTGCATGGAAGGACTGGGACTTGCAGCTCAGTCATTGAAGCATTTGGGTGGCAGATGCTCCCACAAAATAGTTTCCTGCAAGTATTGTAGGTAGCAGCTGCAGACCATAACTATATGAAGTGCAGGAAAATGTGGCTGATGCCAGTTCCCATGACAGTTTGCATACAAATTTCTGGCTGGAGGTGGATTCATTAATAAAGTCAATACAGAGTTGATGTCAGCTTCACTAAGGCAGATAGCCATAGGAGAATCTGTCTAACTTAGTACTTCATCTGATGTATTTAATTTGCTGATTTATTTAGTAATAATGAGTAGATTTACTGTGTTTCAAAATGGAAAGTGCTCTGCACTGTGAAACACTGTGCTAGTAGAGATCTGGAAGCATATTGCAAAGATGATGGCAATGACAGAAGCAGCAAAAAGTTCATAGCTCACTATATGGGAGAAACAAAAGAAAAATCTTCTATTATTAGTATTTTATTATTATTTCTGTGATCTTACTACTGTGCTTGGCTCTGGAGAGGTGCTTGTTAGAATCAGTGTAGCAAATTTCAATCACATTGGGTCCTATATTCAATCAGCAGCTCAGTGAGAAGGGAGGACAGAGTTGGGGTACAGGTTTTATGATTTTCTGTCCCCACACACACCTCACTTCAGCAGAACATGCTCGCTGAAGATTTAATTCAGCAAAATATCAAGTATTATTTGTTAAAATGAATGGGTATTTATGGTCTGAGGTAACAATAAAGAAAGAAAAAATAAAGGGACAGTATTTAAATTCCTCTAATACCATTGTAAATTGCAAATCAGTGTAAGAAAAGCCAGTTAGGGGTTCAGTCCACTTATAACCAATAGCAAAACAAATGGGAGTTTGATGTCCTCAGGGTTTATTATGTGGATGCATCTCACCCCAAGTGCCCAGTAGAAAGGGATGACATAAAACATCAATACTCCTGCACATCTCACATGTGATGACTAGCAAAACAAGCTCCACATTCACAATAGTCTTTTAATACTGCATATTAGGAGGCACCTAGGTGGAGCTTATATTTCTATGACAAATTCAGTGTGAAGCTGGAAATTATTTCAGCCAGCAGGTTTACTGGCAGAGTGCCAAAGGCTTACAGATGGTATAGTGTTGCTCTGTCTTGTGTGGGGAAATCAAAGAAGCTTGAAATGAGATGCCTTCAAACAGGAGAAGTTGTTTCTGTGGCACTTGCAATTGCAATGCAGAAGACTCAAGTATAAGAGATATCAGGATCCACACATCTGGTCTTCACAAGATGGCAATAACCACAGAAAGATAAGCATGCTGAAGATAAAAATGAACTGGAAACAGAAGCTTTATGATTCATAGCCCCATTTCCAGATACGAACCCATTTTTAGCATTTTGATCAGAGTCCGGACTCAAAAAAAAAAAAAAGGCAGCCTAATTTGCTCTTACTTCTTAGGATGAAAATAAAAATACAAGCAGTTAAAATGGGGGGAAAAAATCTCATTTAAAGAAAAAAAGGAATTTTTGAGTCTTGAAAAAGAATATGTGGAGGCACCAGACTGAAGTTTGAATTTAAAGAAATGCTTGTCCTGTTTAGAAAAATTGTGTTTATCAGATTAAGTCTTGATTCACAGGGTAAAAAAAAAAAAAAACCCAAAAAACAAACAAACAAACAAAAAAAAACTTCTGAATTTTTTCTGGCATATGCTCACTGCATTTCTTGGAGGAAAGGGTGACTTATGCTTCCTGTGACAAAAGAATTCTCTTTCTGTTGCTCAAAACCGTTCTTAGAAGTGAGGCTGCAATGATTTCTTCAACCACACAAAAGAAGCTTTTAAAAAGGAGGGGTCATGCAAAGTAAATGAGGTAATGACCACCTGGACATAGTGTCTTGCACTTTGTAAAAAAACTTAGAGGAGAGTCAGTAAGTAGATTGCACAGGTAGATGCTATCACAAGCACACACACCAGGTGCAGAAGTAGCTGTACCAAAGATAAACTAAGAGCTGGTGAACTACAAATAATAAACACTCATGCAAACAGGAAAATGTGTTACAGATACTGCTGCATACATTGTGTTTTGAAACATAGACTGCATCATAGGACAGGCAAATCCTTTGAAGTTTTAACTCTGGGAAAAGGTTGAGATATCAAAGAAAGGGAATCAGTGTTCAATGCTGCTCTTCACCAAAAGGGCAACTGTTGTTATTTGTATAAAGAGATCTATCTCAAGTAGTAGTTGGAGAGATTAAATGACTTTTTCTTGCACTTACTTGGAAGCCTTTTTATTACTATTGAAATTATATGTATATATATATATATATCTCAAAAAGGATTTTAGGGGAATTAAGAGGGTTTAGAAAAGAGCATGAAGAATACCATACAGCACCTGCTATAATAAAAGAATTATTGAGATAAAGCTATTTTTGAAAATGCCTGAGCTACGTGATGTCAGCCAGTAAGAACCTATATGGAAAACAAAACTTTGAAAATTAAGATTCTTCTGACCTTTAACCAAGGAATAATAAAATCCTGTGGGGAAAACAAATCACCCACAGAATAAGCAAATCTTTAATACTGAGCAAACTAACCACTGGATCAATTTATGGAGACTGGTACTAAGAATTTTTTTCATTGCTAGAAATTTTTAAGTAGTGTTGTTTTTGTTTTTCTTTCCCCCTGAGAATTTTCTCTATTGCAAAGTGGAATATTTTAAAAGAAAGTGACTGTGCATGGTAAACATGAGATTGGACAGGATAATTACAATTATCATTTCTTGCATAAACATCCACACATTTATGAAATTAATGAAGAGTGGCACAAATTATGAACTAACAGTACAGTGAAGATCAGTTTTGGAGTAATGCAATGCTTCTGAGAATAGAAGTGAAGCTTGGAGCTTTGTGGATGTAGAACTTCCACACCCTGGCTGGCTCTAGTCTGAGGGTACACAACAAAGTCAAAGAAACGGCAATCAGACACACAGGTGGAAGTTTACCAATGTCAGTAATTAAATAACAGTAGGCAAAACGTTGTGTTTGCCAGTAGTCTGTACAAAAGTTTGAGAGATTTCAGCCTTTCATGACCTTAAGACTTGGACAAAAATTTAAACTCACCAAAAGACAGAATTTTTCAACATAGAATACAGCGGTACTTAAGAGAATAAGTTATTCTAGAAACCAAGTAATTTAGCAAACATTATTAGGAAGACCTTTCTTTTTTAAGGCCTATCCTGCATCTGTTAATGTCAGCCCTATAATAGCTGAAGGTTAGTTCCTTCTCAAGAAGACCCTTTGATAGTATCCCCCCAAATATATGAAGCTCTGTTGGTCATCATACCCAGAAGATGGGCAACTGTTTGTGTTTCTCTGTTGTAACACTGAGGTTCACAAGCATCATCAGAAAATCAATAAGCATCATCAGAAAATCAATCAACATTGTTACTCTGGTGGAACAAGACACATCTGTCTATGTTGATGTGACACCTATTCTTTCCTGGAACTCTGAAGATGTTATTGAGAAGCAGCACAGCCAGTCTTACATGTACACCCAGATCTGCAGTACATATTGTGTTTGTCCTCCCACTGTGACAACTACTTCTTTCTTGATTTATGGTGGTGTATCTGTCATGGGAATTATGTCATAACCATTTCCTGAAGTACAGCTTAACAAATTCCCCACATAATCATTAGATAACAATCAACAATAACAGTTGCTTTGTTGTTTTCTAGGCTGTTAGGCCATAAAACAAAGAATAAGGTTAAGTGATTTTTAGTAGCTTACCGCAAGGACAGTAAGTGGCATGGAATTCATCGCAACATCTGAGGTACTTTCATTCTGAACAGTTGTCACATCTGTGACTCAGCACTCAACTCTTAACTTTATTTAAGGTTTGAAAAAACTGAAGGTGTTTTGAGTACTCCTGAAGACAAGAATTTAGCACCTATAAACACTTTCTACAATGACTTACAATAAGACTGTATTTGTGCAAACTTCCAGTAGAGTCCTACATTTATCTTACATTTCAGACCAGCTTTTCTTTTAGTTTCTGGGCTGAGTCTGTCAGATGCTGAGTTTTGACAGCTTTTATCCCTTCTCGGTGAGTCAGTCTCTGGCAGGTCTGGAATCTTGACTTAGTCATATTCCAAGAAGGGACTGTCTGCTCTGCCAAACTGTGTAGGTGCTCCTGGGAATTAGGCAAGGATGCACCAAAGAATTTTTATTTGTGACCTGAGTTAAAGTTAGATACCAGTGTTAAAAACAATAGAACTGAATTTTGGTAAGTTCAGCTCTTAAATATTAACCTTGTTCCAACATCTCTAACTACCAACTGCTTGGAGGGATCATCTTTTTGTTTCAACTAGTGTATTTGAATTAATTTTATCATTTTTTTTCAGTTAATAGAACTTTAGTCTTTTACTTTTTTACTTTTTTAGAAGCCAGAAAAATGGACTTTGTCATCTCTTTTGCATCTCCGTTTTCAGTTTTTCCTGTAGCCTGTTACCCCATAGTATGCATTGCTCTTTGCTGTAGTTCTTCCTCTCCTTTAAAAAAGTGCAGGGAAAAAGTTTTCTTGTGAGTTGAAGTCACCTAGGGCCAAGCTAGGAGGCATAATCATCTCCTCCTGGGCTATCACGTCTAGTGGTTCTTAATTGTGACACCTATGAAGAATATAAATTTGCAGACTGATGTACATCTGAATTTGATTCTTCTTGGGAATTTCAGACTTCCTTCACTAAGATTTGTTTCACACCACAGTTGTGCTTTTCGTTTAGCTTTGGGATTTGGTTTATTTTGGTGCTACCATGAGTTATCCATTTCACACGCAGTGAGTGCATGATTCCTGAAGTAACGGTGATGGAGAAAAAGGGAGGAGTAAAGCTGCATCAAGGACATGGCAAAATATAGAGAGAACATGTTCTAATGCATGGGCTGGACTGAGCTACATAGGTTCTTCTGGAAGCCTTCAGGGCCCTCACACTCTTGATTCCTATATTTGAGACCTGCAAATATTGCTGAGCAATGCCCAAAACAGATATCTCCCTGCCCATTGTGTGGTGGGGTGGGTAGGCATGTTCTATCCCACCACCCAGCCAGCACTCTTGTCATGTAATTGATAATTTGAACTTGCAAAGATGCAACAAGAGGAATTTCAGGGTCTTCAGTAAAATGAAGGCTTGGCTCAGGACACGGCTATATGAATTAGGGAGATGGGCCAAGTGACTGTGAACTTGGGTATGGCATTTTGCCAGTTTGTACGTATGTTCCCTCTCATTTTTACAAACTGTGAATTCTTTAAGATGGCCTCTTGCTACAGTTTTTATAGTGCTTTTTTCTTGAGCAGGAGCCTCTGGAATTACTGCAATACAAATAAATAACATAATGCCTGTAACAGAGTATTACGTGAAATGAGCTGAGATTTTGTATATGAGCCATTAGATGTGTGGCAAACATGAATTCATTAAATTTGCAAACATAAACGTATAAAGTGTGGGTACTCTCTTAGTCTATTATGTCATATTGAGCATATATAAACTTAAGGACTTACATGTATTATATACGCTTAGCCTCTTATATAAAGTGTATCTAAAATGCATTATATTAAATAAAATGTGTTCTCTAGCAGCATGCACATTATAGGCACTCAGCAAATAATAAATACAATTGAAACAAAGTAAAAATTAAAATGGACTATATTCATCACTTCCTAACCACAATCTTTAATCACACTAGCAAAAAAATAAGGGGCAAAGTACATCAGCCTGATATGCCTGAGGTACACGTGACTGGAGTTCATTGAGTCATACCTGCAAAGATTTGAAGCCCCTAGAACAGCAGTTGTACCAGTACAGCCTTGAGTTCAGGTTGCAAAAGCCTTCCTTCTATCCCAATCCCAGGTGAACATACAGCAACCAAGTCACTTATCACCTCAGATATGATATTATTGGTATAACGAAGCATTAAACAAGTTTATTTAAAGCTAACATGCACATGTCTGTTTGCAGTGCAGCTGGGCCTCTGCATTACTGTGTAAACAAGGAGTAAAATATCGCTCTCAATGATTTTTATCACAAAAGGAATATTCACTCTTTTGACTTTGTGGACTACTGCAGTGCTACATCTATGCCTTGGTTTGTTGCCTCTGCAGTTTGTACTTCACGAGAAAAGTGAACTAGAAAGGACTTTGGTCAAGTGAGCTACACAGAACCTTTTATTTTGACTTGTATCTTTTGATACAAGTACCAGTACTGTCCCTGCCTTGGAGAATTTGTCCCCTTTTGCCTCCCTACCAGCCATGACAACAGGATGCACAATGAAAATCTGTGTTTACAAATCTTGCATGCAACTGATTATGGAACAACCATGATATACAGCAATTTAAATTTGTTGACAGAGTTGCTAGGAAACAAACCTTTTGATTCTGTGAAACCCTTTTTGATACAGCTCCACTCTCTGACAGTTGAAGTTATTGAACAAGAGTGAGGACTCTTTAAAAGAGGCATTTCTGACATTTGCTATGTTTTCAGAGGCTGTAACATAACATTGAATATTCTTTCAGTGTCAGTTTTATTCAGTAGCAGAGTGTTTGATTCCATATGTATTTAAACTATCCTATATTTCAAAAATTGGCTTCAGCACTTCAGTACTACCTTCTCCCACTCTCATGCACGATTGTTTTGCAGAGAAATGTGATCTTTACATGCTCCCCTGCCAAATACCTTGTAAGTTTCTATATTTTCTTCAATCTGTTCTTTAAACATCCTTTCTCCAGGGCATTTTCACAAAGGACCCCATAGAATGTTACTCAGATATGAACAGTAAAATATACCTGTATTTTGACATTCCAGTATTATGGGCATAGCTGAGGTTTTAAGAATATATATTCATATTGTAGATACCAGACCATTAAATAGTGCAGCAGATCTTGGGGGGGTGGAAAGGCCCAGATTCATCCCAAGTCAGATTACTGGTATCATTTAGCTGATAAAATTAGAAGCACTGGCATGTAAAGTCTTGTCAGTAAAAGAAGATGATTTAGCCCTTAGGTTGGATGAAACACATTTGGGAGGCACCTAACCTTCATTTTATTACTAAGGCAGCCTAGAGCAATTATAGTCCTAATTTAAACACCTCAGTTAGGTGTTTAAAGTTAGGCAGAATTAATCCTAGCCTAATTGATCATAACCTTATTTTTCTTAGCAGGCTTAGCAGTTGTAATTGCAACCTGCCTACGCCGATACTACGTTTTGTGCATGGCTATCACACTGTTGAATTCAATGCCCAAAAGAGAAAAGATGGATGAGCAAAAACTTCAGCTTTTTATGGGGATGGGAGTTAAGCAAAGACAATTATGGAACAGAAGCAGAAATGAGAGGCTCAAGGAAAGAACATGCATCTTCCCCCTCTGAATGCATAAAATTGCTTTTCAGGATAAGTGTATTACTTTTATGGACATTTTGTATTTTTCTGTTGTGAAGCACAGCAGAGAACAACAGAAACCTAATGCCATGTACCTGACAAAATGTTATTTTGTAATCAAATAAAATGATTGCAAATTGAAACTGCAAAGGTAGAAGGATGACTGTGAGGAGAGAGATTGATCTACACTACTCAAAAACCCACAGGAAAAGGGAGTGAGATAAGAAAGAGTCAGTCAGTTTCAGATTTACTCAGAAGCTCTGAAGACTTTATGCCTACCATTTTCTCTTCACATTTTGTTCATAAGGACCATTTTTTTCCTTGTGAAAAAACACATCTCCTGAAATTGTGCAAAAGTGTTTTGAAAACGATTTTTAAAAATGTGAAATAAATGTAAAAATAATGAGTCATACTCCATAATGGCCATTGCAGTGTGCATTAGAAGGCAACCAGAGCACTCTCAGCATGCACTAATAGCTTGCTAATGCACAGCCTTCAGTGCCTTATTGCTATAGTCGACATTTACCACAACGAATACTTTGCAGCAAGAAATATTTTGGGATCCATTATGCTTTCAGAACCTTGAGCTGTGCTGGGAAGCTCTGGAAATAGAGTACTGTGAGCAATGGGGGCTGAAAGCCTGACGAAGTCACTCACACTTTTGCCGTTTGTTGGAATACAGATGGAAAAGACCCACTCAGGCTGTCTTCCTGTGATGGAAAACGCTGTTGCGGGAAAGAGACATTTCATAGACTCCTACAATCATTTAGGTTGGAAAAGACCTCTAAGATGATCAAGTCCAACCACTAACCTGACATTGCTGTGTTCACCACTAAACCATGTCCCAAGTGCCATGTCCACACACCTTTTGAACACTCCGGGGATGGTGATTCCACCACTTCCCTAGACAGCCTGTTCCAGTGCTTGAGAACCCTTTCTGTGAAGAAATTTTACCTAATATCCAATCCAAACTTATCATGGGACAACTTGAGACCATTTCCTCTCATCCTGTCACATACTCCCTGGCAGAAGAGACCAACCCCCACCTCACTACCACCTCCTCTCAGTAGCTGTAGAGAGCAACAGTGTCCCTCAAGTCTTCTCTGGGCTAAACAATCCCAGTTCCCTCAGCTGCTCCTCATAAGTCATGCTGCAGACCCTTCACCAGCCTCACAGCCTTTCTCTGGACACACTCCCATCCCTCAGTATCTTTCTTGAAGTGATGAGCCCAAAACTGAATACAAGATTCAAGGNACTAACCTGACATTGCTGTGTTCACCACTAAACCATGTCCCAAGTGCCATGTCCACACACCTTTTGAACACTCCGGGGATGGTGATTCCACCACTTCCCTAGACAGCCTGTTCCAGTGCTTGAGAACCCTTTCTGTGAAGAAATTTTACCTAATATCCAATCCAAACTTATCATGGGACAACTTGAGACCATTTCCTCTCATCCTGTCACATACTCCCTGGCAGAAGAGACCAACCCCCACCTCACTACCACCTCCTCTCAGTAGCTGTAGAGAGCAACAGTGTCCCTCAAGTCTTCTCTGGGCTAAACAATCCCAGTTCCCTCAGCTGCTCCTCATAAGTCATGCTGCAGACCCTTCACCAGCCTCACAGCCTTTCTCTGGACACACTCCCATCCCTCAGTATCTTTCTTGAAGTGATGAGCCCAAAACTGAATACAAGATTCAAGGTGCAGCCTCACTGGTGCTGAGTACACAGGGGGCGATCATTGTCCTAGTCCTGCTGGCCACACTGTTTCTGATATAAGCCAGGATGCCATTGGCCTTCTCAGCCACTGGGTCATACTGATGGCTCATGTTCAGCCAGCTGGCAACAAATACTCCCACATACACCAAGCCTGCAGTGCTGCATTGGGTTGTTGTGCCACCCAAGTGGCTCATCTTAAAGACAGTAGTGCAAACCATCTTGTAACAGGACCTTGGCTTGAGTACCTTACAGGGTTTTCACCCTGGAACTACTGCAAGGTCCTTGTCTTGCTGTCCTTTTGTGTCTGGAAACCACCAATCATGTTTTCATTGCTTGTGTTTTACGGCTTCCTCTTATCCCAACTTTTCTAACAGCAATCTCTTACTCCTCTTCTTTGCTCTCTTCTTTGCCCTGTAAGTGCATTTGTCCATGAATGTGTCTGCCAGGAATCACACATCTGTGACTGTAGCTACCAAAAGTTCTTTAATGGGGTTTTTGCAGCTCTGTACACAAACCAGGAACAGCCTCATAACCCACATGGTTTTAAATTGATTAATTTTGCTTCTTTATTTTTTGTTTGGTTTGGTGTTTTATTTATGTTGCCATTGTTTGAATTTTGTACTTGTTAGGTAAATCATTAGTCACTGGAACAAGCATGAGATATCCCCAGTACCCGCACTGGTGGGGGCTGCCTCATCCCTGAACAGTGCCTGTACCAATACATACACACATGTGAAAGCTCTGTGGCAGAACTGGCAGTTCATATGTCTGTGTTTGGGGTGATCCTTAGGGACAGAGACAGTAATATTAAAATCATTTTGGGCACAGAAAGGGACTGAGCCCTAATTCCAGCCTGCCCAGGTGGGACCTTGCAAGGTACTGTCAGTGCTGGAAGAGGAGGTGGGGACTGAGGATTTTTTTCTTCTTTTGATCTTTTTTCCTCACAAGTAGTTCCTTGGAAGCAAGAAATGCTGCATGTACAAAAGAAGGCAGTTCAAGTATAAAGTCTCATTTATAAAATCTCAGAGTAAATACTGATTTCACTAATTGGCTCAAAAATATAGAAGAATGGGTGATGTGAAATTTTATTCAATAAAAACTTTCATCTTTTTTTTGTTCCATTTCCAGTGCTCTCATACACCATTATCAATAGGAACTCTTGTTACCTCCAGTGACTCCTACAGTCCACTATCATCACACAGCTCCTGCTGTGCCTTGGGGTCTAGATTACAAACTACAGAAGAGGTGACAAAGTGCGGACTTAATTATAACAATGTCCAGAGATATTATTACCAAAATGCATCATTTCTGTTGGCCTAAACCTTTGGCTTGGCAATTCTTCATGTGAGTAGTCCACAAAAATAAGTCTCAATCCTCCCCTGAGCTTTGAGAGAAACCAACCCCAGCTCACAAGGGATGGAACTACAATGGAGCAGAAAACCAGATTCGTATGATATCCCACTGGACTGGAACTGTTTGAAAGTACATTGCTCATGCAAGTAAAGGTGTGGAGGCTCATTTCCTTGCTTGAAAACATTTTAGTGAGAAGAAAGCTAATTTCCATGAAAAAACAAAATGAATTAAAATAGATCTCTCCATTTTCTCTGTTGCAGGATTTTTTGTTGTCTTTTTTTTTTAATGGAACGACAATTTATTTTGTTTTATATGTGATCTGGATAAACTCTTCCTATCAAACAAGGCAATGCAATGAATTTTATTGAGCTGTGTAAATCCTAGCAGTCAGAAAACCAATACGTTTCATGGCTGGCTATGCTTTGTTTTCCTTTAATGCAGACGATTTAATGTTAGTGATTGAATCAGTGAATTTTCCAGCAAAAATGGCGAGGAAGTCAACTTGAAATGTAGCATTATTAGCCGTCATCTCTTCTAGTTTTGTGTGCATGTTCAGTGATCTGGGATGAAAAACTAACAAGCACCTGTCAAATCTGAGACATCAGGTTTTTTGACAGAGGGCCCACTGGACATTCCTATCAAGAGAGCCTTTATGAGTAAACCGTGGAAATCTCTCTCAGACAAAAAGGAAACAGAGCTCATCAGATTCTGCAGACCCTTGACTTGGAGGGCATGCTGTCTCCAATGAAAGGCTTTAGATCACAATGCTTTTTTATTCAGATTTGACTTCACATTATGGCTAATCAATACCTTGCAAGAGTCTAAGTCTCCGGTTAGATGCACATCTCACAGTCAGGCAGGGAGACCTACTAATTGAGTAAAAGTCAGAGACCCAGGTACCATCGCCCTAGGGCCATAGTCTTGCCTCAGCTCAATCCTTTTTCCTCTCCCTGCCCCTCTTATCACGGTACCCTAGAAATGGTGGAAATAAAATTTAGAGACATGACAGGCACAGAAAAGCAGGATCAATTCCTGTCACTTGCCACCAGTGTTTACTGCCTTCCCAGGTCTTCAGAGGGTGTTTTTCTTTCATAGCTTAGGGGAACTTAACCTTTTATAAATAGGAAGATGGTACCTTCATGAATTTTAAATTGTTTGATTTTTCTAGGCCTGATATTATCTCGACTTTCTGAAAATGACACTCTCTTTAAAATCTCATTTGTTTATATAGGGTCAGAAATAGAAACTGGAAGGTTTGTTTTATATCTTCAATTTTTGCCATGTGCCCACTTCAAAAATTACCCTTCTCTCCTTTCTGCATAATTTTTCACCAGTCAGAATTTTCAAGTGAACAAAATGAACTTCTGTAGAAAAAAAATAAAAATGCTGGTAACTTCAAAATTAGGACATGGGACATGTTCTCATGTAAGGCAAAAGCAAGAGTTTTTGGCAGCAGCAGAAGGATGTCGGGCTGGCCTGTCTCTCAAGGTACCCAACTGAGAGATTTTGTTCAGTGGAGCATCACAAGAGAGGTGCTCATTTTTGGTCCTCTTTGTGACAAGAGATATCAAAAATGAAGGAGTTTGCTTTTATTTGTCTCCTGCCTCTATTTGTCATTTTCCTGGCAACATTGTTTGCTTAGCCTCTACCATAGCCAGCTTCATGAAAAAAGTTTGTAAACCTGGTTTTGTAAACTATGGTAAACCCACCGCTGGAGGGAGTCACAGGTTAGAGAGCTGCTGGAACTACCAACTGCTGCTGAAAAAGTGCATTTCACTTTGGGAGCCACGTTATATGTCTGTCCTGTGTGAAATGAGTTTTCCAAGGCATCTCACTATAGGTATTTTTACATGGACATTGTCATGGGCTGAACTCACCTTCCACCGGTGCAAACAGTTTTTTTAGCAAGAAGAGAGCTACTACCCACATTTACCTTTCTTCCATTACCTCTAGCAAAGTTGTGGCTCTGGACAGATAGTTCAGTGGCAATATATTAAATGGTGAAGAGAGAAAAAAAAATAGGTGTAGGTTAAGAATAGGAAGAAGTGCTGGGAGAAGGGTGACAAAGAATAACACGGGAAAAGATAAGGAAGAGAAGCTAAAAATTAGGTGAAGACAAAGACTGAAACAGAGAACCTACCTGAAAGATAAATACTTAGCTTTAGCTTTGTTCATTATTTTTCCCCAGAATCTTGATCAGGACTTCCTATTCATTGCTTCCTATTCTTTTTAACATTCTCCACTTACATCCAGCAGCCCTTCTTCCCAGAACAAACATTTAGAAGGTCAGATTGGACAGCTGCTTTCCTTGCAAATAAAACAATTTTTAAAAGCACATATCCACTAAGTAATGAGTAACCTGCCATATATATATTTACTTGAAAGTTCAGTCAAGCAATTATTAAAAATTACTTAGCAAATATACATACATATTTGTAAATCTCTGAAATAACCTTGTTTTGATAAAACCCTTTTATTTGCTTGAGTTCACATTCTCATTTATTTTTTAGAGTTAAAAGATTTCTTTCTTGGTTTTTAGTCATTTTTTGAGAATGGGGAAATTAATTTGCTTTATTTTGTGAGAATAAGGAATTATTTAAAGTTATTTTTTAAAAATATAAAAGATATTTAGAAATAGATGAAAATTAAGAGTTTTAAGTGGAAAGAAAATATCTACTGCTTTCAAAAATGAATATTACACTGAACATTTTACGTGCAATGAAGATATATATATATTTGTCTTTTCAACTGGCTCAGACTGTAAACCTAAGTAACACAAATTGAAGATGTTCTGTGCGTTCAATAGAGCATTTAGGGTTTGGGATCATAAATTCAACAACAAATGCCCTATTTAGGGCTCCATGTCCTACTGACAGAATAAATCCTGAGAGAGTCCTTCAGGCTTAAAATAGCGTTTTCCAAACAACTGTATTTGTAGAGACCCCACTCTAGAAAAAGACAAAATGCAGACTGTATAAGAAAGCATAGAAGGATTAATAGAATTCTTGATGGTATAAGAGAGGGCAAGTATTTTCCAGCACAGGTATCTGCTTACAAAGGAACATTTAAGTGTCTAACTACCCATCCACATCTGAAAAAAATGGTTTGTGTGGTTTACCAAAGACCAAAGTGGGACAAGTTTGTGAGGCAGGGTTAGTCTTGAATTTAATTACTAGATAGTGTGACCTTTTTTGCTGCCAAGTTGATCTCTCCTGCCCCTGGCTCACCAGCACTTTTGCCTACTCCTATGCGCAAGCACTAGCTTTGGCCCAGGACACAGTGGGGACTGCCAGAGCAATTGGCTCTGATGGGCCAACAATCACAGCCATCACCAAACTGATTCATAGTCCCATCCCCCTTCCCCTCCCCAAAAAATCTATAGATAGGCTTATTTATCCAAAAGTGTTTGTGTGGCAAGAAGAAGGTGAAACTGAAGCAGACTGGGAACAACCAGTACTCTTAGGAAAAACCCCTAAGGAACTCTTCCTATTGAGGGATATGTTAAGTCCCTGTACTTTTTCAGTCACCTACACAAAGAAAAGGGTCTAGAAAGGTACTTAAAAATATGATCCTTTATATCGTGTATTTTCAGTTTAGTCCAGACTTGTCAAAGAGTCTATCAGCAAGAGGAATCAAAACAATAAAATATATAATATACTAAGTAAAGCCAGCAAAAGTCACATTTCTGTAGGACTAGCATACTTGTAGCTATAAGCCATCCATTTTCCCTCAAAGAAGGCAAGTGTAGGTAACCTATATTCAAAGGGTAGCAGCAGAATGCATTTTCTCTAATTCCCTCCATTATTTCACTGTTAACTGGGGAAAGCTGTTTGGCAGGATGTTAAGTATCTGAAAGTAGGGTAGAAAAATTGTTTTACAGGCTGAAATCTGGCCAGAGTCCTTTTCTCTTCACTGCTCCCACTTTTTGTTGACTGCCTCATGCATGCTATTTTATACCTGTATCTTCTCTGTATGATCACATTAATTACATTCCATCCATTCCACTTTGATATCTCATTAAAATCTTATAAATGATCATGCAGTGACCTTGAAGGACATGCATAATACATGAAAGTAAACCTGCAGTAAAATGTATTCTTTCACTCCTGACTGGCTACATCCCACATTTCTTTTTCCTATCCCCAATGACCCCAATATGGGGAGTTATGCTAGCTGAGCCAAGGTATGCAGCAGTGTGCAAATCCACTAACTCCATTAGCTTTCCCTACTGATGACAGCTGCAATATGTTAATGGCTTATGTTTGGATGTGATGGCCCTGCTACTACTTAGGGCACTATGCTAATTACCATAAGATGGTGACAACAGGTGCAAGTGTCACTTCATATTAGCATCATGTGTATGAGAAAAATAGCTAGCAGCACCAAAAGCAACTCAAGAAAACGTAAACTTTAGTCAGCAGCCTGTGATTCTCTGAAGAACTATTCTTTAATGCTTATGATTAAAGGATTTACAGGTGGATATTGTTGCTTTTTCTGCAAGTACAGTAATTTTGAATTCATAGGGATGTCTTCATAAGCTATTTAAAGTTATATTTCAACAACATGCTCTTGTGTTGTAGTTCAAGTAAAATGCAGAAGGCCTGTATTTATGAAGGTTTCCTTATAGAAAAAAAGTTTCACTAAGCCACATTTGCGGCAGTGAATACATATCGGAACAGACATGATTTCCAGCTGAATGAAATTACTGTGTTTCACTGATATTGTTCTCATAACATAGCTCTTCTCTATTGTCAGATTTGCTTACATATATATGTCACGGTCTGCCATTTTACCCTTAACATAGTCTTACTATCATAAGACAAATGTAATAGAATTTACATGGGCACACCTTAATCCTTTGTTAGAAGCAAAAATACCTTAGGAGACAGCTTTATACGTATGCAGTAGAGAACACCTATTCTATTCTGCTAAGTGTTATTGGAGTAAAAATGTTTTCAGAAAAATAATTTACCTATTGTTACAAACATTTGCCATTATATTAACTCACTAGGAGCTAAGACAAAATCTGAAAACAAAGCTATTTTGAAATTCCAAATCAAATTAGTTGATCCCGGGATACACAATTGATGACTCTCACAGTTCTGACATAACCATGATGGGCATGTTGAAGAAGAGACTTTTTTTCTAAAGGCTAAAGTATGCAAACATAAAACTAAAATGTAAGTTGCATTTTAAAATAAAATGCAAAACTGCATATTTGCAGAGAATTTCAATTGACACAGAACAAAAAAGAGGAACTTGGTTAATCTCTAAGCTGAATGCCAGCAATGTTTTCTACTCAGCTTGAGAACTTTTTATATATGTTACTTCATGGAACCAATGCTCAGGTGCTTCACAGTCCCCATTCATTTCAAAGTGGAGGCTCACTGTATGGAATCATCTCACAATACCTTATTCCTCTACTACCCTTTCTGCAAATGAAGTTGAGCACATAAGTGGAATAGAAATTTTTCCAGAGATCCCAGTGGACAAATGAAATGGGAGCAACTACAAACCTTGAGAGGTCTTGTTTTCTGTAGAAATAACAAATTTGACAGCCTAAATAATATTACTCTTACCAACAAAACAACATTCTCCAGTGTTGCCTTGCCTTCCTACAAGGGCTTTTCTTTGTATAGTTTTGGTTCTTTTAAAGTACCGGGGAAAGTAGCATCATATATTATCTGTTTGCATCATACATTATCTGAGAGATGTATTTTCTCATGTCCAGAATATAACAATGCCATGTTGTGATCAACCTTGTACTAACAGATAAAAATACTGCTGGGTAAAACAAAGGAAAAAGTCAATGATTAGTCTCAATTCTGAAATAAAAAAGTGGTGAGAATGATTGAAAATGTTCCTCTTAATGGTACTCCATGCCCGTTACTTATTTTAAGACTTTGGAAGGAACGTGATGTTGGTGGTGATGGCTGACTTTGAACACATGAGTTTTTTTAATGAATCTAGGTGATCAATTTGCTGTATTTCAGCTGAAATGCCTTTGTGTCTTTTTTTTTTAATTCATTTAGCAACACTGATAGATAAGTGAAGATTAGAGAGGGATTAATAAAGAGCTACTAGCTGTATACGAACTTCCAAAGATACTCTATAAGAATGGAGGTGCAAATGAAAAAGCAGTAGATTTATCATTTTATGATTTTATGCCTTAACATATAGCAGTATCCACCCGACATTACAAAAATTTATTTGGTATGAAGTTTTGCTAAATGCAAGTGCATACTGACCCATATTATATTTTCTCAGAGCTCTATAAACAGGGAGGGATGGAATTCAGTTCACCTGTCTGCATAAAGTATAAGCTGTACCATACAAAATTCTAAATGTTGTTTTATCTGACCTGCTCTTGAGTTCTCTTTCCTTGTCTGTGCCACCTCCTTTTACATAATAGCTTTACAATCTCTGCACAGTGTAGTGCTTTTAATAGCATTATTCGTCCTTGTCATTCCAGTCTCTCATTTGGGAATGCAGATGTAAGCTTGATATCTTATACTAAAGTGATGCATAAAATCCTGGAAGATAGGCACTCAGACAAAACATTAATGGAGAAAGATGGACAATACCTTTATTGGGAGTTTGGAGGCTTTGGGTCTCCACTGGGCCTACAAACACGCTTTATTTCAACAAGGATCTCTGCATCTGAAAATCCCCGAAGAACCTCGCCCTCAGAAAGGTTACAGGTTTTATACTCTTCCTAACAATTAACATATTAGATATCTATAACAAATCATCATTTCTAATTCCCTCGGTGGTCCACCCATCAGGGTGGTGGGCCATGCCCCCTGGACCACCTCCAATGGTTTCTGGACTCTTCTATTGTTTTGACTTCAAGTTATCTTGCAGGTGTCTCTGAAAAACACCATGACCTTCAGAAAGCCTGAGAATATGTGAGAAAATCACTTTAGTAACTTCTAACACCACTTAATATGTGAGCAAGAAAACCTATACTTCTAAAATTCTAAAAATCTACAAAATACACACCAAACCTTTAGGCATCAAAAGAATCCTATCTTTTGTCTGTATTTACACGCATAAGAGGTATATGTATTGAGATGTAATGTTCCTATACAGACTAATGACTAGTGCTTCAGGCCAAGCTCAATATATTCTATAGGTAATGATATCCTAGTAAGAGAAATTGCCAGGAATTTTCAGTGGAAAATTAAGAAATTTCTATTTCCAGTGCAATTTTTTACCTAAACCTGAATTGTCAGAGATTATGAAGTGATCCACACCCCTAATACATCTATCTGTAGCTAAAATAGATATCAAAAACATTAGAGTTGAAGAATAAATATAAAAAGGGAGGACTGTCTCCTGAAAAACAGCTTACCCCATGCTACTTCGTGTGACCCAAAGGTCTGATTTCTACATACAGGTATATTAAAAAATGGTAATATTAAGATACATAATGCAAAGACTCAGTTCCTCCATGGCAGTGAACTTGCATGGAAAAATTCCATGCTCTCCAGAAGTACTTTGTAAAACTGAACTTTTACTGCAAAGTTAAAGAAGCTACAGACTCTCCTCAGAAGTATGACCTGTTCCCTGATATCAAGCTGCAGTGATTGTACTGCTGTAAAGCTTCTTTCCCATATTCCTTCATCTAGGTAATTATAGGTACTATGGCAAATCCTGAAGGTCAGCCCTCACTTGCCTTAAATACACCAGGAGCAACATCAAAATCAATGACAAACTTACCTAAATCCACCAAGACCCAGAAATTCATCTTAAGACAACTCTTCCCTGTAACCCATCCAGGAAAGAATGTAACAGTAGAAGGAACGTACTGTTTTCTGACAAATCACATTAACTCCTTATGCTTGATAATCTCAACTACCACTTTTTTAGTGACTGTTTCCATTTCATTTGCTGTCTGCTGCAAATATTCTATCTGTGAGAAAGCCCTTTGCTCTTACTTGTAATATTTTGTCAAACTGCGAGTCAGTATCTCCTCTTGATCTTCTAATTATCTTATAGCTTTTGCAATTTTTTTAAAACATAAGTATAAATCTCTCCCTTTCCCAAAGCAGACATGTAAAAAATGTTTTTATTGTCACTCTGTTGAAACACATTGTCTGAGTTACATTCCCCCTGTAGAGACTTAGCCTAAATGAATTGTAACTGCAGTAAGTCCAACTGTTTCTTAAATAATTCCCATTTTTTTTCTGCACCAGGTTTCCCACACAGTCATGAGATCTGGCATCATTTTCATCAAGATCATTCACTTGTTTATGTTACCACAAGCTATTCCTTCTACTTGAATGGAAGATGTAAGCAATTTATATTGTGGCATATAATGAAAACCTGTTTATCTTCCAGAAAAACATCCCTAGTTTATATAGTTAGGTCCATCAACATGCCTTATAGTATTATAAGTTTTGCAAAACTTCCGCTGAGCCAAAACTAATTGTGTTGCTCCATCTTCTTTTCTGTATTGTAAATTCGTGATCCCTAAATCAGCCCTGCTCTATTTATCAAGATGGGCTAATTTTCTAGCTCTGAGTGTCAAGAGCCTCTGATCATGAAGTTCAGTCAATAAACTGACTTCAGTAAGTAAGCAATTATGCATTGCCTCCGGAAACATGCTTCCCACCTTACAGGTTTTGCATACTTGTTATCCCAGTAAGTATCTGTGAAATTAAAATCCCCCATGATCAAAGTTTCAGGTTTTTTTATAAGTATCTCTTAGCTGTAAACATGTTGTTTGTTGCAGTTATTCTAAAACACAATTTACAAGGTAAAGTGTCTACAGTCACCACTGTAAGTTGTTTCTTTTAATCAAGTAGCTAAGTACCAGAAAAGTGAAACACTATTTTGCATATACACGGTTAAAATATACAAGCCATAAACAATAACACTTCCTCTGTAGCTCATGGTTTACTAAATGGAACAAAATTAAAATGACACAAATTTTGCTCTAACCTATGAACAGCTAAGAAAGACCAAGCATGTCTCCCCCATGTCATTTACTTAAACACCAACAACATTATCATCTCCCATCTTTTATTAGGGGTAGGATAAGAACTGTGCAAGGGTTTTAGAGTGACAAAACTAATTTGGAATAATGTAACTGAATATCCAATTCTAATCTAAAGAAAGCTGAGCAATACTTAGTAATTGAGCAATTACTGAGTAATACTTAAGTACATATGCATTTGAAGATTGAAAAAAGCAACTAAAAAAAAAAAGAAGAAGCTGGAATTTTGCATCCCTGCCTGTATTTCAATAGGGCACTTTAATCTCCTGAATACCAACACATTAAACCAAAAAGCATAACTTTTCATTGAAGTGTTTTTTCCTTTTTTCTTTTTTTGACTTGAACACAAAATTAGGACACTGAATTTGCAGAAAGTTATTTATAGTGGAGAAATACATGCCAGAATATTTGAAATTTCTACCTGAATAAGTGTTGGTGAGTCGCTTATTTTGAATGTTTGTTACCTACCACATGCCACACTGAGGCTTCAGGAAGCTACAAAGTAGGCCTAGATGTTAATTGAATAGACAGGCAAAATGATTATTTGCATTTTTCTCTAATCTTTCTTCTCCCACACCTTCCCTGCTACCTTCCTACTTGATTGCTGTGGAAAACACCATCATCCTACTTACTGTTCAAGCCCATAAACAAGTCTTCAGCTTGGATCTCTGACTAGGTACTGTCATCTAAACTAATATAATTGAGATTTTATTTTTAAACAGCAGAAGATAAGGTCTTTCCTGCCCACTTACGTGGTGAAGCCTTTTATCACTTTATTTCTAAATTTTTCCTACTTTTTAATCTCTGTCCTTGACAAACATAATGTTTCTCCACTTATATGCTTGCTGCAGGCAACATACCCACTTGGCATTTTGACTACATTTGGCTCATTCCATAGGAACATTTTCCCAACCACATCAATTTTAAACCTTCCTCTTTTCACCAAGAAGATCCCTCACATGGAGTACCAGATACTGAGGTAATTGTTAACAGCTTCACAAGTTTTTCCTGTTGCTACTTAAAGATCCACCACTCTTGGAAAACTAAGTCTCCAATCTCCTTTAAATCCCTCAACAAAGTTCCCTCTGGCTACAAACTTTTCTTGAGAATGATGCTATTATTAGAGCAAGGCTTCTCTTGCCATCTCTTTCTCCACATACCCGCTGTATACTCCATGCATTCCTACCATTGTGTCTTGTTTGAGCTTTGACTGTCCCTTGTTTGGAGCAAGGATCATGCTTTTGTTTATGTTCACCCAACCACAAAGTGCCAATCATTTTGTGCCACTATTAGGGAACAGCCCAGTAGGACATCATCAGTGGGGGGATTCAGCTCAACAAAACTAACACATAAGCATCTATGTCTGAGGTTCACCTATGGACATTTTCTGCTTAATAAAATCTGGTCCACATCATCAGACTCATTTCATTTGTTTTGACACAGGTTTCGAGCCTCATTTGAGATGCTCTGGTGTATTAAGATTTCCACAATAGACTGGACAATATGGTACAGGACCTATGGAAAACCTATGCCCCTTGGACACAGCAGTGTAGTCAGGGTACCCGGGAAAGTCTCACGTGGCAGTATACATTCATTTTTAGGCAACTCTACTGAACCCACAGTGAGCATAATAGCAGTTGAAACAGTTAGATGACATATACACAGCTACATTTAAGTATTTTCTGTTTTAAGAGAAACTGGAGCTGAATTTCACCTTTGTTGACTATTTAAGCAGTATCTTGGTCTATCCTCTTCATGTTACATTTTGTTGAAAAAAAGGAGCTGGAGACACCAGTTCATCTTTTCTGCTGATCAAAGCCCAGCAGCCTTTCCTCAGGCTCTGTTTTTTTCTGAATTTAGTCATCCACTTTAAGTGCCTCTACTGCCTATGCAATGGTCATTCTTCCCATGGTGGAAAAGGTAGCAACCCTCTACTTAGCTGCTGGAAAAGGATCTGTGATGTAGGGGGAAAACTGCTAGTTGCTCTACCCAATTTCCTCTGCTGCTTCTAGTAGAAGATGGCTTTTTCAGACAACTTGCCTTGCTGTTCACAAAGCTGCATCATCACTACCACTGAAATGATCAAAAAGACTTTGCTCTTGTGTCACTGTAGTTATTTTCGGGAAAATTAGAAACAAAGACAAAAGGAGATGAAAGCTGCTGTGGAAATATCTTTGAAAATCATTTAACTTAAATAGACCTGTCCATTTTTCTTGCCAAAGATAAAAAAACAGCAACCCTTTTAAAGCTAGAACCTTTGAACCACAGTCTCTGAAGAGCATTCAGGTAAAGTGGTTGAAGTTTTGATGCAGGAGGAAAGAAACTCAAAAGAGGGGTGATTTTGCCATCCTAGAAAGGATGTGACTCTGGCCAAGTAGTTTTCCTTGTACCAATCTCCCCATTTGATATCTTATACAAGACCTAGTTTGTTAACACTTCTTTCTTGGATTTTTCTTCATTGAACAACTAGAGATGATGATGATGATGATGTCAAAATTGATAGATCTGCAAGTGGAGGAGATGAGGGAAAGGCAAATAGTCTGAAGAGTTTAGCCCAATAAGGATTGAAAGGAACTACAGATGTTTTGGTGCTAGCAAGAAGGAGAGCTAAGAGAACTAATAAGGAATGGGATGTAACCAACTATCAAAACCTACTGCATCAAAGTAAAAGTTCATTCTGCTCTTAGGGAAACCAAGTTCTACAAACAGAAGAGAAAAAAGGGTCAGATCAAGAAAAGAAGTAAAGGTCCTAATGAGGTTTCAGGGTAAGGACTAGCTTCAGAAAATGGAAAAAACCTTTGAGACCTTGCTCTGGAAGTAGCCTAGTAGCTAGCCAGAATTTTAGGCCATTCCTTTACTTCCTCTATTAAAACAAACAGACAACCAAAACCAAACCAAAACAACACACAAGGAGAGGGGACAAAAGACATTATTTCATCTTCTGGGAGAATCTGTGTTCTCTGGAGAGCCAAGTAACATGCTTCTAGTATCTGCTGGTCAGTTTTGCACCATGGTAAGTTTGAAAACCCTTTGGCACATTCACAGTACACTAGGTGCTATACTTAAAGAAGAATGCATCTGCTGCATTATGTAGATAGTTGCTATCCTGGAGCAACCAGCAGAGATACTATTAAGCAGCAGTGATTAATCTCTTCACAGCAAGATTCCCCACAGTGAGAACTGAGCTGGAGGCTGAAGAAATATAGAGGGGTTTTTTTTCCCCATTACTTTGCTGTGCACCACAATAAGGTTTCTTTTCAAGTCTTTTGGATCCCATTAAACATGTTTCTTGGGACTTGGAAAAGCTTGAATAAATCAAACTTATTTTGTGAATATTTTAACCTTCATCAACCTCCCAGTTTGTATTTCTTAATTTAGCTTAACTTCAGAAAATTTTTGAGATAGAAAATATTAAAAATATACCATTTGCACCCCATGTTTCAAATCCTCCGTCTTTTCTGATTTTACATAAAGGGATCTTAGTAAATTAGTCCAGTGTCTTGACCATTGCATACAATTATCTTATATATTCCATTTTATGTGGAAATAGCAAAGGAATAACAGCCTTCATGCAGTGTATAATACTGGTTCTTTCAAGGAGATACTGTCATTCAAAGAACTGTGCATTTCATTTCTGTATTAGTTTCAGTGAAGACATTTACTGTATCCTGGCTGGTTTCATTGTTTGCCTCCTATACTGAAAAAAGAAATTTTTCTTTACATACTAGGGGAGTTCAGTGGCTGTTCTGAACAGACACTTTGAGACTCTACTCCATATTCTGTTCTCGTTGAGTTATTGAAAAAATGAATTAACGCTGCTGAAATCAAAAGATGTTTCTGACTATAAAACTGACATAAATCAGCTCAGGAACAAACTCATGTCTGTAAACTCAAATCATGTGTTTGGATCAGATGTAATACTTAGGCAGAAGTAATATTTAAACTGCATCAAGATTAAGGAACTGATTGTGACATCTTTATACTCATGTTGAGAGCTTCTGTGTTGATCACCAATTCCAGGGTGAATATATAACCATAGAGAATCAGTGCATTGAACGTGCTATCTTTTAAATTCTGTTTTCTTATAACTCTTTCTTTGCCCTGGTGTCACAGCCCAAAGACATTACTGTAGAGCCCAGGTCAGTATTCAATTCTCTGCCTTCAATACTAAAATGGAACAAATCAATAATAGCCCTCAGAAAGTTCAATAGCTAAAGACTCCATCCTAGACTATGTGTACACACTCTAGTCAACTAGAGCTTCTTTGGAGTATCTGAGATAAAAGCTTGGTCTGTAAATTCATGCCATTAGTGGCATAACATGGAAGTGAACTTATTTTGTCTTTGAGCTTTTCATAAAATGCGTGTGTCAGTTTTAAACTTCATGATGTTGATCGCTTCCCTGTTTATAAAACATCTTCTGAAATCTTATTTCTTGGGGGTTTTTGAAATGTAGAACCTGTGCTTTCAATCATGCAGTAAACAGAGACATGTACCATGAATTTGTGTGACTTGGTTGCTTCCTGGTGGAAACACAGATGAAGCAGTGTCATGGGGGAGCATATATGCTCTTTGTAATGTGGGTTTAAGGTCCTACAACACTCAGCTCTTTATGTTTGCATGACGTGTGCCTACACTTGCAGTGGGTGTGAGCTTCCACACCAGGAGAGAGACAAAATAGCTCTCTGATTCAAGAACCATGGCATGCTGCAGCAAATTGAGTCCCAGTCCTTCAGTCTGTGCATGGCACCAATCAGTAGGGTAGACACATGCTTTCTGTTCTCTTTCATATGGTGATGAAGGGCAGCTGAGGGGCTCTCTGTGCTGCTGCTGAGCCTGGAAATGACGAAAAAAAAGTCTGAACAAGATCTTTGGAAGGAATAAGACAAGTTTGAAGTAAAAGGGTTGATCTGACAAGTACAAATCTGATAGCTGAAACTATCGCACCGCTTTGGTACTAAAAAAGCAGAGGAGAAATAGGAGAAGAAAGATCAACTACTGCACTGCAGCAGTTTACGTGGGGCTGAGGAGATCTCCCTTCTAAGTTGACCTAGTTTGCTCAACCTTACTTAGCCAGCAGGAGGACAACATATCTCAAATTGCATAACATTTACATGTATTTTAAAATTTATTGAATTAATAGAGTACCCCTTCCTCAACCTTAGACTGCAAGTGAACAATTTCTGTTCCTCACCTCAGTAGCTCTTTTCTCCAGTTAGTTGCTTGATCTATCTGCAGATAACTTCAGCTACAGACTCCATTAAGGACCAAATATTCCCTTTCTACTTGTGGGTTTCACTTGAGATATTTCATCAAGTCTAGAATGAGTCTTTAAAAACTACTTCATTGTAACAGAAAAAAGAAGCATACATACTAGTGTTCAGGACAACTGACATTCAGTAATTACATTCAGTTCAGCACATTTAGGACTAGGAGGCAATTCCTAATACTAAAACAGTTTAAAAAAATATATCAAAGCTATATTTTTAAATACAGTCAGCTCTTAAACTTTCTTCCAAAGTACATTACAGACTTGATAAATGCTGAGAGGTGCCCCTGTTTGACTAAGGCAGATAAGTACAGCTTGAAAAATATTGGAATATTGTCATTTCTCCCAGAGTTGGAAATACTGAATTTACATCTCATTGTAATCCATTCATTGGTTTATAGACCTTCAGTTCTCCAGGGAGCATCACAAATTCAGATGATCTCCCTGAGTGCTGGATTTTGCATTTGAATCTCTGATTTAGCTGAAAGATGTATTAAGAAACCTCATGTAGCCAGAGAGTTCCCTATTGACTACACATCTGAGGAGGCTCAGGAGCACAAGCTATTCCAGCAAGGATATGGAATAAATTACACTCAGTAATTTGCCTCTAGATCAGCCTTTCTCCACACAGTGGAATAATGTATTCATCTGGACAAGCAGGCCCCATTTCAGAGAGTGTTTTATGCAGAGTATATATTTTGAAAGAGAGCAGAACAGATCAAATATTTGGCATAGAGACTTAGTATTACAATCCCTCAAGACAACAGTACTTATATCAATTTGTGGAGGCTTGCAATGTCAACTAGAAAATTCATTTCTTATCTATCTTTGTGACATCAGTACTTGGATTAATCACCACTTGCGAGAAACTTTTCAAGGAACTTTGACTTTAAGGATAAACCCCATATTATTCCAGTTATGATTGTTATTCAGATCTCTGGGGTTAATCAGTTATGGGTAGGACACAAAGTTTGTTTTAGATAGACATGACTATCCTGACACCTATGGATAAATGTTTGAATTCTAAAATATATTTTTCACTTGCAACTTATGTTCCTCCTTCAGGGTAAGATTTTATTCCTTTTATCTCAATGTTTTTCTGCCTGAATGTTGAGTTTCCCCAGTTCAGTAATAAGCCCACAGTAGAGACAGCAAGGGTCCCAGCTATTTCTTGCTAGTTATTCCAAGTTCCTGAAATCATCCAGTGTTCAAAAACTAAAAGGCTCCAGCACTACAGAACATATATCATGCAAAGTTCAAAATCCTGTATAACTTTCAGTCAGTCCGGAAAAAAAACCAAACCAAATCAGGTACCTGATGGCCCAGAAGAGAAATCACAGAGCTATAACAAACAACTTTTCTTTTCAAAGGATTGTGGCTATTTTACAGGAACATATTGTGGAAAAGGAAAAAAAAAAGTATTTTTTCTTTAAAGAATTGAAGGCACTGAAATAAAGAGTCCTCCAAGACCTTTCAAAAATGGCTCTCTTCAGTCTGGAAATTCACAATTCTTATTTTGACAAAAGTCACTCTCCCTGTGTTAGCACCCATAAAGATTGAGAGGGAGAGACATTCTGATTTTTATGCACAAATGAAGCAATTGTGTTGAAGTTGTCTGTCAGATGATGAGAAAATTAGTTCAACTAAATCTCATCCTTCTGCTGAAAACTTGCTCAGCCTCCAAGGTTTCACCCTTCAACAGTGCTGAATTGCTTGCCTGTGTTTCCAGGTTATCTCCATGCAATGTCAAAATACTGCAAACAACGCTGTTCATACAGCATCTCTGACAGCACCCAATCCACAAAACACTTGAAATGTGGTGCAAAATCTTGTTCAGTTGGCATGAGAATTGCTGCCCTCTCTCAAGCCTTCTCTAACCATATGTTCACATCACTCCTACTGACATTGGTGGGAATTATGATGAACCCAAAGGAAAAGCCTATTAAAAACAAGTGGTGTTGTATAGGTTATAATATATGCTTCAGTCAGAAAAGTAGGAACTTAGCTTTTTACTCCACATAAGTCATAGGAAACTGGATAAAAGAGGTGTGAGAGAAACCTCTTACCTGGCTGCAATCTTCTTGGAATGAATGAACTTTCAGCATAGATAATCCAGCAGTGTTTCTGCAACGTGTTAAATTCATCAGGATTTAGAAACTTCCTGAAAAACCTAAATTAGGTAAAACATATCTTCTGTTCCCTCTGTAGTCCCTGGAGAGAGGCATTCTAAAAGGAATTTAGAAGTCTTTCCTATTACAATAATTTGAACAGGGATGTTCACAATGTCCAAATCTGTTGCTTCATATTGTCTTGAGGTAATATTTCATTCTTATACTTTCTGTGTAGGGAACAGTACCTTAACAAGGAGAGAATTTTTTATTATTAATTTTTTAAAAGGAAAAACTTGGATTGACTCTACAAATAAAAATTGCTTTGATAGATTTAATCAGTTAGTCAGTGTATTACAGTGTCCTTTATATACGTGTATTGTGTTAACGAAATAGCTGTTAATGGATTTAATAAGTTTTGTTAGATGTTTTTAGAATACTCTATGAATTAAATGTAGGTGTATAGAATTCCTTTGATTTATCAGAATCTACATGTGCTACTCTCACTTACTTATATGTGAGAATGCACTTCAATCCTTATATTTAACTCCTTATACTTTGTACATAGATCAGCAGGGTTAGACAAAATACTTTTTCTCTAGTATTTAGAACTGAAGATAATAGGTGAAATATGGATTTTATTTTTTGTTCTATCTTTGGGAACAATTTATTTATTCTCTCCATCTGCAAAAAAGCATCCTAGAACAATATAAAATACAATACTTAAAAGAAAGCACTATTAAATATAGACAAAGACAAGTTTTTTCATTAACACTGGTTATTTCTACTCAGTCTGAGCAATTCCTTTTTCCATGTTTTGTGGAAAATAAATATATAATATGTAGCTATATTGCTAACAAAAATTAGACTCCTTTGATTCACTCATAAGAAAGTTTGATTAGACAGTTAGTAAAACGAGCTTGTGACTAATGACTGAGAAGCCATGTTTCAAGCCCCTGTGTGGATGTGATTTCATTAAGCTGTTGTAGACTATTTTTTTTTAAATTCTTCTTTATAAATAGCCCCAAAATTAGTTAGGATTCACTGAAATCATTAGGTAACCAACTAATAATAGCAGGAATTTATTTTTTACTATAATGGGTACTAGTGTACTAGAACGGGAGTCTGAAGAGGGTGTTTACATATTAAAAGAGAAGGAAACACTACAGTCAATATATAACATAGGGCATAGGAATTTCTTCAACCATTTCTTTCAGAAACTTGAAAAATATAGGAATTTTTATTTGAAAGATCTTCCCTGATAGAAAATTTGCCATATGTCTTGATAAATTATAATGAATATTAACTTTTAGTATTAAAAATGCATATTGTATGTTGCATGTGAATGTGTCTGTCTTTGGGTTCTTTTAACCTTCTCTTTGATCAGCTGAAAAGACAAATCTTCCTGAGTTGTACACTACTCGTAAAGTGAATTTCTGCTTTGCCAGCGTACCCAAAGCCTTTTTCTGTTCTTGATTTTGCCAGTATTTTCTGGTGGCAAAGAAGAGGTTTTGGCTCAGAGTTTTGGAAAGGTGTGTTCATTACAGGATAGCCTTGCTCCTTGTCTGTCTCTCTCCAGATGCTGTGCTGCTTTTTTGCAAGTTGTCAGCCCTCACCTTGTTGCTCAGTGAGCCATAGTCATATAATCTGGCTATCACAGTTGTAATCCAACACTCCTTTACAATCCCATTCGCTTTCCATAAGTAATTCTATCTCCCTGATCTTAATTACTCAGACAGTCTTTTCTTTGCTCTGTTTTTGTTCAAGCCAGTTTGAACTGCATCTCCTCTCTTGAGCTTCCTACCTTAGTACCATTGTCTGTGCAAAGTGTCAGTTTTAATCCCACCCCTTTGTCAGGTCTAAGCAATCACCTCTCAGTTTTAACACATTTTCACAATTTCCTGATTACAGTTCCCGTATCTTGCTAGCATTAATGTCTGTCAGTTCACCAATTGGCTAAGTAGCTTTTGATCGCCCAAACTCTGCTCAGCTCCTCTCCCTGGTGGTATTGTAAAGCCATGGCAACAATGGAGCATTCTAAAGGAATGGGCCACAAATATTTTTTTTCTGAGCAGTTTTAAGTGAGCATTATCCCAGAATTTTGACCTAAAGAGTTCAGGCCACTGTTAGAATTTGAAAAATTTTTAAAGAACTGATAATAAATAATTGTAACAGATAGTAATCATTTATTTTATTGTAGTGATATCAATTCTGCCCATAGTATATAAGCACAAAACACCAAAGTATATTATCTGTCTTCCCAATCAAAACACTTAAGCCGTCTTATTTAAAGGACCATCTGATTCATGAGAGGTTTACAAAAGCTGCTAGCAATGTTTAGTTTCATCATAAAGTACACACATCTTGTTTCAGTCTTCAACAAGGGAGTGTAACTACTTGTGGAAGTTTAAAGTTTGACCTTCATGAAACATCTTGGGTAAAACAATTGAGATGGCTGAGATTCACAATACATGCAGTGTGGGATTCTTTCTTTCTAACTTAAACCACTAAAGAAAGGTGTCTAGCATAAGCTAATATTATAACATCTATCAGTAATCAGAGGAGAGAGACAGCACCTAGTAATTCATCCTGTTTACCCTAGACACCTATCTAAGGCAAGGATCATGTCACCCTCTTACAAACTCTATATTCAATGCCTCAGCTGCAGATATAGTCCACATAAGACTAAATATCCACATTATGCAAGTAAATGAGGTGAAATAAATCATATTCTTGGAATATAAGATTATAGATTTATGTTTATTCTTTATTGAAAGAGACTTTTTATAACACTGAGATATCTGATTTGTGACAATTACTATAGTTTTAAATCCTGTGTTCTGAGGCAATTTCTGTATTAAAAGACAAATTATTCTGGTGCTATAATTTAACAAAGGTATTTCATTTGTAAGTGTTCTTTATCAAGGTACACAGTTTCTCCCACTAAGGAATTCATATCTGCTAGATATTCAGCAGGAAATCTGCTGGGACTAAGAAAGTGGCATTTAACTGGAAGAGATGAAATGCTGAGTATGCAAAGGGATCATGGATGTTCATTTGTTCTGAGTCTTTCAGGAAGCATGTCTTTATTCAATACTGAATATACCTGGGAATGACCCAGAATACAATATTTGCACATTTGCTCATCTGTGCAAGTTAGGATGTCACCAAAGCATCAGAGAAGTTAAATTAGACAGAGGGCTAATGGCAGATTATGAAAATCATAAAATGAATGGAAAACACTGTGACTTCATAATTCAGGGGTTTTTTGTTGGTTTGTTTCGGAGGTTGTTTTATGATAGCAACCTGTAACTATGAAAGATGCATACATTTTTTCTCAATGGTTAGCCATGTGAGGTTAGTCTTGTAAAGCTGGAAGAGTCTTTAAATGCATGTAAGGGACTAAAGTGGTAGAAGTGTATGGGTGGTTGCCACCTATCTCTTTAAAGGTTTGCAGATTTGCAGTCTGACTCATTGAGGGCAAGTATCTAGGGAACAAAACGCTTTGTTAAATCCTGTACCAATATTAATTTAAAAATAGCAGCTCAACATTTCATGTCAGGTATTCATGTAACTCTAATTTTCATTATCCTTGTTATCGATGACACTGATATGAGCACAAACACAAAATACAGTGATAGTTTTGGACCTGATGATCCTGTGGATACTTTCCAACTTGGCATATTCTGTGATTCTGTAATATCAAGTGTTTCTGTTTACAGATAGACATAATTAAAAAAAAAAAGAAAAAGTATATTTTACTTGCTTTGGGAAATGCTTACAAATTTCTGCATGCAAGGTTCTGCTGTTGCCACAATAAAGACTGGTATATTTTTACATTACAGCACAGATCAGCAGGCACAATCAAGAATGCTGTCTTGTAAGACCAGAAAATTGAATTTATTTCAATATTTTCAAATTACTGATCTTTTTCTGGGCCCTGTTATCTTGCCTATGTCACCTGTGTCTTGATGGGTACAGACTAGTCCTAGATTCAAAAGGACTGTTCAGCTAATTCTAGCCATTTTAGGAAAGAAAGCTTGCTGTCAGTAGGAAAATGAAGAGAGCAGTTGGGATGGAATCACAATGGCTGCTGAAGGACATTTGGTGAGAGATGACAACTGAAAATCACATAAAAGCATAACAATTGGCCTCACTGGCTGGAATGAATGAAAATGAGTAAAACCATTTCTGCTCATACTTGATACCTATATCTAATTCATTGTGGAATAAAGTTTCTCACTTTTTTTTTTAAATAAAGCAAAAATGTTCATTTCAAGGAGATAAGAACTTCAGATTTTAGAAATATTATATAAATATTTTTATTCCTGTAAATACCTAGGTTTTTGAAGAGTAATTCTGTATCATACAGGAAATAATTTTTCTGTAATAGTCACTTCAGTTCCAAAATACAATGCAATGCTCAATGAATATCAAAATTCTCAAAATGCTGATTACGGAAGTACTCAAAACTTGTTTCTGAAGATGAAGAGTAATACTACTTTGCTGGAGATGGAGGCTAAGGGCAGACATGCAATAAAGACAGAATCAATCTCTCATCTTATAAGACAAGTTATTTTCCTCAGGTCCTAGATGAGAAATTTTGCTATGCTGATTAGCATCCTGGATACCTATGTATAAGGAAGAACACTTTTGTTCTCCAGTATGATCACACCAGCACTTATTGTCATGTAGACACAATAAAGAATAATAAATTAGTAAAATGGCCCTTTTTCAAGAAGAATGCATTGCTATTGTGAGCTTCAGAAACAAGTTTACAAAGTGGCAAGCGCCAGTGCAAACAGGTGCAAAAGTTTAAAAGTATATAAAAATACACTTTTTTGTATTTTAGGATATTATTCCTTTTGAAGTAGAAGTCAAGACAGAAGCAAATGGAGGGTCTTCGGTCATTCCACATTCCCACAGATGAATTCCATCTGCTGAAGTAAAATACTAAGATCTTTAAGGAAATATACTGTGTATCTTTTCTTGGGAATGGACAGAACAATAGATTCAAGGTTATTACCGATCGTTCCAATTGGATAGTCATTTGAATCAGTAGTGTTTTGTAATAACATCCTGCCAATAAATCCTAGCACCTGACTGTTTAGAAACTCTAAGTATGACAATATAGAAAGCATAGTTTTGAAAGAGGCTGTATCTAGATTTTCTCTCAATAGCTAATGAGAGCTGCTGTTAAATCACTTTGGAGTAGCTATATGTTTATAATTTCTTAATGAAAATGCTTTTTCTGGTACTGTAAGGAAATTACAGTAAGTTCTTGAATATTCATGGACAAATTTAATTACTCAGTTTCTCTGAAGGTGCAAGTACACTGAAGCAAGAATGTTGCTGCTTGGCATTTACAACAGTGCCACCAACCTTTCTTCTCTTTTCTCCATTCTATCTTTATTGTTTTCTTACAGCTTCATTTACATGAGTACTATCCACAACTTCACTTAATTCAGGTTGTTCTAGCACAACAGTGCCTGAGATAGCTAGAATGTGTACAGGATATGTTCACATGGGGCTATGTTGCTGCAAACATGCCAGACAATGATTGAAGTTCCAGTAATCCATTCTCTTTTCCTGGCTCACCACCAGCATATACATTATCCATTCTTTTTCATGAACCGGATTAAATGTCTCCTGTCAAGCTCCACTGCAAATCCATCCTTTCCTCTTTGATGCTTTCCTAGAGACAGAGCTCTAGTCTAACTGAATCCCAGGATCACATGACTTTTTACCACTTCTAATTTATTTCTCAAATCTCCCCTTTTTCCTGTCTTTACTTTTGTTTCTGCTAGAATTTTGGTCTGCTTCCAAGAAAACAGAGGCAGCACAAGTCATGACCTTCTTTCCTCACCTCAACATGCATTTTCATTTTCCACTTCTTTTTACAGAGGTTGCACCATTTTCTGTCACAGATATTGACATTTCTCCTTTGGTCTCTTGAAAGTCCATCCACGTGCCCTTCTATTCCAGCTATTCACATCCTTTGTTCCCACACACAGCTACTCTTTTACTCTTCTCCTTAGCTTCACACTCTACTTTGACTTTCCCCTCTGGTACAGTACGCTTTAGACACTTCAGTCTTAGAAGATGTCGCCTTTGACCTTTCATTGCTCTTCAAGTACAGCCTCAACTCCCTCCTCTATTTCATTGTAAATTCATCAAATAGCTTGTTTACAATAAGAATCAGTAATTCTCCTCCCTTTTCAACCCATACCATCTCAAACATAGCTTTTTGCCCACTGCCCTCTATGGAAACTCTTCTTGCCAGACACTCTAAAACCCTCTTCCTAGCCATTGTTGTTTGTTCTCTTTGACATGACTAGCATCTTTTACACGGTTACCTGGATTTTTCTCTGCATCAGATTATCTGCTCCCTTTTCATGATATTGTCTTCTACTAATCTTCCTTTCTGTTTATGATTTTGTTCACATCTTCCATAAATCCATATCAAATTTCATCCCCATACAGGAGGGAGTTACAAAATGGCTCTTCTCTTCTTCCTTTAAATTTATGTTATTCATATAAGAAAATGAATTGTAAGTTTTCAAAAAAAATACCTTCTCTGGCAGACTACCTTTTTCATTTCACAAGACTCTGCTCAGTTGGCTGCTACTTGCTTGTGGATCCCTAACTACTTTGCAAGTTAAAAAGGCTAAACAAGGTCCTTGATTATCTTCTGACAAATACTCCCTTCCCAAAAACATTTTTCTGGGTCACTGTACCATATTTTCATCATCCTTTAGCTGAAGCATACTAAAAAAAAAAAAATAATATCCAGACCTTGTTTGCTAAGACTTTTGGGAAAACATTTTCAAAATTAATTTGTCTGAATCCTTTCACTCAGTTATTCCCTCCATACACAAAAATACACACCTACAGATCAAGTCCTTCATCACCTTCTATCTAGCTTACTGTAATGCTGCTTTCTCCACTACTAATAGACACTATTCTTGCTGTTGGATTGCTGTTGCAAAGACCATCTCCCAGCTCAGTGCTTTTGTAATATTTCCTTTTCTTCTCCTCCTGTGTCTTTCCTTGCTTGACATAGTAAATACTATAGCAATCTGTGAACACTCTTCACTCTTTCCATATTTTACTATTTTCAATTTTCTATTGATTATTGGCTGCACAGCCAGTGTCAAGACTGGCTGTCCTTTTGTTTCAGTTTCTAATAAGCTTTCTTCCCCCCAAGCTGCCCTTCATGGTTGCCTTAACGCATGCAAATACAGCTTCTACTTTACTAATTCTCCATTCCAGATTTCCTCTCTTTTCTGTGAAAAAAAAAATGACAACATATTTTATTATTTCATTGCTATAAATATCATGCTGTTGCTAAAAATAACCAACTACTAAGCTGGCAGGCATAGAATAACCATCTCTCAGCTATGTCCATCTACCTGTAAGTATACACTGTTTCTTGTTTTATGGTAAAACTGCATGCTCCTTAGGGCAGGGACCAGCTCTCTCTTCTGTGTTTGCACATTGCTTAATACAATGATGTCCTGGTTCGTGACTCCTAGGTGGACAAGTAAATAATAATGATAAAATCTCCACTCTTCCTTCTACAGAATTCACCCACTGAGCTGGCGGCCTAAATGAAACCCAGGGTGATTAATAATGCATTCTTTTACTGACTCTTACACGTTATTATTCTTGTCACCTGTCAGGATCCACTTTGAGGGAAATCTGTTGTTTTCTGATGAAAAAGGGAGTGAAAAAGAAGCAATTTCTCTTGCTCATTTCTTCAGAAAATAAACTGAAAATGGATGAATCATAGTGACATTCATGAAAGAATTAAGTCCCTCTCCTGGAACACAGTCCTAGAAGTTGCCTGAGTTTTGAGGGATTGTCACAATAATCCCCAGATGTTAGAAATACAACTTCCAGCCTTATTCCAATACTAATTAGTGTTTATTATTGCATGGACATTTGCCCACTGAAAACTAGACCAAGAGACCATCAACCCATTTCACATAGGCCACTGAACCATAAGTAGATGATAATGAATTATGGTTCCTACCAACCTGTGCCAGATTTGAAGCAATGACCTAGAGGTGATAAATTCTACGTCTCATTACCATTTCTCTGAGTAAACCAGTTCTTGAATCATAGGATGAAAAGGAGGGAAAAGGCAGGCCTTCCTGGTGTGAGTTAAAGGTCTGCATGAACTTTGAATTTCAAAGCTTTTTTTCCATCATTAATTTAAGTCTACTTAAGTGGACTTTGAAGTCTTTAAACTGTATGAATGAAAATCTCAATAGCCAAAATAAAGAGATGTAAAAACAATTTCAAAAAGCATGGGAGGATAGTTGCTTCCTCTTGCTCCCATTCACCCATCCCCCTTCCATTTTCCTTTGTCACAACAAGCCCAATGAGGGAGATCAGATTAAATGTGATTGTCTACTATTCTGCCTACCTGACAGGTCACCTACAGCGCTTTCCAAAATAAATGTTATGGATGGGTTTGTACAAGCTTCAAATGTGTATTTGGCCTTTTAATATTTTATTTGGGTTTGTTGATTTTTGCTTAAATACTTTTAAGATTTTGTAGCTGAGGAAAATTGCGACCACTGTGAACTATGCAAATGGACGATTTGCATATGGATGCTTATGAGATCCTGAGCCTGATCTTCTCTATCAGTAGACTGATGGAAAAGTTATTGATAGATTGTAGTGAACAAATGCACATTTCAGCTGTTACTAAGTGGGTCTTAGGAAAACAAACTGCTAAAAGATTGCAAACTGGTAGGACAGAAATGACAGCTAAAGAATAAACATAATGCAATCTAATCCATTCTCACTAAACTTTGCACCTTTTGCTGTAATTCTTTATACAAAACTCTCCTTTTTTTTGCTTGACCGTTAATACTGATAATTATATCTGTATTTCTTAAGAATATTATGAGTTGCCATTTCTGCATAGTAGCAGATTGAATTTATTCACCTTAAGGATATATTATTATCACAGATAATAACTGCAGCATGATAATTATCATTAATTATTCATTTGGATTAAGAGGCAAATAGGCTTGCATTCAAGGGTCTTCCAGAGCAGTGCTCATTGTTCCAGGGCCCTGTGTGCCAGTGTGACTAATTCATACTCCTTTCAGTGCTACTGTTGACATCTGACCGGTCCCATATGTATTTATTTCAAAATATTATAAAAGGAATAAGTGCATCATCTCAGGACATAACCACTAAAATAGACATATGGTTCTTTTCTGCCCTCTGAGTGAGAATACACAATTTTCTATTAGACAAGATGCTCACAGAGTATCATTTCAATAGATCTGTATGTATGCCCTATCTTTGCATTCCTGTGGCATCCTACTTAAGCTTATATAAGCCAATATATTTACATAATAGCTTTTAGCACAAATAATAATGTGTGAAGCTGTACAATTTGTTGTTCACTGAACACAGTATTTAGTAAAACTGATTTTAATCCATTCTGAAGCTGAGCTAAGTTTAATGTAGAAGGATCTTCTTAGCACAAGGTTAGAAATCCAAGGGGAGGGAAAAAAATCAGTAAGAAGAGGAGAACGGCTGATGAAAAAGGGACAGTCAATAATATAAATGCTAATTCCTTTATGTGGCTTTCACCCAATACTTATTAGCAAGCTTCTCTCTCTCTCTCTCATTCCCTCTCTAATCTTTGCTTCTAAAAAATGTCTTGAAGGTAGTAACACTGTCATCTGAGGACCAACATGACAGCTCCAATATGCACAGAGTGATAAATGTCAGTCTGGCTTTTATAGCTCTGAGGCTGCACTTATATATGCCCTCTGTGACTTACCATCTTTGCTTCCACAGATGATTCCTTTTTATTGTTAATATGTCAGCATGGGCCCAGTGCTATTTGATATGAATTGCTCTGTAATAGTCTGGAACCCTCCTTCTCTAACCAGTTTTATCATGTTCCAATGTTTCTAGGCTTAATTTTAAGGTCATGTCCCTAGTGTTCTGGAACAAAAGCAGCAGATTCCAAGTAGAGCAGTATGCACTTTATCAGATGTAAACACTGGACAAGGAAAGAAGAAAAAATGCAGAGACAGCAAAAGAAAATGCTATCAATGCTTCTAAAATATATCATGAAAATGTCAGTTAAAGACTGTAAATTTCAACAAGATAAAAAGAAACTATCAGAAAGGTTTTTATCCTAATAGTAATCCCCTTTTGCACTCACATGCATCACCAATTTATTGTTGGCAGGAAGAAGTATGTGGGGTGGAGAAATATAAAGGTACTTGTGTCAAAACTGATGAGAGGGGACAACAGAAAGAATATGTTTGCAGTTGTACCCTTCAAAATGTGCATAGAGAAAGCACTCAGAAAGAAAGAAGACAGCAGAGTTTCCCAGCCTGCCTGTATTGGGTCTTCTGGATAGAGACATATCTACTATAAAAATGACAAGGCTGTCATCAACCAGTACTTAAAAAAATCAAAGGGTCTACTGAATTTTGAAATGTGCACAGAGCAAGAGCAAAACTACATGAGGGTTGAGATGGGATGGTTGCAGCCATTAACAGGGGAGAGGGAAAGAACTGTTTGCTTAGTCAGGTAGGGGCAGTGCAAATTAGGGACACGGGGAGTAGTCTGCAGAAAACATCATCTACCATTTGTATTATGGAAACATCTAGAGACTAACAACCACAGAGGAGGCATTTTCCCAGTGTTTCATGAGTCTTAACACTGCAGACAAATTCCTCTTCCAATTAGCAAGTAAAAGAGGTTAAATGACATTAGTACATCAGAGTAATATTGCTATGTTGAACAGCAGGAAAAATTACATTCATCGAATCAAGGGGATGGGGGATTGATATTTGCATTTAGCGAAGTCATGATATTTGTGATTGCTTTTTCTAAACACCTGTTCATTCATAGGGTAGAGAACAATGGGAAAGAATTTATCAATTGTTGATGAAGTTTTGGGGAACCAGGGATAGGACTGGACAACAAAAGCAAGACAGAATTATTTAGAATTAATTCTAAAGTGTAATAACATACAGCAATGCACAGCAACACTACTTTGGCAAAAATTGTGCTGAAGTCACCTGGAGGAATATCTCAGAAGATGTCAGTAGTATCAGGCCAAATTATAGCTTTTTTCAGTATAATTTGTGAAGCTTGGTATTGAGTCCCAACCAGTGCCAGGAGAAAAAGAATGGTTTTTTGAAGCGTCTTACTCTTTACAGAAATTTTAAGCCATAATACTATGAATTTGGAAGAAATATGATTTCACTTCATTAAGTAACTTCATTTTTATAAAGAAAAAGCAGTTTTTAGCATCTGAGTTTGTCATGAATATACTGATAGGTGTGAAAAACTCAGTCTTGTTTTCATGTATATTTTTTCTTATAGTTCATTGTTACCAAAATAGCTGACTTCCTGTTGGTCTCTTTTCTACAATTATCCAAAGTTATATATATTTCCTTCAGAAGGACCTATTAGGTCAGAATGGTGGCATGCTGATTCCTTTAAAGTGTTAAGACTGGCTATTCAAGATGAGGGCAATGGAGCAGCCAACACTATTTGCAACGGAGGTACAAAAGTAAATCTTAGTATGCTAAGGAGATATATAGGAGATATATAGGAACAGAAACTTTTCCATTTCTAAATGATATAATATACGCCAAAAGCAACCTGAGAAATCCTACAAATAAGTCATTATGTTTTCAAATGTTCATCACATAGTCCTCCTAGACTGTCTCCACTGGAGACCCTTTTTAATTTTTATCATTATTTACTCAATTTTAAGTCCCTTTTGAAAAGGGAGAAAAGATAACTGTCTCTTTTACAATGACTTCCTCATCAGCAAGTTTCAGAAAACAAAATATTTTGTGAATTAAAAAAGAATTTTCGCCCCATGATTAAAAACCAGATAATTTCATTCCTTAAAAGAATGAATAGCTAAACTAGAGCTCTAATGAAAGCAGTTCATAATCTAAATTAGCAAGTTCTTGAATAAGTTTTATATAATCAATTATTTTTTCATCTGTTAGAATGTCAGAGCATTTTACTCCACATTTATGAGAAATCTGGTAGTACTACTATGTAACCCTCCTCAAAACAGGAGTGATTTTATTTTAAAGGTTGGCATAAATGTCATCATTACATACAGTATTTGTATGAAAAAACAAAGTAGATCAAAGAGGATGACAGAGAAGAGACAAACAGCCATAGCAACAGAGATTTCAAGTTCAGAAAAGGAGCCAAAATAAATTATATTTGATCTCTGTTAACACTGTTATAATTTCACTGCAAATAGTCTCTTTCTCTTGTGTATTACTTCTAATGCTCCTCAGGTACTGGCTGTCTGTAAAAGCCACTTCTGTCTGATACTGTCATCATTCTGTTCTGCTGTTGCAGCACTGAACATGTTGCAGGCAAATGCACTTTTGATCTCTCTGTGGAAAATTTTAGTAATAACTAAGGACATGAGTGGCTAGAAGAGACAAATAACAAACTGGGTGTGACTGGACATAATTGAATATGTAATTTTCCACATTACCAAGCAGAGAACAAAAAAAAAGTAGCCTAAAGGTGACAATATACCAAAGTTACAAATACTCACATTTTGAGGATCAATCTGCACAGAACTACATTATTGTGTTATTACATTTTTTTTCTCCTTATTTTCAGATCAAGCCTATTAGAAAGCACTGCTTGACTGTTGGGTTGGGTTTTCTTTTCAATTTATTTATGGAAAGATATTTTTACAGGCTAACCCAGTTAAGCTTGACAGCTTGTTTACAATAGGACCCAGAAGACACATTACTCTATGCACAACAATATAAATATACATTTGAGATGCACACTTATGCTCATAACATTTGCTAAACATCTGAAGTGCACAGTGATCAGCTATCCAGAATGATCTAACTCTATTTAAATATTATGAAGGTAGAGAGATTGTTTAGCTTGCTAAGATGAGGACTACACATTATCATATTTAGTATTTAGAGTTTTAGGAAAATTGTGTAACATAGTTACTTTCTTAAAAGGTAATAATCTGATACAAGAGGTTTAAACTTCATCAGAAAGTCAGAACAGTGTTTTATCTCTGTTTGTATATTTTCAGTTTGGAAATCCACAGTCTCAAACTGAAATTGTCAGATAATTGGCCTTTTCCTTAACTGCCTATATCTACCTCATTGGTTAACATGGACAAATACAAATGGATTTAGAGATCAAAACTCTTCTTGCTGAGAACCTGAAATTCACTTCATATTCACCCTGGGGGAGGGGGTTGCACTGGATCTGCTCTAGCTTGGTCCTGGAATGTGCAATACCAGGAGCAGTACAAGAGCTCCTTTGATTTCCTTCCCTCTGGAAGAATCTCATGTGTGTGTCCTACGACTGCTATGAGATAGGGACCTAACCACTGTGTTATCTCTCCAAAAGAGCTCCCCTGAGAATGGCAAAAGGGCTGACAGAAACCAAGACTCAGAGTAATTAACAGCGTCTTTCAGGAGAGTTATACTCCCAAACCCAAAAAACAGAATCAAGAAAGACAAAGGCTCAGTTTGCTCTCCATCTGGAAGCTCATGAGAGATCTGAAAGCAGAATTTGGTATTTCATTACATCACAACAAGATCTCCTTCTAAAAATAGTCTATAGATATCTGTTAATATTTTGTTTTAAATTACTCCATTTAAAGAGTGCACCGTGTTGTCACAGGTGAATTATTAATCTGCTGCCCCATTCAGGGTATTGGCACTGTGAAGCACTAAGACACTCACTAGCAGCTGCAAAATGCATTACTTCTCAGTCTTGTTTGCTACTGCCTTAGAATACAGCAGTAGAGAAAATATCTCAAAGTTTGTTCTGTAATTAAAAAAGCATTGTCCATTGCCACAACACAGAGCTATGCTGGAAGTTCATTTTTCTCCATCTGTGCAGCATTAAATTTTAATTGTGAAACAGTTTTAAAAAGTCCTGTGGCATAACCTGAAAGGAAACGAGCTAAAGTGTAGGATAGAGAGCATTTACCCATAACTTTAGAATCTGCCTCTTGCCTCCAAGAATGACGGCTGCATTAGAGATGATAGGTTAAAACAAGCTGCTGCCAGATCCTCCTGATATTTCCCTCCTTTTCATAAGACATAGTCTTCTTTCCAAACTATTAAATGATGCTTCTGCTATTCCTATTTCTACTTAGCTCCCTGTTTTCTCAGGGATGACTGACATTTAATACAATGAAGCAGAACAATTCCAAGGGATTTGTTTTGGAAGTCCAGTAGTTAATGAACAACTATTACACCTATTTTGTCACAGTTTGCATTCCTTTTATGTTCACATTCTGCAAATATTTATGGATTTAATGTATCCTGGCAAAAATATGTCAAAGAATAGACTTGCATGATACTTATCTGAATATTCATGGAAGAGGAATTTTAGAGTAGCACAGTGCTTAAATTCAGAGCTTTACATACCCATTCTATCAGGAGAAAACATTACATTGAATCACAATGAATTAAGGCTTTGATTTTAAAAAAAAAGCACAAAACAAAACCAAAAATTGAAAACCAGTACCCAGGTCTATAACCAACTGACTTGATGTGTACAGGGAGTATCTCCAGCTGCTCCTGAGCTGCACAGCACTGTGGTGGTACCCCAGAGGTGTTCCTGCATCTCCACAAGACCATGCAGCTCAGTACACCCACACTTGTCATCATCATCCCAGCTAACAGCGGTAAGCTTTGTGCCATGTTAAAACTCTTTCTGCTCAGGGATGGAAGGCAGGGTTTGAGTTCCACATAGCCACAGCTCTCCTGCTTTCTGTCCTAAAACTGCCTATTCAGAAAGTGCTCAGCTATCACTGCAAAGCATTGCTCTGTGTAGTAGGCATGTACTGCAAGCCACCAGATTTACACAGGACAGTGCATGTGATTTTGGTAGCCATATGTCTGGTTGTCTCTAAACAATTAGCACCCAAAGAATCCATGGTTATGTTGTATTATCAGAACCTTCCTGGTGATGAGTTCATAGTGTTTTAAAAGTTCATTAAAAAATTCACTGAATAATTAAGGAAATAGTGATCTCTTTGTGGCTATTTCATGAGCAGAAAGAAAGGTTAAATTCATGAAATAAATTATTCATTGTGAGTTATTCACTCAGCTTTAATAGTTTGTAATTCTATAAAGAGCTTTGCTTAAGAAATGCACTATATAAATCAATCAATAGCCCTAATAATATGCAAGAAGGATTTTCTCCTTTGTGATCTGCTTTTCAATAAATTGTACCCCCTTGACACTTCAACTACCCTCATATGCCCACTCTTCTCACCCCCACTGCCTCAGCCTGTCTATCACTGGGCCACAGCTGTGACGTTCAGACACCCAACCTCCTTCCTCCAGCTTAACCCATTTCACTTAAGGGTCCATCAGTGCTTTTATGTACCTTTAACTTCTCCTTTATATATTTATTTTGTTAAGAATTCAAGCAAACACAGTTACACACACACTCACACCTAGGTGTTTTGTTACAACATAGTTTAGTTGCATCATCAGCTTATCAGAAACTGAGCATCATGGCACAGGCTTCATGCCCTAAAATCTGAACATCAGCTACCTTCTCTGCAGCCATACGGGAGAGATGTTGAAACATCCCTCATTTACAGCCCCCTCCAAATACTCACATCATGCCTGCCGTGGTTTAGAGAATAGTGGTCAGAGGACACACAGCTATGTCTGAGTAAAGCTGCAGCAACACAAGCTTCAGGGGATAGCAGCTGCTTGAGAAAGTGCCTGGGTGTTCTGCTGGCTTGTGCTGCTGAGTATATGTTGTCACAATCTTAGTCACCCTAGGTAGTGTCCATTCAGTCAAGATTAGAGGTAGTGTGAATATGTATACACACACCAAATCACAGCACAGTCATACCCTTAGGCACAAACAGTTTAACTGCTGTAGGCAGGCTATTTACTTCTTCCCTCCCATGCTCCAGCCCTTGTTAATTCACAGGGGCCTGACACTACAGCTCCTTAAACGAATGTTAAATCTCCCATTAACTCACGTGGGCAGAAGTCCAGCCCTTTTTACTTTCTATTTGAGTTCAATCCCCATCAGATCCTTCATATTTTTCACCTCCTCTTTACTCCCAGTGCAATCTTCATAGTATCTACCAGACACGTCCTTCATAGCAGCCAGTGAGTCCCTTCTTCCAGACAGGGGTCATCCAAAGACAGCAGGACTGAGAAACGTACAGCCTCTCAGGGTGTTCGTCTATGTCTACAAGAGCCTTGCTCATAGAGTGATGCGAGCTGCTGCAAAGGATTGGGACTCCCATAGTCCTACTCAGGTGGTAGTGCTGAACGGGCTGAACTTCTTGTCCAAGCCAGAAAGCAATGTTAACAATACTTTTGTGTCCTATTGTCAGCTCCTCTCATATGTCCTTTTGGTCTCATTGGTGCAACTTGACAATGTGTCATCTTAAATTTGGCTACATGGGAACATTTTTTTCCTCTGCTGAAAATTGGGTAGTGAGGCATAAGAACAGGTTGCCCAGAGAAGTTGTGGATGTCTCATCCCTGGAAATGTTCAAGGCCCAGTTGGATGGGGTTCTGAGCCACCTGGTCTACTGGGTGGCATTCCTGCCCCTGGCAGGGTAGGATGAAACTAAATAAGCTTTAAGGTTCCTTCCAACCCAAGGCTTTCTATGTTTCTATGTTTAATACACATATCACTACTGTGATACGTTGATATATTTATGTTTTTCCAGTTAATTCTTTTTCTCTTAACTGCCTAAAGCAAAACTTACTTTTTATGAGGGGGATCAAACTTTAATAAAACCAACAAAAATTATGAATACTGACATAATTTAGAATCTTTATAGTATAATTATAGATTGCAGTAATTGTACTGGAAACATCAAAGGTTCATATTCTCTTCAAATATTTGTTTGATTATTGGTCATCCCAAAAAATTCTTTTTGGAACACATTTCAACCCTCGTATATGATTCTAAACATACTCAGAAATTGCAAACACAACTGAGATTGTGTGCCTCAGTCTTTCTGTGCCACTATTTCAGTTTGAATTATGAATTTTCTTTACTGTGTATAATTTGACCTGCACCAAGTAATTCAGATGAAAATCTTCAGAAGTTTCCTACATTCTCTTTAATAAATCTCCAGCACAGTTGAATATATCTCGGTTTTTTCAAGCCTGTTGTCTAATAATCATTCTTTTGTTCATATGAATCATACCATTCAAATGGTATGATTTTCAGTGGATTGTACTCTCATTTTCTGAGCAGTTCTGTTCGGTTTGTGTGAGTACAGAGTAGCATCCCTGCATACTGCATAATGACCAAGCTCTGAATAAAACATAGATGTTGGCCACCTCCATTTGGCCACCAAAACTGTTGGATGAGGGATTAAAGTAGCACAGAAGAAGAAAAGATTCACTTTTTGACCTATCCGGATGCAAAAAATATTAAAGGAAATACTCAAATATCTAACACTGTTTATCCCATACAATAAATGAGGAAGGCATCCTGTGGAAAAAGATAGGTTCCAGATCATATTGTTAAAGATTGTACCATAAATTGTCTCCACCAGAGGGACAGATTTCTAGTATATAAGTAACCTTAAATGTGTTTCCCTTTTAAGTTATTTAGTCTTAATACAATTCTTTGTCTGTAAAACTTGCATGTTAATACTAGAACTACCTTTTGTTTATTTTTTTATTTATTTATTTTCAGGTAGATCTTTGTGTTCAGACCTCCAACAAAGACATAAATAAAATGATCCATTTTCATTCCATCTCAGCAACCGATGAAACAGGCAGATAGAAAAGATAACAGGGATTTTCTAAAGTATACACAGAAAGATTAGTCAGGGAGATAGATGTATTGTTAGTGAGGGAACAAATCTGACCTCAGAGAGTCTGAGTTTAACCTTTTAAACATTCCTTCTACTGATATTTGTGAACATTACCATGGAGAGTGGTTCACTGTATATCTGTGATATTCCTGTATTATGTATAGTTTTAATATCCCACAAAATAGAAGTGCTGAACCATGTCTCTTTATTTTATTGTGCTCCTAATCCGTTATGAATTAAGTATGACAGATGCCCTCCTCTTCTAACTACAGAAGTTTTTTCCCAGCTCAATCAGAGAGTATTTCCATTAAAAGCTCAAGAGCCCATCTCTAACCTTGACAATACCTTCTCGATATGACTAATTATTTTACACATTCTGTAGTCCATTAGGGAAGTTTCTCATGGCCTCAGGACACAGATATCTGGCCTTTATATGCACTATTTTGCCAAACCCATTTTCTTCTCTGTCCTTTTGTAGCAAAATAGAAAACATTGTGTTACTTTGTTTTTTTGTTGCTATGTTTGTTTCATCTATTTCTAATTAGTACTTTTCATAAAATTAGTTAACTTGAACTTTCAATAATCTTTTTTTTTTTTTAAGGTTCAAATATCCAAAGATAAATCTTACCAAATATCAGGTATTTCCAGAAATATATGTAAGATCTATGAAGTCTGTAGAAATATGTGTATCTTTTATTAGAAGAATGGGTCAAATATTAATTTTGTAATGATAGTGTAAACTAGAAAAAAGGTATTCATATTGAGATCAATAGCAGTATAATGGAGAAAAGCACTGTGCTCCCACTTTGTGCTGCTGATGTTCAATGGTGCGTTGTCTTCAATTTGGGCAGTTCTTGTGGGAAAAAAAGAATGTACCTGAACTTCATCTGTTTTTGTAATAGTAAAGTCTGTCCTGCAAAATAATTTCTTGCCTTCTTGCATTTCAGATACAAAATAAGGTTTTAGTTATGAGAGGCATGGGGAGAATTCTAAGATATTTCCTATACTTTTCAGTATGCTGCCGCATTCCAGAACTGGAGAAAACAAAAATAACCCTGGCTACAGTGAAAGAAACCTGCCAGCAGTCCCTATATTTTCAAAACAATCCATGTTTCACCCAGGACACTAATGTGAAGACAGAAAGGTCATAAAATCTTACTTAACCAGTTTCCATGCATGAGAAGAGAACATACCTTTCTTTACTTCAACATTCTGAAAATTGGATCACTGTTTAAATCAAATTATTTAGTTCATGATACCAGAGAGCATTAAAATACATCTTATGTATTGATTTATTGGGGTTTTGATTTTATGATTTTGGCATTGGGCTTTTTCCCATCTGTTGTAAAGCACCTCATTCATCTGAATAATTGCAACAGACAGTGAATATGAAAAATATGTAATCAAAATTACCATGTTGATTGTGACTTAACCATACAGCCCTCAAAAAATTAAATTTCAACTTGGAAGTTTCAGACAGTGCAAGATTTTTTTTTTTACCTGTATATCAAATTACTCTTGCCAGATGTCATGGCTGTCAAACTTCAGAGCTCAGGATATTTTCATTTTCAGTGTAGTTAGCAAGAGCTGAGGCAAATACACCCAGAAGAGGACTGGATATGAAATTTTTGGTCTTTCCCAGAAGAAGCCATAGTGAATATATATCTTGTTTTGGACACCTATCTAGGTGGCTAAATTTGGGTGGAATAAACACAGCATTCAACCACATTAATTAATTTTCTTGAGGTTATTTTCCACAAGTTGATTTGATTAAATCCCTTTTGCAAGAGATGAAGAATCTGCCAACTGGAAACAATTGTAGGTCAGAGTTAAAATTCTCCTCAGTTCTCCACAGTCTTGACCCTACAAAACACAATCAACAAAATTTCTTGCGATGAAGTCAAAAGTATGTCTGGCCTACATCATCAATTAAAAAAAAATCAACTTTAATCTCGCATCTTTATCCTCTGACATTCTAAATTGTTCTCTGTGGTTAGATTCCTAATGTTTTGACCAGTTTGTTTTCAAAGGGAGATTTATTTAAGTCTGAACATCTATTAAGTAAACTTCAACATCTGAGTGAGTCACATTTCTTAGTGAAGAGGTGATGAGAAATACATGCCTTTAGACTGAGATTCATCTGGCTTATTCCAGAGATCTACATTAGGATGAGATAAATCATAGGCTGTAAGTGACAGTGTCTCTTCGTTGATTGCTCTGGGAGTTTAACAGCTACTTTAAATGTAAATGTAATAGTTATCTACATTTGGTCAGTTAAAACACACAAGATTAGGCAATTCTTTTCTGAATTATGGGTGCCTCTACAGAATAACTCCACCTTGGGATTTATTTGTATCAAAACTTGAGTTTTCTGGGTTTATATCTACTAGAGCAAATTGGAAATGAAAAAAAAATTGCTCCAAAGCCAATTCTGACATTCATTCCACCAGACTGGAATGAAAAGTGAAAGCACTGACTTTCCTTATGGAAACAAAGTTCTTTAATAATGATACGTGGCCCACCACATTTTTTCTCTAAACAATGCAGAGTTCTAACATAAAATTTAAATATCTTAATAGAATATAAAATTAAAACTTTTTCCTTCAAAAGCAAACAAGGAAATTGAAGTAATTCATTGCAACTTGATTGAGAAGTCTTGCAGTATATACATAAAGTAGGACAGATCCATCACACCCTAGGTGTGCTGAGTCCTCTCCATGAGGTATAGGTGACAAGTTCCCATTCAGATGTGTGGAACAGAGCCAGCTCCCCATGATTATACCTTCAGCTCCTGTCCCAGAGCATGATCTGGAGTTTGACCCTTACAGCTGTCTCTGGACCACTCATGGCAGGGCAGGCAGCATGGGAACCTCTTCCAGCCTGTCCTTGTTCTTCACCAGTTGTACAGGCACGAGCTTTGTATATCAAAGCCACTCGCTCAAAACATTGGTGGTTGCTGCTGGTGGCTCAAAGGAGGGAGTATTTGAAGATCCCAGGACAGGGATGTGGAGAGAAGCAATAACCGCAGGCCATCCTGCTTACTCTCACAATTGTCCTCTTCAATTTTCTTTTAGGAGAAGTTTTCCTTGCTTCCTACTCTCTATCTTTTTTCCCCTTTTCCTCCACTGTTTTTATTCCTGTCCTCTCCATCATATTACATCAGTGCCATGGAAAGCTTCTGAATCATATGCAAATTAGGACACAGAATTTGCACTTAGCTGAGTAAAAGCAGTAGATGCGATTCACGTGTCTTTCTTGCTTAGGTAAGTTGTTGATCCCCAGATACAGTGTGTTCTGAGAAGGCAAACACCATGCCAGCTTGTAAAAAAGAAAAAAGAAAAAAAAAAAGAAAAAAGTAGAAGAGAAAAGGTCTTCCTTTTTTTTCTGAAGGCTGTGTTTTTTACACTCTAGTCATTACTGACTATCGCACTGGCTGTGTACGTGACACCTCTGAAAATTGCGCCTGTGTAGTTTTAGTTTCCGTTCTGGAGCCAGTCAAGAAGCTAAATGTGTTCCTGACTAACTCCTGGCACTTTATTGTTGCATCTGGAGCTGTTAATTAGCAAATTTTAAAGACATATTTAGTCTTAGTTATAGCAGATGTGGCATTGCAAATGATCTTCCCCATTCTTCCCCAGCTTCCCTTCCCTCTCTGAACACCTACACTACATTTTCATTTTAACAAGATTTTCACTTTGAGTTTTCAAATATCTGATCAGTGGTGGGTTTTTGTTTTTTTTTTTTCTTTCTATTCCCTTTTCCATCACAGCTAGGTGTATAAATGATTAGTTTAAACAAATTTCACAGGGATTCACAGGTATTTTTTTTTATTTTGTAGACTTTTATGGAATATGGAGTTTTAAAATTCATTACAGATTTACAGTAAAAGATGCTTCATAAAAGAATGACACTACAAGTTACATCAAACAAGCAAACATTTGTTATGGGGACAGTAAAATTTACTTTTCACAAAAGGAGCCTACAGTAATAATGCATTCAATTCTATTTCCCAGAATGCTTCTTAAGTATGTTAATAAAGTCTTTATTGTGTCTGCTTATAAAAGTCGCCACCATTTCCCATTAGAAAGTCTCTGTTTATTCATCAAACATTTACTGACAGTGACTGCTGGGAGCAGGCTCAGATTTCCACTCCATTACACGTTTGTGGCATAAAACACATTAATTATAGATATATTACAATATTCAACTCATTGAGGAAAAATTAGATGATCAAGGCTCATTTTCCTTGACAATAAGCAAGTTAATGAAAATACTAATTACCTGATGATGAAGTGGAGCCTTCAGGATTGAACGCTTAGCATCTGTAGAAGAGCTCTGTGAATCTAGCACAGAATATTAAAGCCAGAAGCACTGGAAGTCTAAAGGGTGGTTCATGAGGTCATCATGTGCCCTTTAATCACAGGACAGAGAGTAGTTAGTTCATAATAAAAACTTTTACATTCAGCTTTGAAGGATGTCATGAAAAGCCACATAAGGATAGTGTTCATTTAAAACTAATTATTTTAGTAAACTGATGAGTTTTGAATTAGCAGATACATTGTCTAGCTCAACTTTTTTAAGGGAGCTGTGGAACCTAGCAACGACAAATTTTGGTATACAGAGGTATAAGAATGTTGGAATCGATAAGAATAAGGCACAGCCACATGCCTTCATTTTCTCTGGTTTCAGAAAAAAAAAAGTCATAGTCAAAACTAACGGCGTATTAAGTTGAACTATTTCAAATTCAGGAAATTTCTTGTTACTTATTAATCTTTATTACAACCACTTCTGCTTTTGTGCTTGTTTTTTTACCATTTCCAAATCAGACTGTAAATTGGAGTCACTAAACTGATGATGTTGTCCTTTGGTTCCTTTCCAAGGTCAATTTTACTTCTCATCTGTTTTAGACATTTTACCAATACATTTGTGTAACTGTTGGGGGAAGAGGTTCCCATCACTCAGGAGTGTTTATGCTGTCTGTTAAAGACATTTATGTTCATTCAGTTTAGTTCTTTTTTTCCTCAAATACTGTGTTTGACAACAACTTTTTACCAATTACATATTGCTAAATAGGACTTTCCTGATCTGTAAAATAGTAAATAATAACAAAATATTCCCAAATTATTCTTTAATTTCCTGAAGATAGTAATGCTCATGTTTCATTAATAAATTGCCTTCTTAAATTTTCTGCGGGCACCAGCACTGTATCACCTGATAAAATAATATTATTAGCTTCTAACTGCCCAAGAGCCCTTCTGTAGGCCATGGACGAAAACATCTTCAGTGTGATTTATTCTAATGGCAGCTGTCTTTTGTAACATGTTGTTCTTCTTATGAAAATATAAAGTTCTGTAAAGCTCACAACCTCCTTCCTAGAAGCAGGATAGTGGGGTGCTTGCAGTGCGCAACTATCCACAGAATCATAGAATCATACAATGGCCAGGGTTAGAAGGGACCTTAAAGATCATCCAGTTCCAATTCTACCACCACAGGAAGAGACACCTTTCCCTAGACCAGGTTGTTCAGAGCCCCATCCAAACTACCCTTAAACACCTTCAGGAATGAGTCATCCACAACTTCTCTGGGCAGCGCATTCCAGTGTCTCACCACCCTCACAGTAAAGAATTTCTTCCTAATATCTCATCTAAACATGCCCTCTTTCAGTTTAAAAATCATTCTCCCTTGTCCTGTCACTATATGATCTTGTAAAAAGGTCTCCATCTTTCTTGTAGGCTCCCTTCAGGTACTGGAAGGCAGCACGTAGGTCCCCCCTAAGCCTTCTCTTTTCCATAATGGCCAAACCCAGCTTGCTCCAGCCCTCTAATCAGCTTGGTGGCCGTACTGGTAAAGGTCTCTACACTGTAAGAGAAAGGATTCACAGAAATACCATGCAGGTCTTGAGTTCACACTTCATCTTCAGGTACATTACTTATGGGCTTGCAGTTTATGTCCTAGGTGTAAACCATTACTTTGTAACTAGATGTCTGTAATACAATATTAAAACAGCCATCCAACATCACTTCCCATAAAACAGGAAAATCTCTATGTAACAATAATCCAACATCTTTCCAAAGCATTTCAAACAGTCACTTTTGGAATAATTTAATCAATTTCTTTAAAATGTTCTATCCCTCCTGTTCCATGTAATATGTTTTCATATCACTTCCCCAGAAACCACTGGCAAAGGACTTATACTGAAATGCATAGAATAAGCTTTTAACTTGGTGAAACACAAGACATACAATTCAGACAGCTCCTGTCACTGATGTTTCACATGTGTCTGTATATAGAATTGTATTGAAGATTATATTTTATATCCTCAAGCATTTTGTGAAATGAGACTCAAGCAGCATGAGTACTACAATCACCATGAAAACCCCCAGGAAAATAACAGCCTCAAAAGTTTCCACTGTCTAGGCAGAATGTAAGATATAGAACTAGTTTTCCTCAGAATTGTTATCATTAGTAATGTTTCTTTATTTTGGTGACTGGCTAAACCCACTTCATACACTAAAGAGGGCCAAGGAGAATATTTAGATTGGAAAGATTTAAACTGTACTTCTTATATTGACAGTTTCCACCATCTTCTCTTTCACAGAAAAATATTATACCCTATAGGTCTTTTAAACCAGTTTCTTTGGATGTATCATGTCTTTACAGTTTTGCAAGTCTATTAGGAGCATTTACAAAGACTGCCATACTTTAGAAATAATACCCTTCTATTTTGCCTCTGACAGTTGCTAGTAAGGACTTCTCAGGAGAAGACAAGCAAGGATGCACTTCCATGAACTGTATCTGTCAGCTTTCAGAAGTGTACAGTGGACCCTGTTCATCATCTGAGACTTCTCCATGCAGTTTATATTTTGTTTACTATAGTTTAGGCAACAAAAGAGGAAACTAAGCCCATCATCTAACATATTTTTGCAATTTAAAATTTATGATCCTCACCTTAGACAAAATAGTTTGATAGCAAACTTGCAGGCTAAAATCACACAGTATAAGATCAACCTTACAGTTATAACTTCTAGCAGTCTTGATGCTTATCCAGTATACAGGGAGAAACAGATACCTAAAAATGTGCACATGAACAACAGGCCACTGATTCAGATCATTGAGTGAGAAATGCCATGGAGAAGGAGGTACCTTTAAGCTTCTATATTAAGTGCACATGTTCACACTAAAAGGGATACACACATCCATATGACATTTATAACCCTGAAGCCCGATATAGGTATGCATTTCTAATTAGAGTTAAGTTTTTATCCTGGGGGAAATAGAGGGAGACACACTGACTTTTTGGTGTATAAGGTAATGCTCCTTTGGGAAACAAGACATGAGTATTCCAGGCCTTTACCAGGGAACTGAAATTCCATAAGCATATGGAGAGTAGTACTAGTCAGATAATATAGGCAAAACAGATAGAGGAAAATATAAAATTAATTGACGTTCACATGTGAGATAGATACATTGTATAGTATTATCAACACTTGACTGGTTCTTCCCACTTCCTTTGCAAGAATGCAGACAACATATGTTACACACACATTTCTCAGTATAACCACTGAGAATCATCCTGCTCCTTAGGCTGGCTGGTACAGAATGGCTCCCATATGTTCTCCTAAGGAATAAAGCCCTTAAGGCCAACTGGTCACCTTCACAGTGCATGATATTTGGCTCTGGTTACATGCCTTCTGACCCTTGAACATAATAATTATGCTTTTGGTTTGTTTTTTTTTATCTCATAGTGCCCAAAACAGCATGACTCAGCCCAGAAAAATCATGTTTTCATGGCATGATATAAAACTATCTGTTAGGTTTGAGCTGCCTGAGGAGGTAAAATCAGTTACACTAGTATTGGAGAACTGTGTAAGACAGAGGGAAACAAATTTGCTTATAGTCTTATCCACACTGCCAGACAAAGTCAACTATATCTAGACTGACTTTTGAGGTTTGTTTCAATGAGATTTAATATTGAAAGAGACGCCTGAAGCAAACTGAGATGGCACTCAGTTATTTGACAGCATAGAAAGCATTTTAAAACTACCAAGATTGTTCCTGCCATATTCTTTCTGCTTTGACCTATTCTCACTTTGTTTTCACATCCTTCCACCACATATTAAAGAGCACCTCTTCAACACCTCTGTGCTTTGACAGCCATGCAAATTGGAATTGTGATTAGCCAAGCATGTAGTCCCTTAGCTCTTTTACTTAGGACCATACTTAGATAAAATATTGCTCCTTTACATTCTTTCATATTTATTTCATTTTTCTAATGCTTGCAATTCTTTGTAAATATTAATGTAGCTTTATTCATGTCTTACTGTTTCACAGAGGAACACATCTCCTGAGAAGAATCTTATACCAGGAAAAATCCAATTTTTTTCTAAAAACTATCACATAGCAAGTTTTGATATAGAGAATGCAGACACATTTTGCACATGTACATGCACTGAGTTTGTGATGCAGAAAGCCTGCACACCAGTCCAATAATCTAGATTTTGGATCTGGTCTTTCCACAGACAGTAGTGAGTCAGTAATCATGGGGACAATATCTAGAGTTTCATCTTTGTAAAAGGTCCATCCTTGGTGTGGTTGTCTGGATCTACCCAAGCGACACTAAGATCTCTCACAGAACTGAACAGGAAAAAAATCTATTATGTGAAATTGCATGAAATATTTTCAATTGAAGTTTTGCTAAGCTGTTCCCACTAGTTTCATAGACTCCAAAAAATTGCCCATATTTTACTAGGTTCAATAGTCAGAATTCTCATTTACAGCAACAGGAATTCCCTGTCAATGGGTCAAGACAGTATGATATGATATTTCTTCCTCCATTTCAGGAGAAAAAAGTTGAATCATAATTGAGAAACAAAATTTTTTATAAAGTAGAAAACAAAGACATTTGTGTGTATGTGTGTATGTTAAACACAGTAGCAAAGATTTTAAGCAGTTTGTCACAGGGATCCCATGGGATATCATGATGCATGATTACATTTCTGACAAAGAAATAAGCAAAAAAGCCATCTTCAAGCAACATGAAGACTGAACTGGCACCTGCCCACTGTCAATGTGGAATATCATTTTCTGCACAAACAGGACTCTCCTGAACTTTTTTTTAGTTATGGTTCAACATCAGCCATTATTACAGTTTATGGTTTCAATAAGCACTAAATTAGTGCAAAACTCGACCTTTGCAATGCAAGTGTGAAACTCGGTCCACCTTTCCGAGGCATGTTTATTTCTCATGTTTCTCACCTTTTACCAGTCTCAGCTGACTCTCTTGAGTCCCACCAGTAAAGAGATTCAGGCAAGTGCCCTGGGCCATGCTCAGACTTACCTGTGGTAGTTCTCCATGGTTCTTATTTAAACAGTGGTCACATTTTCTTGTCAAATCTAGGCAAGGAGAAGATGCCACACCACATGGTCACTGCCACAGTTAGGACCTCAGAAATACTCTCTGATCTGGGAAATGTGAGCAGAGCCATATAAATTAAGATCCCCATGATGAATATACACATCTGGTTCCATTTGAAGTAGCACATACTCTCTCTTCTACTCTCAACCTGCAGTTCCAGGAGGGCATGAGTTTTTTCTGGGTCCTATATCATATTTGGTAATCCTATTGAGTTGTCCTGCATATCCTATAATATCTTTGAGGACACTAAACATTTCTGGTTTAAAAACTTTCTAGATTTTCTGACTAGTGTGTAAAATTAGACAAAAAGAATCTCAGCCATAGTGTACAGTCCCTCCACAGCTCATTGTGCATTTTCAGTCAGACTTTCAGCTGTATTTAGGTGTTTACATGGGAGGATGGGATACCAGAATAATTTTTCTGAACAGCTAAGCAGCTTAGGTGCCTATTTCCATTGAGATCAAGAGAACCTGGGCACCTAACACATTAAGTAGTTTTAAATATTTTATCTGCATCTCTCAATAATTTATATTTTTAGAAATCCTACCTCTTGCAGTAAAAATGTACTGGTATTAAAAGCTTAGGCCTATGCACATTTTCCAGTAAAAGACAAACTAAAAGCAGAAATCATTCAGGTTTCTCCTTTTACACAGCAGCTTCGTCTCCTTTTATATTCTACTCCACCCCCAAAAAGCCTGAATAAAAACTCATTTAGTTTTATGGGGTTCAACTGCCTGTATGAATTTCAATGAAGAGTGGAAACAAATTTCAGTTGTGTGAGTTCTTTAAAAGACGGCTCAGCCATCAATGCTTTCATTCCTGGGGGTTGTTATATCATCCTGGGTATGACTCTTTCCAGTGAGCAGTAATTATTAAAGCAGTAATTACCCCTCTTCCATACTTCTAGGAAAGGGTTTTGATTCCCTAAAAGACATTACTTACATTTCCTTTGTATATTTTTTTTTGATATTTCAATCCCATGTAAATGAAAATTTGCTATAAAGAAGACAGTGAGTGTTGGAAATGTTCAGCTTGGGTATTAATATTGCCTGTTGTCACACAAGTGTTGTGTTGTTTTCTCTTGATTGCTTCAAACCACAGGCATCAAACATTTTTTTCTGCAGTCTTTGCTGAGAAATTTACCACATTCATAGCAGCATTACAATCAGAGATTATTCTAATGATTCCAAAACCTGAATCTTACCAGTGGAAAAACAGAGATGCTACATGACATCCACAACATCACCATTCTACATGAAGTTTGTCTTGAATGAGAAACTCAGATTAAAATCTTATATAACTCTTCAGTAATACTATCCCCCTCCAAAAAACAAGCCATCCTTCTTTCAAAGATTTTTAAAAATCATATATGTGATTCATATAGGGAACATTTTCCTACTGCTAACATATTATATATTTCAGAAAGAGACCATTTCTCTTCACTAGTTTAATCTCTAACACTTTCAGAGTCTGCAGAGGCTTAGTGCCTAACTACAGACATTTGTTAATGTGATTTTTCTGATCTGAACATTTTTCTATAATTTTATCCCTCCAGCATGGCATGTTACATTTAAGTTAAAAAGACTGTAGGGATACAAAGAAGGAATTATTATGTTAGAGTCTGAAGTTAAATCCTAATGTTTACAAAGGACAAGTTGAAAAGAAACCTTTAATATCCTAATTCGTGAAGATTTTAATTTTGACAGCTAAAATATAATAGTTGCAAAAGAATGAAAAGAAAGAAGGAAAATACTCGTCTTTACCTCTAAAATGCTTTCTTCTTTGTATGTAGCAGTTGCCCCAAGACACGTTATACTGCCTGCTTTAATTTGTCTTTAATATCAGATGTGCCTTATTGATTTCTTCTGTGTATGTTTTCATTTTGAATAATTCAGAGGCACAATTTTTTTCCATTATAGTCAATAGCCGGAGAAAATTCTGAAGATAATCAATTGAGCCATGCCTGACGATTACTAGTGTTGATATCCCCCGAAGTGAGGGAGTCGGAAAGGCCAAGGATAATATGACACAACAGTCAATCAGTGCAATCAGTGGAAGTATCAACACTGGCTGCACAATGCCAAGGATCCATGCCGAGGATCCATAACAGCTCCTAAAAGTTCAGATGCTTGACTTCTTGTCATATGCTGCAACAGATGGACTTATGTAAGATTAGATTCAAAAAGCTTTCCTTTCTTTTCTCTCCCTCTTTCTCAACTTTTCTAATAGCATCATAAAATTGCTGTATGGTATGATTTGCATAACACTTAATTCCTTCATTTGAATATTGTTCTGTTTTTAGGCTTTCCTAATAACAAATACCTTCAAAGAAATGAGCAGTATGAGCACTTGGCCAACAAACACAAAAATACAGTTTTTAAAAAATTTGTAAAAAAATTTTTTTTAGTTTAGACCTAATGTTGATGGAAAATGCCTTTATCTAGAGATTGCATATGACCATCTTAGTAATTTCCACCACATCCATCCACATAATCAGGGCACATCACATTCAATTTGTAGGGAAAAATTATTTTTTTTCAGTGTAGAAATCTAATGAAGTTGCCAATAGTAGCTGACAAATGGTAGTCCTAATCAGTGTGTAGCTACAGACTTAAGGTTTATTGCAACTTCAGCCTAAGCAAAGGCAATAACGTGATTGACACTAACCATACAATGATACACATGTATTTATTATTTGTATTTATATATCTAGATATGTGTATATATATCTGCTCAGGTGGATAGTTCCAGAGAGTCTTTTAAGTACAGCTACTGCCATTCAGGCCACTGAGCAGTAGCTGTGCAGTTCACCACATATATTTCCTAAATTCATAAAATGCCAATATATGTAATTAGATACTAAAAAGCTTAAAACTAACGTTTAATGACAATCCAATGTGTATAAGGTAAAGGAGTAAACTGGCAGCACTAGCTCAGTTTCCCATGGATAACTTATTTATTAATTTCTCTATGATTTATTATTAATCTCCTTATGCAATAATCACTTATGCATATAAACATGGCTAAGCTTAAAAAATTATATTCTGATTCATGATTCTTTACAAAAGAAATGTTTTGACTATGGAACTCAAACCATCATGATTTTAAAGGTTTTGAAGACTTTAAAGTGAAAAATTATGGAAAATTCTTTTTTTTGTACTTTCAGGTTTCTTTAATTTTTTACTTTTCATCAAGACATTATGGAATAAATTATATGAAACTCTTAACCCCCAGTTAAACCATTACAGTTAATCTGAAACAAATTTTTAAACTCAAAATACTTTAATTAGAATTGACATTGTTTATTTTTAAATCAGAGATGTGGTCCATGAAAAAATCAAAATATTTCTTAAAATTTATCTCAAAAGTAAAGGTACTTCCTCATAAATATTAATATGCTCTCTATGTTACAAACATATGTGATATGCTCCAATTATTTTCTTAAAAGTAGGTCACTATGCATTTTACTCCTGTTTTCCGTATTCCCATGATCACAAAACACGTTATGATTCTTGTTCGACAGTCATGGGAAACACAAGAATGAAAGAAGTTGATGTCTAGAACCAGAACTGCAGGCACAGTTGGGCTGAAGTTTTTATATGGTAAATGATCCACTTCACTGCAGCAGTATATGAAGCAATAACAAGGTGCTGAAATTGATTAACACAGGAGTGAAGCTGAGATACTTAATCAATTGCAAAAGCCACTTATTATAAGGCTATTATAAAGCAACAGGGATTTTCTAGTATTATTCTATAAGCTCAAATATGAAACAGAAGGAAATAAAAAAGAGGTAAGGCCCTTCTTTTTCACAGAAAAAGGCTAAGTGCCTTTTGTTATCCTTTCCAGTGAGAGAAGCAAATGTGGTTCTGAAACTGTATGTGTAAAACTAATTAAAACCAGGACAGACCCTGGGTTTAGTGCCTGCCTTGGCATGGCCCAGTTTGCGTTGAAACATCCATCCAGGCTGCCAGGCTGTTTTTAAGGGACAAGCTCCTGTCTGTGGGCACAAACCATGCCCAGGCACTGACAGAGAAGAGGAGGTCAACAAAGGCCAAGTCCATGGCTAAGGTTGACGGGGACTAACCAGTATCAGTCCTCAAATCTGAGCCTGGGTCCTGTTGGATTTGTAAGCCTATGACAAAAAACGTACCTCAGGCAGATCCAGGAACTGGAGATCAAGCAAAAGAAATTCAAAGAGGCTGAACATTAATATTCTTAAGATGTGTTCCTTGTCAAGACAAAGCACATTTTCAGGCTCTAAGGCCAGGATTTCTTCTTCTTAAAAGTTCAACATTTTGTTTAACCTGTCTCCAGAGAGAGAAGGACAATAGGTAGTTACAGAGAGCAATTTGTCTCATTTATCTAGACATCTTAGAATGGGATGAATTACCTTCTGATGGCAAAAACATGCCTATTTATGCATCATCTCTATGTGCTTTTGTATTGCTATCCCTAAAAGTAAGTAGGTTCTCAAAGACCAGTATAGTTTTCATGTCTTCTTTTCTACTGTAATATTTTATTGCACTCAGCAATGTTTACCTCCCTGCCAGAAATAATGTAGTTGGATATGAGTATACTTCAAGCCTTTCTGGAAGATGACCTAGTACACCCTTTTCAAACCACTCCTCCCTTCTCTCTCTGCTTGTTCAGCTGTTGGTCTTGATCTGCACCAGACAGTGAGCCAAACTGCCTCCTCTTGCCCTACAAAAGTGTTAGAACAGTGGCAAGAAAGTTTTGTTGTCATAACAGGTATTATCTGTATGATTCTTCCAGCCCTTGTAAAGCAAAGGCTGAAGTAAAATAAACAAATACAAGGTCTTCTGAACACAAATTGCAGAAACCATTGGTACACTGGTGTTCAGCTGTTACTGGTTACATGCACACAATAAATACACCAAGTGACACCATTGTTTGACTTATAAACTTTCCTTGTAGCATCCTTTAAGACACTAAATTCCTCTTTTGACCCAAATCACATCTAGATGTTTTATGAGTCATTTAGCAGACATATCAACAGCCTTTGGAGTCTTTTTTTTTCAATTAGATTTTTTTTTAATTTTTAAGTCAAACACATTTGTTTCAGACTTAGTTTATTTTGTCACTTCTCATTTGTTCACAACTCAGATGTTATAAAGAGAACATAACATTTGATTTTTTACATAGCAACGTTTCTTTATTTCAGAGGCAAGGAAAAAAAATAGAATTTTTTGGCTCTGTGCCTTTGTCAGAAAACAGCAACCCAAGGGAGTCATTAACTGTGGGGTAATCTCTTTGCTCATGGATGTAATATTAATGTAGTTTCTATAGTCTACCTATTAAATGAATTGCAATGAAGGATTTTATCAAACCAAGCTTCTGTGAATAAAATAAATCTTATATAAAATTCACTAATTAAGTATATTACCACCAATAATGTTGCAATGAGCACATTAGTAGAAGCTGACTTTCAGGACTGATATATTTCATTGAGTAAATGAAACTAGTAGTTTAAATTTGGAGAGCTAGATTTTTTTTTCCCCTCATATGAGTCTTATTTCTTGGTAAAACCTTACATAAAGTATGTAGAAGTACATTAAGGTAAGCAGCACTAGATTTTCAATTATTAGTATCATTTACTGAAAAGTTGGTAAATTACTAAACTTCTGCTACTACTCTGAGAACTATCCCATTTTTCTTATGTTAATATTCTTTTTTATGAATACCAAAGAATACTAAGTGAAAACAGTAATTTCACAGACATTTATACTCATCAGAAGTAATTGTTAAATGACATTTATGAATAAATTCTTACAACCAATATGCTTGATAATCAGATCAAATATGTCTCATTACTTCCTCCTACATACTGGTTTTAAAAAATAATAATGCACTTTCATAGATGCCTATAAAAGGAAAACATACGTGCCCACAATTCTCAAATACCTGTACTTGTATTCATAGACCAAGAGACTACAGTAGACATTCCATCAAATCTTTGTTAGAGGATGACTTTATCAATTTTACAATTAAAATCCATTCTTTTTAAGATCTCATAGGACATGTAGCTTTCACATATAATGTCTGTTTCCCTATTTTTCTTCAGTCCATACAAATACTGGCACACAAAATTTTCTGATTTATTTGGTCACAAATCTCTCTGGTTCTGAACCCCTCTTCTCTCTTATCCATTTGATATTCTATCACATATAAGGATATATACCGTATTTAACCTCAGTAAACTTTGCATTGTCTCCTTCATCACAATTCTTTCACATACCCTCACATTAAAACCCATTTTTTTGCAGTGCTCTAGGCCAAATTCCTTGTCCCCCTAAAAATGTGCATATAATGAACCAAGTGAATTTCCTTCTGAGGTGTTTGGAGATGATGCTGTACAGTAGAAGGAACAAGAAAGTAATATCTTAAATAATAGTGACTGGGCATAAGTTGATTGCCTGTTTCATGTGTCTGTTTGAGATGCATTTCATTCCATGATTAGAATCACTGCTCTCGCCTAGATGCAATAATAATTTTCTCTAAACTGTTTGGCATAACACTTCATATGACAGCAAAACCATAAAGTCTAAGATGCCAGTTCAGATGCTTGAACATAGACACTAGCTAGTGATAACTGAGATTCCCAAGAGTATCCCAAGACATTTGTATAGTGCTGTCAGATAATTCTAACTTTGTACTTCTATAACCTTTCATGTCACTAGAACAAACCTTGTTTTTCTGTCTAGTTTTCTTACCAAAAAATCGTTATCTTAAGTCAAGCTACAACTGCTGGTTTGGTATCACCAAGTACCTGATTAAGTAGAGACATTCCCAGTTAGTCCCACTATCCTGAGTGTTTTCTGGGTAGACCAGAGGGAAGAGGTAATTTGCCTGTGTTTTCATGTACTTCCTTTGTCTTCTCTTTCGAATTTCTTTTTTTCACCTAAGCATTATTGATTTGTGAAACCTTTCTTTAGATTTTAAGTTTCTGAAATGTCATATCATTCCTGTGCTCAGATGGACTCTTGCATTTTGTCAACATCTTTGTTTAAGTGTGGAGCCCAAAACTAAGCACAAACTTCCCCAGAGGCCTCACCTGCAATGCAAAAGGGTTATCTCCCTATCTTATACAAGGCACTCCTGTTCACACATCTTAGATTGACATTTTCCATTCTTTCATCAGAGCTGATCTACACTTCTGCTTTGTTTCTGCAGTGCTATTGCATGACTCAATACTCCCCATGTTGTTTGTGCGTTTTTGAACTACTTTTTTTCTGGAGATTCTTACTCAAATCCAGCATGCTATTTTGCGGTCAAATATCTCTTTAATAAGCAAGAACATTTTTAATTCCAATCTAGTGCATTATGATCCCATTTCCCTTCTTGCTTACAAAAGTCATGAGTTTGGTGTAATGAACAAAACATACAAAGCTACTTCCACTTCCATAATCCAAGTCATTAACCAAATCGTGCCAAGGCGAGACTTCTGCAGGAGCCATTTTGAAATGTTTTCCTCATGATGCAGTTCATAATTTATCTTAAGCAAAATTTTCCACCTTTCACATGGAAATGTAACAGTGATTTTATTCAAGTATTTTTCTGATTTGCTCATGAAGGTCCTATGTGAGCAGGACTCACGTTCAGACTAATGCAAAGTTAAGTTATGTAGCATACTTGCAACCTGCCATTGCATCAAACACTGATTTTTTTTTTCTTTTTCAATTAGAAAAATATTTTAAATGACTTGCTATTGAAGACTGGCAGACATCTCTATTTCCTTTATTTTTTTCCCCAGTTTAGTTCTATAATGCGTATACCTACATTGCCATTTCAAATCAAATCAAATATATGCCTCTGAAATAAATGTCCCAATAGTCATCATACTTAGTTCACCCTGAGTTCTTTCTGAATTAAACTAAACTGAAAAACACCCATCAAGACTCCACTATACATGCTGTATGAGTCCAAATGAGTCTGTTTGAAGAAAGGCACTGTGTGAATCTAAGGTCTTCACACCAGCTCTGTCTTTCCATAGCCCCTCCTTCTGTTCTGCACTTTCTGATTTAGAAATAACCCAAGTGCCCTTCTTCCAGTCTTCACTTAGCTTCCATTAATTCCCAAAAAGTGATAGCTTTGCAGCTGTTTCAGCTAGCATCCTATGAATTTGAGAGTGCATTTTATCATGCTATTCCAACACCTCTTAATTTAGTTTTGTTAATTTGGAACCAGGAAAAAAGAGTACAGTGTCCTTTTTCTGTGCCTTCTGGTATTTACTTTCCTTTCCTTCCCTCTTCAGTACTGAACTGACAGTTTTTGTTGCTTTCCCTCTATTTCCTCCCTAATGTATTTCTAGAACCTTGTCTGCTTGCCTTTCATCTCCCTTGCTAGTTGTAAGTCATTTTGCATTTTAGCCTTTCTGAGTTCATCCTTACATGCTTGCGCTATTATCCTCCATGCACATCCTTATTCAGCTGTCCTTGTTTCCACTTTTAATATGTATCTTTTTTTTATTCTTTAGTCCTTAAAGAGTTCCTGACTGAGCCGCATTGTCTCTTTTAAGCTCTCCTTTGCATCCGAATATTTTGCTTTGTCCCTTTAATACAGTCTCTTTTAGTAACTGCCAGGTCTCCTGAATTCCTTTATCTTCCCAAGGGACTCTTCTTACTACTTCCCTCAGCTGTTGACGAGTGCTTTTTCTGAAGTCCATTATGCCAACTCTGCTGTTCTCCCTCCTTCCTGTTCTCAGTATGATGAACCTGTGATCCCTTTCACCTAAACTTGTATTCAACCATGAGATTTTCAATGAGCCTTCCCTTGTTAATCAGGTTTCAGTCTAAATGTGTCATTCTTTCTACAGCCTTATCTACCACAACAAATCCTGGGCAGGTGATATGAGGAATAGCATAATAAAGAGGAGTATGATGACAGATTATGGACAGCCCAAGTCAATCTGTGTTATTTGACATTGGTGGCATATTTGGCATTATGGTGGTCAGTGCAATTGTAGTAAAAATGCATAACATCTGGAAGGAGTTCAAAGCACAAAGATGAACAGAGTGCAAGAAAACAGGGACTATATGAAAAGGTTGATATAATCAGGTTATTCAGGGGTTCGGATGACATTCTCAGTATTTTTTAAAAAGGTAAAATCATCTGAAAGAGAACAGATAATCTGTTCTCCACATCTGTAATGTTCAGTGGAAAAAGGAATGGGTTTAGGTTGCTATCATAAGTTCAAGTCAGTCATTAGTCACTTTATAGCAATAAGGATGATAATTTTTAAAAAACAGATAGCCCTGGGGAGAATGGATTTAAGAATGAGCTATGCAAGTAACTGTCAGGGTAAAATACCCACAATAATCCACCAAAGTCTCCCACCCCAAGCAGATCATCCTCGCTGACACACAAAATTGCAGCATCATCAAACCTCATGCATATATGAAATACTCACAGAACAAGGACTAAAAGGAAGTAGACTGTGAACATAAGAAAAAATAGGATGTCTGACATCCTTGGCACATTTTAAACAGCAAGCAAATAATGAGCTACAGCTTTATCCATCAAATTTATTATTTCTTAGATTCATCAGTGTCCTACTACTGTAGTACACAAATGATGAGATTCCCCCTCCTATACAAGCTTTTATTCCCTTAAAAAATAATTTTTAAGTCAAGTCACTTCTGCTTAACGTGAAGTATATGAATATTGCAAGCTAATTTCAGGGACATAGATTGAGACTATGTGTTTGGGCCTGTGGAATTGAAGACCATGAACCTCTCTTCTAACCACTTTCCTGGTGAGGAGCAGAGTTAATCACAGTCCTTGTACTCTTCTTGGTTGGTGGTGTTTCCATCAGGCTCTGAGCTGAAATCCTGGGACACCATGCAGACCAGAACAATTTTAAGACACATCATCAAAATTTTCTTTTTCAGGCTGCCTGCAAAGAAATTCTCGTCCTACAGTAGGCAGGATAGTTGTCACATGAGGTACAGAGTGGAGAACCTCTCTCAATAGTGTACACCACTACAAGTCTGCCAGCTGGATTTCTGAAGAGTTGCCACAAACAACACTCGTGTAAGCTAAGTACAGAAGAGAAACAACCATTTGACTTCCTCGTGACTCCTTCAAAATTACTGCTAGGACCTTTGCTCATGCAGTTGTTTCATAGAAAGCAAGGCAGGTTCATGCAGCTGAAGGGTCTCAGGCTGGGTCTTTTGAGGCCGGGAACACCGCCTGCCTTTGGAGTACATGCTGCAGCCCATGTAACTGGAGTACATTAGCTGAATTCTCCAGGAGCTGCAGGAGGCAGAGTGCATGCCTGAGGCACAGCCCCTCCTGGAGTTCTTGAGGAGGAGATGTGTGGCTACATTATCCCCAATGTGGTGCCGTGCCTTCAAGGCACAATTGAGTCCTTAGTGTTTTGTCCAAGCTATTGCTCTAGAGCTTGAATTTATGATATGAACAGAGATAGCATAACTCTTAACCAAAGTTAATCATCAAATATTTATATACATTAAATACTACAGTTGCTCACAGTCAGAGATAAAAATACAGCTTTTTAGACAAGGCCACCATTTAATGTATGGGGGTTAGTCTTTGAAAAATTCCCAGAATCTTTAGTTCTTATCACAAAAATACTCTCCTATTGCTCTTCTTTTATTAGAAAAGTTATCCACAGTTGCATCTCGAGACCTGAGCACTCAGTGCATCTCATCATTTTCCTCTCCATGGTAGGGGGACCATGTAAGTTAGTCTTTTCTCCCAGGCAACAAGTGATACGACAAGAGAAAATAACCTCAAGTTGCATCAAGAGAGTTTTGGATTGGATATTAGGAAAAAATTATTCATCAAAAGGGTTGTCAAACAATGGCTGACAGTAGAAGTGCTGGAATCACTGTCTCTGGAAGTGTTCAAAAAACAGCAGACATGGTGCTTAGGGACATGGTTTCATGGACCTGACAGTGTTAGGTTAATGGCTGTACTTGAGTATCTTAGAGGTCTTTTCCAACCTAAATGATTTAATGATTCTATCATGGAAAGCATTACCCGCACCATGGGAAAAAATTATTTTTCAGTTGCTCACACAGTATGGAAATTTTCTCCATTTATTTAAAAATTTGAGTGACTTTTAGGCATATTTTATTTTAAATAGATCATGTGAAGATCTGATTTAATGCACGCATAACTCAGGAACTATGATTTCCAGAAGGGCTGGTTGAGCCTTACAAAGATGAATTTACCTCTAGCTACCCCAAAAGAGGCTAAATAATAGCATGGGACCATGGCTTTTGTAGATGTAGACTTTGCACAGCTATGGAGATTTTTAGTCTGGGATTCACCTAATTTATCTTCTTAGGTCATAGTTTCTCCAGAATCTAACAGCTGCACCAAAAAAGGTGGAGATGTTCCCAGTCACCCCTTCCTGTTGCTACCTTTCTCCTCCGCTGGTAACAGTTATCTGCTCTCTCTCCTTTTTGCTAAGATGGCACTTGTCAGAATGATTCAGTTTGGTGACCTACCAGCAGCTAAACACTTGATGTCATTGCTGTGTTATGATGGGGTAGCTTTCAAAGGATTGATAAGATTAGTCAGATCACTGAAGACACATTGAGCATCTACAGTGACATAAGGTGAGCAGCAGTATTGCACAGGTAGGAGCACAAAGAACAAGATTTACTAGCAGCAGGGAGCTTAGCCCACAACACACTCCAACACCCCACTAAAATGCAGTCTAAGCAGTAAAAACTCAAGTGAAAGGTTATTCCAACAACAGAAAAAAAAAACCACAAAGAGAGCTGAACCTGACAGTAAATCTCCTTAGATTTAGTACTCTGTACATTGTCAATAAGTAATAGCCTAGTTATGGACTGCTTTCGTTTACAGTATAGAGACCAACACATAATACTTGATAGCCCTATGACATGAAACACTGTGATCACAGGAACACAATGCTGAACTGAACTAATTAGCCCTGCAGAGGAGGAAGATTTTTTATTTAAAGTGCCATAGTGTTCTAATATGGATATATTGTTTCCAAGACCAAAGCCTGTATTTGTTCTGTGTGGTACTGCCTCGCTCACCCGTAACAACTGTGATTAGTGGCAGTCAGATGAATCTGATTGCCTAGTGCAGATATACTTCAAGAAATGGCAAGGTTTATTTGGGGCTTTCTGATATTAGACAGTATCAAAACTTATTGGCATAATATTATTTCAAGAAAAATATCAGTCAGTCAGTTTTCAAGCAAAATAAGGTTCTTTGTAATGTGCCTAACCTTCAAGCTGGATATGTTGCAAGAATAGAAAGGCCAATTTTTAAAGTATATTCTTATTTAATATTGTCTATACTTTATGGTCACAAGTGATGATGAGTATAGCCCTAAAGCTACATGGCTACCGGAAGAGACATTCAAATGAGTAAACACTCTGAAATAACTTTAGGGTGGTAGGACATCTGCAGTCATCACATACCCACTACTTGAGTGTGTGATTACATTAGATACCTACATTAAGATCTTATATTTTGCAAGAAACCAGATACAAAATTTTAAAGTATTTTGTACACTTGCCAATATGCATTTCCTTTTACATGTTTGAAGTAGCTGTGGAGTTTTATTATCACCTTCCAATTTCAAACACCGATATAACCTCTTCAAAATTTAGTGCTCAGAAAATGCAAGTTGTGACTTTATGTACAGTCCAAGCCTAAGGTAAAAAGCTGAATTAGGAAAAGTAGGTTCTTCAGTATGACTTAACACAGGGGATGAAAGGAAAATAGGGGAAAAAAAATAAACAACCAAACCAACAACAAAAAAAAAAGAAAAAAACTTTTAAAATACTTGGAACTAAGTTACCTTTTCTTGAGCAAACTTCTAAGGACAAATTCCCTATTCTGTGTATCTCTTCTGTTTTTTTACCACTGGAGTGTCATAAAAAGGATGAAGTGGAACAGAGCCAAAACCTGCTTTTTTCATAGAGTAAAGCCTGTTTTACAACAAATTGGTAGCTTTTAGAGTGGGACAGAATAAGGCCAAAGAATAAATGGCAGTACATCACATCAAGAAAAATAAGTAGAAAGCTGAAGAACCACATAATGAATCTACAGTTTTTAAAGGGTATGGGAAGGGAGAGCTGAAACTAGGTTTCTATGATCACAGGTAAAACATCTGGAATTAAGAACCAACATCATGCTAGAAGTATTATGTCATCTTAACGAGCCTGGCCAACCCAAGAAAGCTGGCCAATGTCCCTACTCTTATTCTGGGAGCATCAGATCTATTTGTAAAATCTCCTTAAATGGGCAGATTCATGATCATGGATATTTAACATTTTTTTTGTCTGCAGGGACTCTTTTCAAGAGCCTATTTTGGGGATTCTCTCTACATCTGAATTATTTCATAGCTCAGTGCAGAGGCTTCTAAATGCCACTGACATTAACAAGTTGTACAAAGATGATAATCTCAGTTGGACACCACAGATTGAGAACGTGCTGGCTTGTATGAGTTGAACAGGCTGTCAGGGATAAGAAATGGAAAGTGCATAAAGCCAAGTGTCATTTCCATAAGAACTCTCATGTTTGAGAAAAAATCTATCAGAAAGGTGCGTCAAGACCAATCCTACAAAATGCAAATCATTCACAAATGACTGGCTTGAAATCTAAAGTGAAGCAAAATAGAACTGGAAAGCTTTGTGGAGACAAGATAATCTTTCAGAGAAAGCACCATTAACAAAATCCAAATTAAAAATTGTAGAATTTGCTGGAAAACTATACTGGGCAAAGAAGCTGACATAGAAAAGGTTATTTACTCTGAAGCTGCCTAAGAGATCATATGTTTCCCAACACTGTAAAAAATTCCTAGAGCTATTAGAAAGGGAAACTGGAAGTGGCATTCTTACCAAGGGCAACTCTGAGCAGTGACCTGAAGCATATTCAGATTAAACACAATTTTTATTGTGCCCTTTGAAAACTGGCTTTACTCTAACCTAAGTATGAAGATTTTCAGTTGTTTTTATTAAATATCTGAAGAACTGAAGCTGGTCACAAACTCTTGCTAACCATTCCAAGCAAGATCTGCAGTAAGAATAATTTTATTTTCCAATTTTATCACTAGCATTTAAAATGCATTAATACACCTCTGAATTCCAGCAAGTATTTGTCTTTTATTTTCCTTTTTCTTTTTTTTTTTTTCCTTTTTCTCTCCAGTGGTCAATTTATTCAGAAAAAACTTGACAAAGTATTAAAGTAAATGAAACTGAGAGCAGTATTGAAAGTCAGTGTAGAGCACTTTGCAACTGCCTGATCTTGCAGGGTGGCATAGGTACCGAAATCTGCAGTCTGTGGTCTGTATTAGTTTCACTATTGAAAAACTTAAATGATGACTGAGTAGCACATACATTATGGACAAAAGACAGGTGCATCTCCTCAAAAGTGAGCATACAGTGATCTGTTTTATAAAGAATACTGATATTTAAATCTAGTCACAAGGACACAAGTGAACACAAAAAAAAATATAGACAGAGAAGGAGACATCCACAAAGAGATTTAGAAGACACTTTAGTGTTTAGCTACTATTTTATGAATTTAAATCCAACTTTTATTTCTTTAGGATCTCTGTTTAAAACCTGGTTGATCCTGAAAGGTCTTTGAACCCATCATGGTTCCAGTTGCTGGCATTCAAGGTTGCCCAAGAACAGTAACTTCCTTCTTTTTCCCTTTCCAGAAGTGACTCATTGCTGTACAGTGTCCACTTCATACCTCTAATATATTTAAAAGGTTATGCTCAAGACAAAATATCAGAGAAGAATGAGTAATGGTGACCCTCAGTGAAGTGGTTACCCATGTTGTACAAGACTGAGGTTAAGTCCCTCTGTTACTTAAAGGAATTTGAAATCCACAACTCCAGGAAGGGTACCACAATCCTCTAACTACTGGGTGTCATGAACCTCTCTTTTCTGAAACTGTGTCACCTTTCAGCTAGAAAGTGACTGTCACATGCTATTTCAGCCTGGGAGGGGAAGTTTAGAGACCATTGGGAAGGTAAAATCTTTGCACTGAAAACTGTTAAAATATTCTTTCCATTTTTCTCATTGACTGCCAGTGGGGGATATCACACTGGAAATGTCACAGTCAGCCACAGCATCCCCTAAAGCCTCATCACAGTAACAGTATGGAAATGTCTTTCTTTGCTGCGTTTCATTAACAGCCTGTCCCTTTTTTTTATGGTGGTTGTTTGTTTCCTGCGTGCCTGGCAAGTTCAGCATTTAACCTAATGTGAGAATTTGAGAAAAACTTTAGGAGGAAAGAGAAATGAGATGTGTGAGAGCTCACCATAAGGATTGTTTGTCAAACAGATATGACTTCAGATATAACAATCTTTGGGAGAATCCTCTTATGCCCTCCTCTAGGGATCATTTAGTGAGACTCCCAAGTCAGAACAAATCTGAGTGCATATCAGCTGAATGGTCAACTGGCCCAATCCATACCAGTAGATAATATGAGAACTAAGGTTGGCTTTTTCTTGTTGCCAAAGTCCTCTGAAACAGCCCTTGTGGCTATGGAGAAATGTCATGTCAAACTCAGTAGGCTTCTGCAGCTTGTGTAGAAGCTAATCAGCATTTACTGAGCACCCTCCATGTCGTAAAACAACACTGTTCACATGCTGTTTGCTAAAATTGCAGGATGTTTTTCTATCAAGTTGCCTTTCCATTACATTATGCCCTGTGATTTATATTGCTAGCTCTGCTGGATTGTGAGTATTGCCATGGAGGGATATCTGAGACATGTAATTCATAATTGAAGTTGTGGATGAGGAAGCAATTGAATCTTTCCTGATTCAATTGCAATATATGCAGTGTCAGTTAAAAGATACCTTAAATATTTTTGAGAGTGCTCTACTGAGTTATTTCATTAGAAAATTTCTTTTGTGATCCACTAAATGATTCTGAATAGATCAAAATCAAAATGGAGTTTTGAACATTGTTATACCTATTTCAGCAGATAATATTATGCTTTTTATAAATAAAAGATTTTGGCTTTATCAAAGTAATTATTTGTAATAAGATTATTTGAAGTTACTGAATAAAAAATATTTCAGGTTTTCTATGACAGGAAATAATTTGAGATTTCAGCATTTCACACATTTTAAAGACAAATGCATTCTAAAATGTGAAGATTTACTGTGCAACAGAATTTTCATTTTCCAATCAGTTCTAGTAGTTGACTTTTCTTTCAGTACTACAGATTGCACTTGTATTTTTCTGGTGAACAACTAATGTCTGATTACAAACATGCATTAACTATGATTTTCTCATAAATATTTGTCCCTATTTTCTTACTCTCTTCTTTCTGTGCCTTTTCTCTTCTATTCTGACTAATGCGATTATTCGACAGACTGTATGTTAGAGCAGATGTTTTAATTCAAAGAAAAAGTTATCTTGGTAGGTCAAGCCAACACCACCAAGTGTTCCTGGATATTTAACAGGAGAGAACCCTAGAGGAAGATAGAAGGAAATGAAAGTGCTGCTTTGTATTCACAGCTCTTGCTCGTTATTTTGGGACAACAGGTCCCAACACAAAAGTCACAAATTTGTCTGAGTTGTCAATAATTATTTAAATACTTTCAAAAGAAGCATTGTGTCCGGATATAAGGGTCTGCAAAGATAGCTATCTATCAGCCAAGTGAGAAAACCCTTTGGTCATGATTATAATTTAATATATTTTTCCAGAAAATTTATCCTGGAGGAAGGAGTAATGTCCTCAGGAGATAAGTCTCATAAACATATCCACTTCTACTCCTCCTATATCTGGTTTTGCAGTCTGCTTATTCTCACAGCATATAACAGCATCTTGAAAACTAGCCTTGCAAGGGTTTGAAGAAGGTATGAAGAACTTTTTTCATCACCTATTTTTTATGTTCCTAACCCCAGTCTTACGTTAGATGAACTGATGCACTTTGGTATAATGCAAATATAATGGGTGTGTGATTAGATAAATGAGATGTTTCATTTCAGTTGGTGAGACATTGTGTCTTGCTGCTCTTTACTGCAAAAACCTATTCTATTCTGAGTAGCTAAATAGAGTTCCTCCCAAATGAAATGAGAAAATATTTTGGGATATTTCCCTCCAAATAATAGTTTTGAATATTTTTTCAGATTTTCACAGATAATTATTTGTTTCTATTGCATGTGACATAAACAGTTATTACACTTATGATGCATAATACTCATGTTACACAGACTGAAAAAAAATTAATTTTTCCATCCAAATACTTCTCACTTGTAAGAAACAATTAAGATTCACATCAGTTGTGGAATTTTGTTTGTTTCTTTATAGATATGCATTGAAAAGGAGCAAAATCAATTTTGGGATGTAATTGCATTTAGAGGAAGAAAGAGAACAAAAGAGTTAGATTACTAATACACAGGAAATATGAATATTCTTTCTTACCATAAATACTGAAATTGTATGTATATGTATTAATCAATGCATAGGAAACCTACCAAGAATCATTAAAGCAATACATAGTAGAGCAGGCAAACAATAGAAGGAATTTTTTTTAAAATCAGATATCAAACTAAATACTTAGATAAAGACAACAGAAATGCCCATTCTACTCAGAAAGAAATCAATTTCCAGTTAGTCAGGGGAAAATGAAAAAAAAAAGAAAAGTGACAAGGAAAACCAATAGGACAATGCAATGAGCAAGGAAAGATGGGTCCCTTCAAATAAACTGCATTCTCTAAGGCATGTGAATAGGTGCAGAGATATCTCACCACTTCATTATTTCTCAAGGTATGACATGCAAAACTGGAAGAATTAAAGGGAATAATTTTGGCTCATTTTCCTTCTAATTTGAGTGTTTTCTTGAAAGACTTTTCTGTTGGTCGTTATACAAAAAGTATAGACTAAATTAAGAGTAATCTCAAAACAGCCATAAAAATAATGCTCTAAAATCTAAATAATCATAAGAAAAATACATTTGCCCTACAATTGTATTTATTTACTGCTTCAATACAATTGTGTTAATTTTTAAAAATTCATAAATAATTTTTTTTCTCCACATAAAATAAACAAATAAATGTATAGGTCATGTAGTGCTGCCTGAGTAATATACCACTCAACCCTCTAGCAGCTGAATAGGTCAAACTGCCTCTGACCATCCATGCCACTTGACAACTAACTCCTCTGCTTCATTTTGGACCACTCCAACCACCTCCTTCAAAAAGCAATTTGTTCTAGAGGATCTCAGCAGTGGATGTATAAGGTTAACAAGCTGAGTATATGAACTTTTTATGGGAAGGTCCAGTTGATGAGAGTGCTGAAGTATCTTCATACATTTCAGATGAGTATTTAAGTGATTTTTCCTTCATCTGTAACTGAAGGAATACAGTATGGGTGAAGTTCTTCTGGGCCAATCTGAGATGTGTTATAGGTCGACATTTAGATATAAATTGGTTGTCTAGATATTTAGGCAGTTGAGTACATTAGATATTTGTAGAGTTCAATTCATATGACATATTTAGATATCTGATTCCAGATGAGAAGAATCGCTCCCCAAAAGCATATTTTTGTCGACCTTTGTTGCTTGCAAAAGGAGTCTAAGCAATTACCTCTCATATAAGCATACAATGCTAATCCCACCCTAACTAACTAAAAATATAAATGTTTTCATTCCCCTTGGTCACTATCTTTCCCAAAATATTTTAAAAGGAATGGGCTGCCTTCGACCCAACCTGCATAAAATTAATATTTTTTGTCTGTTACATGCCAACATTCTTGGTAATTTTTGGTGAGGGGTAGAAACCCACTAGGGGAAATGAAAGCACGGCAGTATCTTCCACTCAAGAACTTGCAATTCAAACATAGCTTTACACACTTTTTTTTTTTAAACATGTTACATTGACACATCCATATCAGGACAAGGGTCTCTCTGACGTTGGATCCAGTGGATGTGGTCTCATTACCATCTGTGACAGGAGAATGGGAGTAAAGAGAGTTAAGGAAAAGTGTTGTTGACAGTGAGATGATCTGCAATAGAACTAAACTTGCACATGGCTTCTGTTGTGGTTGATAAAAAAGATAAAGCCGAGAGAGAGATCTGGAGGCTCCTAGCAGGTAAAAAAAAGAAAAGAAAAAACATATCAGACAGATGTGCTGAATCTTAAAGTCCATTGCAAACAGATTTAGCATTAAAAAAAAAAGAAAGAGAAAATTCCTCAGGATCTACATCAGCAGGTTTATGTTTTCTCGAGACTGCAAAAAGCAGCAGTAGTGTCTAATTTTCCCTCTAGTCTGTTTCTTCTTACAGTATCTAGATCATCAATTCAGATAACCACATAACTGTGCACACAAATAACAAGTGTATATCAAAAACACATCTCTTTTTATTCTATCTTGGATTTTCTTTTCTTTTTTTTTCACTTAAAAATAGAATAAAGATAAAATACTGTGCCAAACTAGGCAGTGCACAAAGTAATACGCCCCAAATTCTACTGTCTGCTTTAGAGTTTCATTTGCTCTATGATGATGAACTACAGGACTTAGTTTTCACTCTCAAAACTAAGAGCTTCATTAATGTAAACTGCAATTCTTCTCACATCCTAGAAATTAAGTAATTTGCTGTTAATTTCATTAATTCTGAGTACTACTTGGCAGGGTGAATTCTGAAATGACTCTGAGTTGGTGGAAGGGGATGGTGATGGCATTTCAGCAAATGTTCTTTTCTCCAAACCAGTGACTTTAAAGGTATCTAGAAGAGGTGGCTGGATGGCAGAAGCATGTCCTGTAAACTTCATTTTATTAGAAATGCATTGTCAAACTACAGTTGTCTATATCTTGTCCCTTATATGAACCAGTTTTTGGCATAAAAAATGTTTGGATTTTTTCAGGCTTTTAAGAGTGTCTCCAGAGTATCAGGAGCTCTGACTAGGCTATAGTGAATAATGCCTGAAAGTGCTATTAAGAAAATTATCAGAAGAAAAATAAATTCCATGCAGTCCCCACAACAGGCTTCATAGACTTCTAATGTTTAGATTTATATTGTTTAGGTTTAACAGCAAATGTTAAATACTGTCTCTTTTTTTTTTAAGATACTTATAAGAAATTATTATGGGCAACTTTTATATATTAAATATGCATGTAAATATAGTGTATTTAAATGTTCCATCATGATTTTGATTGAATTTGAAGCTGAATACATATATGCCATCTTCCAAAACTCTCTTGCAATCTCAGCTTCACATTCTAATTGACTTATTAACCTTTTTACTCGCAGCTTCAAAATTCTTACATCCTGTCTTCTACTGTTTTCAGCTACAGGGCAGAGGACCAAGGAGGTTGTTACTGAGACTTTTTCTCTTCTGTACTTTATCAAATGTTCCTCCTTTTTGTGTCACTCTAATATTTTAATGCCAAGTTGTCACTTGACTACATTAGTTTTGAACAGTTTGCAGGCAGTCAGTCATGGAAGTAAAAGATACAGAAAGCATTTTTTCTTAAGGTTTCATTGCCAAGAGTACTAAGTGTAAGTCAAATTCTTTATTTCCTTCCGGTTTTTTCCTTTTTTTTTTTTTAAACTGGAATGACCTTTTTAGGATGCAGATTTGTGAATATCAGTGCTTGAGAATGCTAATAGGAGATAGAAGCTCCCAGAAGAACTGTATTTGCTAGACCTGTTCAAACTACCCTTCATTCATTTGGTCATTTCCCAGCTATTACACACTAGTCTAGTGGTTAAATCACTTAACCAGGTTATACAATGGTTCTGATCTTAAACCATACATAGGGGTGGAACAGCCAGGTTCTCTGTGTACCTCAGCATGTGGTATAACCCTAAGATGATCTTCCATTCCATAGGTTTGTATTCATTGTGCATGTTCACAACTTTCCTTCTGAAGCTGGTCCAAAGGGGCACAGTTAGGGCATGCATACCTGTAAATTCATACCCACAGACTGAGAAGGCTTTTATTCTTCATTAAGAGCTTTAAATGCCCAGTTTTGTTGTTAATTGAAGATCTGATATAGAAGTACTTAAGAGAAAGCAATTTAGATATATAATTTCTCCTTGTTGCCCCTTTCCTACTAATTACCACTGATGTCACAAAAATCAGCATGTAGTCTCTCATGATTCCCTAAATAAGCGTCTAATTATGTTTTTTTGGCCACTCTCCATGCTAGAGCATGACACCTTACCCAGCCTGTTGACATTCAAGCAACATTTTTGACAGAGAAACTATTGGCTGCCTGTCCTAGTGACACAGCTCCTCTTTTGCTACTCAGCTGAGTGCCAGAAACTGAATCAGAAACGTAGAAGCAGAAGTAGTATCTCTGGTGCTTTAAAGCTCTTGATGGATTTTTAATTCTATACAATTGCATTGGCTGCACACTTAAAGGATGAGTCTGGCATTTCTAAATTAATTTAGAGCTGTTCCTTTAAAATGACTGTCAGCATGTCATGTGATGGGGACCAGGCTTTGCTTTGAGAGGGGAGAGATCTGTCTTTGATTCCTTGATTAGAGGAAGAAGGCCTAGGGAAGAAAGAGGAATAGGGAAAATAGTAAAACAGTTATGAGTAAAATTGTTTTATGAGGATCCCCATGTGTTCCAAGAATCTACTGAATTTTAATTAAAATGTGACCTAGCAGCAACCCTGAGTACTTCCCAGTTTAGGGGTTAATTGGAACTTGAATCTCAGATGCCAGAGCAGGAGTGAAACACTGCCCACTCAGAGGGAGCCATCTGCTTCAGTGCTTCTGACCCACACCAAGGAACTTACTTGCTGGCTTTTCATTTCTTTACTTCTTCTTTTTTCTTAACACTGCTAAATTTGGAATTATTTAAAATGTCTTCTATACTTTTATTTTTTAGAAAGGCAGGTAGTGAAGAAAGCTGCCGGCATGTTGAAACTAAAAAAGGTTATTAGCAGCAGACAAGTACAGAGGCTTTAGGGAGAATTTCTGTATCTCTTGCCTGAGATGCTATCCACATCTCATCCTTAATCTTGCTCTCTTTCAGTCTGGAAAAGCACACACTAGCTTAAGTATAGCCTAATAGTTTTCCTTTCTAGTCGCCTCTCTTTCTCCTTTGTGCTTTCAGTAGATTCAAGGATCAAGGCCTAGATATTTCTTTTAGGTTGTTGAACTTTAGTGAATAAGAACAAAAATGAACAAAGCCAACATGTTTTTCATAAGTGATAGCCAACAGAAAACTTCCTCTGGCTGAAAAGTTCAAAGACTGTGTTTTCAGAGACAGAGGATCCTAGCATTCCTATCATGCCTTTCTGGATAAGTATTTTGTTCTATTGGAACAGAAAGAAGTATCTGTGAGTGAATTTGCAGCCAAATCCTTCGTTTAAGGATGATTTTGATGATTATTCTGTACAAGCAAGTCTGGGATGGCTCTGGTTGGATGGAGCGATAAGAGGAAGCAAAAACAACAGAAGGGAAAGAGGGAAGGAATCAAAGAGAAAAAGAAACAGTAAAGGACTAATCATAGGTAGGAAGGAGAAAGAAAAGCAAGCAAGCAAGCAAGCAAGAAAAGCAAGCAAGCAAGCAAGCAAGCAAGCAAGAAAGAAAGAAAGAAAGAAAGAAAGAAAGAAAGAAAGAAAGAAAGAAAGAAAGAAAGAAAGAAAGAAAGAAAGAAAGAAAGAAAGAAAATATTAGAAGGGAGTATTTAATTTCTACTTTAATTGTTTTCATGCAAAAGTCAATCTAGTCCCCTCTTTTTTTATAAACCACTTCTTCCATCTTCTTTCTGAGGCAAGGAAAACCTGCTGGTCATCTTTCCAGGTCAAAATTTACCTCTAGTTCATATTGTGATATTGAAAAGATTTGTGTCATTGGGATTTTTTAATTATTTTTCAAAGTGTTCTATAAACAATTCAACATTTATTTTACTTTTTGCAGCAAACCCATGAAACTTCCTAGATGCTCTGCTGATGAATCAGAGCTACACATCTCCTTGAGACATATCAGAAGTTCAAATTATCCACATCAATGTACGTAATTTTATATTTGTCAGTGTAGAAACATACATGTCAAAAAAAAGAAAGAAAATCAAAGAAAGAAATCCATTGTCTTTGTATCAAGAATGAAATTATCCTGGAGACATTTGTTTAACAGAAGATATACTTTAACATTTCTTCTTTCGAAACTCTATGAGAAAAATGAGGCATAAAAGACATCTCTGCTGGAAAAGATCTGCCCTTTCCTAAGCCCATGGTAAAATCTACATTGGCTTTAAGAGGAATTATGGAAGCAACGCAAAACATCTTTGAGAATTTTACTTGAAAGTACAGTTATGGAAGGGATTTTAGTTAAATATCACAATACAGGTGTAATTTTGTAGCATAATCTGTGGTCCTGAGTTAGAAGTCTGTTCCCTTACAGATTGTACAAAAAGATGGATTCCACAAAGACATGCTAGGCAAGAAAACTCTTCAGGAAATGTGGAGACTAAGCATATGCCTTAAACCTTCTCCTTATTCTGCAGCTTACTTTTGAGTTAGAAGAGTTGCTGTCTTCTACTTGGGATTCCATGATGCTAAAGTCTTGATTGATAACACTTTACTCTCTAAGGAAAGGGGGTTTCTCTTCTAGCTTTTGGATAACAAAAGGCTTAAGAAAAGCACATTTAGTTTTCTTTGCCACATGGAACAATCTCCCACCTGCTAGAGGAGTGCATGTTCTCCCTAGCCATAACTTTCCTGGATAATTAAGTAATCACTGCAACAGACAGAAAGTGAGAAGTGCTTGATTGTCAACTCCCCTCCCCACGAGAAAAAAAGAAGCTGAGTTCCAGTTCGTGAACCAGTGTATGTATTTAATACTAAGTAATCATTACAGCAGTGACTGGAATCCAGATCTCTCTTTTTCCCAGGTGACTGCCTTAAGTACCAGACTCTTTCTGTCTTCTGAGAAGCTTGTTCTTTCACTAGCTTAATGAATATTTAATCACTCTCTGTGAAGTGGAACATCACATATTGCAAGAGGAGGCTGTGAGCAGCAAACCCCAGAAAATCTACCAGCCTCATGCTTAGAACATTTTGGTGAGAGATGCAATTTCAAATCTCTAGCAAAATAGAATGAATTGAATCAGAATTTTCTACTTTTAAATGAAAACAAGTTCAGACTAAACTTAAAGTATTTTACTTTTATGTAACAAATCCTGAAGGGCTTGGCATGTCCCATTCATCTACAGGGCCACAGAACTTGGCAAGGTACACCAGGGGTTAAACCTATTCCTATCATATTGAATATACAATAAATGTGTTGGATAAAATAATGTAAAATCCAAAGATTGCATAGGCATGTGTTACACATCTTGTGGATCAGTATTTATGCAGTTATCAGATTGTCTAGAAGCAGATTTTAGACTCGTGCAAAATTTAATAATGAAATGCTGGCTGCTTGAGCAGTGACTTAAAGAGTTGTGTCATCTCCTAATTCCCTTTTAGGAGTTAGGAAAATTAAGAACATTAATTAGGCAGTCACAGACTGCCTAAATTGGGTGCTTAGGCTTCCTAATTGATTAGTGGAGAGAGCTAGGCACCAAAGAGCAGTCCAGAGAGTTTGCCTACTGGGAGCAGATTCACGTAAAGATATCTGTTATGAAACATTAGCCACAGAATTTGGCTATATCATTGCCTCCCCCAGAATTTTAGACATCGACATTAGGAGATTCACCCCATTTATATACAGGCAGCTAGAGCCCTTCAACTTCCCTTTAGCTGACAAGGTCTCATCTTAGTTCTTGTGCCGTGTCCACCAGTTCTGCAGACAGATAAATCTAGGGTAGTTGAAATAGCACTAGGGCCTTATTCATGGCCCTAGTGAATCAAACCTCAAGTAAAAGATTCAACCCAGATTGTAGCAGTGCAAACTTATGAGTCTGTATGTATGTGTATACGAGTTAGAAAGATGTGTATGTGAATGGAGATTGTGGGTATGATCTCTACTTGAGACATGGGTGTACCTCTGGGTCTGTGTTATATCCGAGAGTCCCCATCTGGAATAAATAGAGTATCTGAGATAGCATTTGGAGGCAGCAAGTGGAGAATTGAATGTAGCTTTCAGCCAATACAGACACCAGAGTCCATAGAACTACCCATGTGACCAAATACCTCAAGAATCCAGTGTGCTTACCTGAAGATAACTTCTTGAAAGAGCAGGTTTCACATGACAACTGCAATCAGCTACAATGGAATAACACCTTAGAACAAAGATTTGTGGGATCAGAGGGAAGGTAGACCTAAGGAATTATGTAATGCTCAAGCCTGATGGGTAGACTTTTCTAGTAAGGGAAGGAAACTAGGAAAGTGAGGAAAACAAAGTTTTAAAGGAGAATGTTGTCTATTTTATATTATACAATTATTGAGTATAATTTATCCACACTACACTACCAAAAGAAGAGACCAGTGTCTGAAGCACTTCCAAAAAAAAACCCACCTAGGCTAGCATCTCCTTGCACTCCTGATGACAGTGAGTGAACTATATAAGTCCTGGTTTGTATCTGGCAGTCCAAAACACAATATAGGTATCTTGGTTACCTTATGACCTCTCCAGTAGCACTTGGTAACTCAGTAAGAAATGCAACTCTTTGAGTCTCCTTATCCAATGAAAAGAATCATGTCACTATTCTGAGACTTCCTCATAATTACTTATGAAAGACATTTGAGGGTCCGGAATAGAAAAATTTTTAGCAGTACCATTTAGTGTGACTGAGGAAGGACCATCCCTATAAAAAATAAAGCCATCTGTATTTCATCACAAACCATTTTACAGTTAAACATCTAAAATACAAAAACTAGTTATTTAGTAATTTTGAAATATATCCTAGAAAGCTCTTCCAAAAGGGAAATAAAAGCATCTGTATACTCATTAAGTATTAATACTGAAATGTAAACCATAAAAACACATAGTTTTACCTTAAGCCAACAATGTTGTATTTTTTTCAGCTTTGTGTTAAATATACAACATTATTATGGATAAACAACTACTATAAATATTTTACCTCGAACCAGTTATAAAACAATATCTGCTTAGGTATATAATTTTCTCATATATTTTAAAATATTTAGAAATAAAATTGTATATGATGCATAAAAGTGGTATGTAAAGGAACCTCAAGAATAACTAGCTCAAAATTAAGGTTTATATGTTGTGTCTTTCTTGTTTAATACAAACGTTCGTTATACAGACCAAGTAAAGTAAAAACATCCCGTATTACCCTTTTTCTTGTTTTTATGAGCATGGTGTTTATTTGTGATTGATAGGAACATGTTCTTGTTTTGAAATTTCAACTCCTTTTTAAAGTGGTTGTTTCTGAAGATATTTTCATTGCTTTTGTTATTAAAACTCTTTTTATCCAAACATATTAAATATTTTTTACAAATATTATGATTCAACCAATAGTTATAATAACTCGTTTACAACAGCAGTCTGTCAGGGGTTTAAAAAAACTCACCTAAAACTGCCACTCTCCCTAATTTGTTTTTCAGAAGTCTGAAAATGTATTCTTCCCGGCTTCCAATATGGCTAATGAACTGGAAGTCTTCTCCAACAGAAGAAGCATATTTTGTCTTTAAATTTTCTTCACTGAAGCTATTTTGATAGTGTTGCTTTCCCAAACAGACATGTTTAAGACCCTGTACTGCTTTGGGCTCCTGGAGCCATATGAATGCACAGTATGTGTATTGGTGTATGCATACAACACATCTGTGTTGTACAATATACTCTGGCCTACATTTTTTATGTCATGTGACTATTGAAATCACATAAATATTTATAGGACGAAAAGGATTAATTCTCCCTACCTGTAACCCTCTAAAAATGAAGAGAAACAGGTATCTCCAAGGAGTGGTTCATCTATCCTACATGAGATACTTGTTCAGAGGTGGATTGAATTCCCATGAGGTGTTTATATTTTTACGCTGACTCAAAAGAGACTTTGAACAAACAGTTTAGGTTCATTTTTTGAATGCCCAAAAGCCAGCTGAAGGGAATCTCACCCTAACTAATTTTTCTGTCCCGAAGGGAGAAATCAATATAACTGTACCCACACAAAAGCAATTGATGATATCCATGCAGCTTGCATAATATAATGGAAGATTAATAATGCTCTTACACCCACTCTCTGTTGTTGCTTCCTCTCTACCTCTCTGTGTAAGCTACCTATCGTGACTAAGTACCTCAGCTACTTTTCCTTTCCTATATGTGCCTGTGACAGGGAATCAACTCTAACTCTCAGGCCCAATGGTACAGCACCATCCTGACCAGGATCAGTGCCCTCCTATTCGCAGCATGTGTCTCGAGCTCAGCCCTTGATTTTACCTAGGCCTTCTGCTGGGATTGTGCAGACTTAGGTCAAGTTCAGGGGTGAGAAAGGGGAGAAGAAAAGAAGGCAGACTGCATTTAAAATATCTGAAATAACATGATGCTCACTGGAGTAATTTTTAGAGTAGAGGTAAGTAACAAAAACCAAAACACAGCTAAAGATACAACCATACAAAATGCATTTTGCTATAGACTCTAGGTGGTAGAGGTCACTTCCTCTTCTTATGCATCTCTTCTCTCCTCCCCTCTTCCCCCCTCACCACCACCTTAAAGCAAAGAAATCAAACTGGATCTCTGAGAAGGCAATTAAGAATTCTAGCCCAACCTACCAATCTGCTGTTGTTCCTTCCACATGAATGGCTATGAAGTCATTCTCATGCTCACACATCTGCAGCCAAAACAAATTCCTGAATGAACAGACTCCCTATACTTCCATGCTCTTTTAAGACACACCTAAAAGTCATGTAGACCTGATCCACAAAAACTGAGGTGAGGATGAACAGCTCTCTGAGGCTGGTTAACCAGCTGAGGCTTTCTGTCTGTGATAATGCCAGTGAAGAGGATAGGCACATCCAGAGAGCTATGAAGCTCAGCTATCTCAGTCAGTTGTCTTAAGGTAAAATGAATCTTCATTCAGAAATGCCTACCTCTCTATACATGAACAATAGCAGAAGTCTAACTCTTAGCTTAGACAATTTGTCTCTTTTATGGTTAAAGGTAGGTGACATGAACATAAAGCTCATTGACCACTTTCTTTGGTCACAAGGTTCACTTTGAAATGACTGATAAATATAGAGCTGCCACCCAGCATGACAGATGTGCATATGAAATCAGTCAACACATGAATTTCATCAGAGTCACATTTGGACCATTAATTACAGCAGGTACCTTGGGGTCTGCCCCCTGCTGCTGCCTTAGTAGTGGTGGTAATCACATTTATTTGATAGTAGTAAACACATACTGAGTCATACAAAAAGCACAGCACTGACTAGTGCCAAACCTAAGGGACACATCACAGATTAAAGAAGAACAGTAGAAGATATAGATGGTATATGGGATGTCAGCAAATTCAATGTTTCTTCTATAAAGAAGTGAGAGGTGGGATAAGACTGAGCTGAGGTAAATGGAGTACACTTTGCAGGAAGACAAGGTTAGGTGAAGGCACTGAAGGGTAGATGGGGTGTTTTCTTTATGTCATATCTCGACAGTAACAGAAACGTTTTCTTTAGGATCAGTGGACATTCCAAGTCCACATGCAGCTTTTAAACTGAACATGGAAGACAACTTCTGCTTGGTATTGTTGATTATTGCCCATTAGAGATTGTGTGGAGACTATCAAGATCATTTCACTTCAGATTATGGAATGAACTAAAACTGAGGTCTTCAAGGTGAAGTTTGTTTTTTATGCACTACACTAAAGAAGTAATATCTTTTTTTTCCTTACATTAAGTGACTGTGAAAGAAAAGATTGTGCAACAACTAGAAGTATAGTGTAAATATCAAGGTTACCAAAACTCAAAACAACCTTTCCAATAATCTGAAGTGGTGATAGAAAGAACAATACAGTGAATTTGTACTGATGCAGCAATCATTAACCCTACACCCTCACTTAGCAGGTTGGCAAGTTTACTGTGTGTAAGTATATATGTGATATGTGTGTCTACCTATGTGCCTGTGAATGTATGCTTGGAAACATACATAATGGTCTAAGTTCCTTAAGTTACAAAATAGTGTGCATATATTATTCAAATATTTTAAACATGCACTATTACTATTAATGACTACTGAAGAGGGCTCAATTATGTGAATCCAGATTCTGCTACATTAGAAGCTGTTCAGGAACATTATTTTGGGCAGTGCTACCAAAATATGTAAGACTCTCAGGAAATGAGTTAGTCATGAAGAATTTGACCCAAGCTGTTATTTTCACAGATCGCTGTGAACAACTATGTTCTTAGTATTATGCAGAGCCTCTTGTCACTCCTGTTTCTTTTATATTCTGTGGCTTGTCCTATCCTTTGTAGAGGAGCCCTTGTAAAGCTACAGATCATTGGAGTGCATGAGTACCTTATCCACATAAACCAGGGACTACTTGCATTATTTTTCAGTGACAATGATTTGAAATCCCCCAGTGGGCAGGCAATTTTAACTGGAAAACCAGGAAAGTCTATTAATACTGAAATAAGTAATGAAGGAAGCAAGTATCAGTGAATCATTAGGGTAGTTAAGAAAAAAATAAACAGAAAACAAGTAACTGAAAAAGCAAGGCTAAAATTAAACAGTAATGATGATTTATAGTAAGATACTCTGAGACATGACAGAAGTCTCAGTACACCAAAAGGAAAATCTTGTTTGCTCAAATTATTTGTTTCTTCTGTCTAATGAATGTAATTCTAATATACAAGTGATAACACTGGCATTTCTTTGAAATGTTGATTCAGTTTAATTATGAAAATCACCAAGGTATTTTCTGGCTGCTGCATCACTCCCTGTACTAAGATTAATCACATCAACATCATTCATTTAATCTTCAAAGAGTAAGCAGTTGTCCACAAAAGCCTTCAAATAGCTTCATTAGTGCAATTTTTCAGTCTCAAACACTTATCTGGCAGCATATGATTGAGAGTAAGGAAGGTCATTATATTCAGCTGTTTTCTAATCCAATTTATTTTTTTTAACATTTCTACTTTTTTCTTTTTGTGGATAAGTTTAAGCTCCACATTCTTGTCCCCTATTATGGACAACCAAACCACGTGCAGTTCAAATATAGATAAAATACTTGGTAGCAATCATTATTTACTCAGTTTGCAATGGGGTGAATTTGAATGAGAATGTGCTCTTCTCCAGAGCCCAACACTGATTTAACATAGGTTGTTTTTGTCACCAGTCATGAGCACAAGAGACCTTAAGATGTGTTTGCTTAAACATGCAAACAGAGTTGAAAAGGTGAGACACAGACCAATAAGCCTAATGTTTTCTGTGCCAGACTGAGACCTATTAACAATGTTTTAGAGAATAAAAATAAGTCCAACCTCTCCCTCTTATTAATATTTAATTACATGCTAAGAGCAGCAGCATCTTCAGTCTCCCATGAATGTTGAAAAGACCTTCCCTTGTTTCATACTACTTAAAAACTTCTCTAACACATCCCTGTGCATTTTTAAAGAATCATGGTACCCATCTGAAATTGTGTCACAGTCTTTGGGTAATTTATTTTTTTTTAAATATGGGATTGCAACCCAACATATTCACACTGAGTGTGGCAGCTCACTATCAAGATCGTGACGACAACTTGGTCAGACAAAATTATCTTACTTGCATAGCACTAAAATAACCACTGACCAGAATGTGTTTAGTTCTATTATTGAGAACTAAAGCCTCCAGGTTTACTTTTGAAGCTTTAAAACCCAAAGACTTTAGTAAAGTTTCTGTTAACAGTTGCCTGCATCTGTCAGTGGATTTTGCAAAAAATTCCATCAGTCAGAAAAGGGGAAGCCTTGAGGTGTCAGACGGTGAGCATTTTTAAAAAAAAATATAGATTATTTAAATAACTATAAATCCTAAAAAGAACTCTTACAATGAATTAAAATTGTCCTTCCATTTAATTTTAGGTGAGGAAAAAATCAACAGAAAGCTTAGGCAGAAATTTACAGAAGTGTATCATAAGGCTCTGTTGAATTGCCACAGTTGCAAATATGCCAGTCGTTCAGAGGCTCCCCAAAAGGTGGCAAAGATGTGTTTGAACGACTAAGGTATTTGTTTTATTGACAACTGGATTTGGTTTAGAGAAAGGAGCACAGGATAGTTCTGTAGCTACAAATCAATATATATGCTTCAGTTGTCCTTATACCTCACGTAGCTCATTTCATTCCTTTCCCTGGCATACAAACAGTGCTCATGCCCCATCTTTGGTTCACAGTGCTACCTAAAATCAATTACTATATGAAAAAACAGCATAAAACATGAACGGCATGTAGCTCTCAATCTAACCACTAAAACAATGTATAGGTGAGATTTTTATAACCAAGAGTACCCTGCACAAGCAAGGATTTTCTTTGTACTTTAAAAAAAAAAAAAAAACAACAAATAAGAGGAAGATCAATATTCTCAAAACCAGATAGATAAGATAATATCTCACTTGCACTTTTTTGCAGATAAGATTTCCCCAACTTCAACACAGAATAGAAAAACATAAGCTGGTGCAATATTTATTCATGGCAGAGGAGGTTAAGGTATATCACAAGATGAACTTACAATAGAGACTTCAATCCTTGAGCTGATTTATGAAATCCAGTGGGCTGGTTTTCTCCTGGTGAGGTCCTTGGCTACAGAATAGCCATGCTGGGGGACTCCTCACTCCTAACAAGAGACTGAGTCATGGATATCATTTTGTTTAGGGCAGACATCAGTATGCAAGAAACTCAAAATGGCTGTAGTAGCTATCACACAGAAGTCACAAAAGTAGTGTGTCTCCACCAGTATTTATCAGGTATTTGTCATCTGGATATTTCAAGATGTGTTGATATCCCACCCTCAGTTTGAGGTGTTAGACTCCATATATATCTCTTGCTATTTCAACATATCAATTTTCCTTGCATGAACTAAGGGCCTCTGTGGAGGCTATTTTTTTGGTTGGTTGATGGGTTTGGTTTGATTTATTAAGAAAAACAGCAAGTTTGAGATTAGAGAACTGTACTTTCTAAAACCTTTCCATGAATTGCTTTCAGATCTTGTCTGTGCATCTTGGCAGTACGAGGCCACATAATTTCAAACTGTGTGCAATAGAGGGAATGACCAGACTCATCATGCAGTTTGCCCCACTTCTCTGGAATACTTAGAAATTCTTGTGCAAAGTAAGCTTATTTCTGCCTCTACCTTCCCTCTGCAGGACATGGTGGAATGGGAGATAGCTATTCTGCTGTGCACTTTTAAACAGGAATGTTTACAAAAAAGAAGAGCTGTATATCCCTGGAGTTACAACATCCACAGTCATCTACTCCTTGGGTGACATTTAAGCACTCCTTTTCACTTCTCCTTTTTATTCAGATAGTGTTATCCTCAGGAGTCCCAAAGCTCCTAGGTCTCAATCAGACCTTAAAAGAAGGAAAATTCTTCAAACAGGTCTGGCTGTGACAAAAGTGAGAATTATATGCTACTGTTCTTTACCGCTCTCCTCAAATCTCAGATTCTCTAATTACACATTATTTCTCTGAAAACTGTGAATTATATAATGAGTCTAGCCAAGATCTATGCTTCAAGTACTGCTTCAGTTATCAGGCAAAGATAGGAAAATAGAGCAAATCACAGGGAAAGTATTTTCATTTAATCTGCCTCACTGTGTCCATTTACAAGGCATTCATTTATGTTGGTTGCTTTTAATTTTAACAATAAATGAACTTTTGTTGTTAAAGTAGGAACAGATCCCTGAGTAACTGACAGAACTCAGGGCAAATAAACAATCAATTAAGGATGTATTAATATCTGAAAAGTAAGACAGAAATAATCTGTAACCCCTAAAGATAACCATGAATACAAATATATTTAGATCAACCACTAAAAGTGAATTGGGATTCACCTCTCCAAGGGTCATGATCTGCCTTTTTTTTTTATTAAGAATACACGAGTTTTCAATCAAAATTGGTACCAAGTGAAAAACCATCTTCATAGAGCATGAAGAAGTAGAGATTCACCTTTCTGACCACCTTCTTTCCTGTCTTCTATATATCCTCATAAAATATTTACTCTGCTTCTGAATGACCACTCTGATTATCCTTAGGTTCCTTTTCAGATTCCCTGATGATGTCATGGAAATGTTAAACCCATTATGCTAAGCTAGGACCTCCATCTACTGTGACCTCTTGGCACTGTCTTCTGAGGACAGCACAATACTTTTACATAAAAGTTAGTCTTCCTTTCAGTCATCAATAAATGGACTCAGCACTTCAATCAGCAACAAAAAAATCTAAGCAAGGCCATATAAAAAGTCAAAATCTATTCTCTGCGTACAATAAAGTGACAAAAATGTCTATTGAATCATACAACTATTTTGTGTTGGAAAATAAGCATTTCTATTATTTCATGGGTCCACCCCACAGGTACTACATGGCATTCTTTTTCATTAAGCTGTTAGGGAAGTGATTACTGACTAGCACCCTGCTCTAATTATCTTTAATGTAGTGTTTCAAATTGATCATGCATAATGCAATTAGAAATCATAATTAAATTAATTTATATTGATTTAAGCCTTTACAAGTTGGTAATAACCATGACCCATTACATTAATTCCTGCAAGCCAACAGTCAAACTCCCAATATGCTGAAATATTTCCCTTTTCTCCCCTTCTTTGTGTCGGGCACTCCTGGAGGAACTCACAGGGGATGCCTGTCGGGGCACACTCCCGGGCAAGTGCTCCCGTGGCGCCGGCTTCAGCCTGGCCCTTCGTGGTCCCGGCGCGAGAGGGTGCTGGGGAATGAATCGATAGCTGGCTTTAATGCGGGAATAATGACCGCTGCCCGGGCTGACAGCCGCCCCGTAGATTTCCATGGAGACGGAAAGACCCCGGCAGCCGCCCAGGGGGAAAACTCCAGGGGTGGGAGTCAGAAAAGTGAGTGGCGGGGATGTTCGCTGAAGGAGAGAAGCCCTCTCCCCAGCCCTTCCCCAAAAGAGGCTTATGCCGGAGCTCCCCGCTGGCCGGAGGGAGGGCCCCAGTGGGGCTTTCCTGGGAGAGGGAAGCAGCGGGACCCCGCGGGGGGCCCGTACGGTGGGTGCAAGCAAGGCCGGCGGGGCGCAGTAGCGCCGCGGCTCCCGGGGCATGTGGGCCGACCTCCCGCCCCACGGAAGGCTCCCACACCTCCCCTCACCTGACACTCATTCCGTGCTATCCTCCCGTCTCCATTCCCTCTCCCCGCAACACAAATGCTCTCGGGAAAGTTATTTCCCTCAACTCCAATTAAACTCGTGCTGCGTAGCCCCCTTTTAGGAAGCATTTATGCATAAAAGCAGGCAGCAAAACATCCAGGGCGCAATGTCACGGGCCAGGCAGCGCTCTCAAATAGGTGTGCATCCACGCCACCCGTCAGACACCTTTCCATCAGACACCAACGCTCCAGGGTCGAAATAAGTTTTTCAGTGAAAAAGATGCCCGGCTATAATAAAATCTTACAGCTGGAAGGTGTCACAAATCATTTAAGAAAACAATTTATGCTTAAATAATATTTCCTTTAAAATAAATTCGGGGTTTGCAAATCAGAATTTGATTTGAGAGGTATGAATTCTATTATATGTACAATTTAATCATGGGGTATTTAAAATAGACATTTCCATCTAAAATCCAATCAGAAATCAACACAGTACCTCGAGGCATTAAGATGATCATCTCCATTTTGCATTTGTAAACTGGTAGAAATAAATGTGACTTGTGGATACCAAGAGGTCAAGTACGGCTGCTCAAATATTTTTCTTACAAAATGACGGATTTATTAGACAAATAAGTGGCCCGGCTGATGCAAAACCCCCAGTGATTGAATTTTGACGTTGAGTCAACAACAACTCGAACTACATCAGTGCTCCAAGATTTAGTTATGATGGTAGAGATTACTGAACAAATAGGAGGCAGAAATGAATACAGATTTTCTAGGATCTGCCCCTGGCACCCTCTTCTTGACATTCCTCTCCATATGCTATCCCTATTCATAGTGTATTCTAATTAAAGGACTGGGCTGTGTCTTCTAATTTTACAAGAACTTTTAAATAATTAGTCTGGTGTGTGTTAAAAGGGACAGCTTCAGACATAAGGGGATTTCAGTCCCTTTAGGATCTCTCCCCGGCTTTGCAGTTATCACAGTTCCTTCCATGAGGAGGGGTGGAAAACGCCCCTGATTTGATTGCAGAAAGATATGAACCCTGATCAAACTGCCGTATGCAAACACAGACGTCCTCTGTTCATTTACAGCCCGTTCAAAGAGAATGGTTAAGGGAGGGGGGGTGTCTTTTGTGTTTGGGATTTTAGTGAGGGACTGGGGCTTTTTTTTCCCGTTCCCAGTGGAAAAAGGTCTTGAGGGTTCAGCATTCCTGGGAAAATCCCATGGATCCCAATCGCCTGCGAAACTGGGTTGGGCTGCAGCCTGCACAGCCTCGACAGCGGAAATTTTACCACGCTGAACCTGCCCCCTACCTCCTTTTCCCCTCCCTCTCTCCTTTCCCCCACCTACCCCCCTCCTCCCACCCTACAGGTGTGTCTTTCTAAGCGAGTCCCCCGGTCTGAGCGTTGTTAGCCGGCAGGGAGCAAGGTGTGTGCTCGAAAGCCTGCGTGAGCTGGGCAAAAGCGGTGTTATTCTTGCTTCATTTCTTCAGCGCTTTGGAGCGTTACTTTTACTTGCTAATCACGAAGGGACGCTTAAATAATTGAGAGTACGTTTAAGCATGAAGCAGTCAGTTTCTAATCTTTTCAGGGGAAAAGGGACTAATCTGCACCTGCTGTGAGAGCCCTTTTTTTATTTATTCTGTATATTACTTCCACTTCAACCTGGACCTGATGGCTTCAATTACAGTTGAGCCTTGCGGAATCCATACCCTCCTTTATGCAGCCCCTTTTTCTGCTATAAACTTTTCCTTGGCAGAGAAGAGGGAGCACGGGAATCTTACCAGACACCATTTATCTGAGATTATAATTTATTTATTTTTTAAGAGTAGCTTTTCAGAATTCCCAAGGTCCCCAAATTTGCCTTCTTGCTATTGCCTCCACTGGCTCATATGCATATTTGTAGAAAAGAGAGGTATACACTGGCTGCCACAGCGATCTGGATTATTTTTTAATAGGATATAGTTTGAGAGGAGAGTTTTAACATAGATTTTCTCTTATTTAGCATTTGGGAAGAAATTGTATAATAAGCCTTTCTTCTACTACCTATTTTCGCTGCCGAGTTTTTACATTGGGTAGAGGCTTTTCAGAGTACTGCCAAAGCTAATCCTGGATTTTTATTTCTGTAACCTACTTAGAATGCAAAAAGGAAAAAAAAATCCCGTCAAATTAAAGTGAGTCCTCCTGTCTTGCCTGCTCCCAGCAAATAACTTGCAGCACCTAATAAATCCAGATGGAGTTCCTCATATAGCCCGGTGCAGAAATAATTATTGTCCTGGCTTGTTTCATGTCAGAGGCCTCTTTGGCTCATCTGTCATGAAACCAATTTCACTTTATTTACATCCATTTGCTAGTTTAATTACTGTGCTGATGAATAGCCTGAAGGAATTAAGTTACGAGTCTTTGGAAACCTAAAACGACAGATATATGGGTTACCTTTTAAATAGAGGAAGAAAATGATGGGTGGTGTGTGCACCAAAATTTAAAGGTAATAAGAGCTTTTCCCTAGCTCCGTGGAAATGCAGAATCAACTGACACTCAGCCCGTGCATTTGCCTCTGTCTTGATGCAAAGCACTGCTTAGAAAGGCATTCATATTTTTGCAGCTTTAATGCAATCTGTATTAAAGCAAAGGTTCCAGAAGATGGGTGCCAACTTTAGATCTAAGTACAGATACACTCATTATTTTTCCAGCCACCAAAAGGGGAAAAAATGTTAGAAAATAAGTCAGTCTTAATGACTGAGTTCTACATAACCTATACACTTTACCATATAATACATATCAATAGGTTTACTATCCTGTGTTTGCTATCATAGAAATTGTCTCAAGCAATTCTTCTCTCTAACTTGCCTCTCTGTGATGTCCTGTACCAACAGAGGAAATTTCAACCAGCTAGAGGATGTTATGCTTTTTATGTAAGCCTGCAAAAAACAGTGTTTATCCTTGTGTTATGTGTCCCTGCTGTAGCCTACGTCTTCTCCCTTTCTTCCGGTGTTTTTCCACCATTTGCAGCACATACATGCGTGTCACTGGGCCTGGAGATCAGGGGTAGGGACCTGCCCCATCCACCTATCCTGCTTCAGGATCCTGGCACACTGAAGTAATCCTGTCCTTCCCTCCTCCATTCCTCAATGACTTTTCTGAGCCACTGTAGCACTTTATAATAATCTAGTATTTCAAAACTTTATGCTGCATGTACCTGAGCAAAGGATCAGTCTATTTAATACCTGCCCTCATTCATCGTGAAAGCCAGAAAAAATAAAATCCAGCAGTCTCAGAATTAGGTTGGGTTGGAAGTGTTGATTGCCTGGGTTGTGTCCCCGACTTATGGACTGGTCAACAAGGTCCAGGAAGAGCATGTTCCTTCTAATCCTGAAGAGAAAGTCCCCCCAAAACCCTATCCTCCAAACAAAAAGCAGAAACCAGACCTGAGAGTCCGTGCATCTTCTTGAGAGCCGAGCCTTGACGTTAGGTACATCAAGGCGTCTTTACTTGCCTGAAACACAGAAGTTTAGGTGGACCCGTTTTGAGGGCTGCATGAAAGATTCACATAAACAAGGACTTTTACACTGCTCTCCTGCATAGACTTTTTCTTTCCTTTTTCCTAGTAATTTTGTGGATCCAATACTTTTATGGATCTCACGTGTGACAAACTTGCTTTGAAGAGAGGACATACGGTAATAGGTAATAGGGCAGATATAAAAGTGGTGAGGACGGCCAGAGCTCTGGCTGCCTGTAGGGGAGATGATGTTTGGCTCACTAGAAAAAGCCTTTCACTCAGAGGCACCCTCCGCAAGGAGAAGGCTTAGGGGGTGCACAGAGACCCTCTTTGTCACAGAAGTTGAGTAGCACTGTAAAACCAAATCTTTTGCCAGGGGAAACGCAATACATTTCTCCCCTCCTGCCTCAAATCTAGCTACCGGCTGATCTGAGCTGGTTACACGAGAGTATAAAAGGGCAGATCAAAAGAGAATTACAGCTGCCTGTTCGAGGTACTCCGGGTCTTTATATCTGAGAGAAATGAAAGGAGAAAGTGTACAACAACATAGGGTGGGGTATGAAAAGCTCCCTTCCCCCACTGCCTCTCTCCTCTTCCCTCTCTCCCCCTTTGATTAATAGATCCATGTGGCTAACGGCCTGACATATGGTGTGCGAAGCAGCTTGAGATGGTACCTCAGGCATACCCTACGGCCATTAACATATTACAGGCTTCTGTGCAGCCACAGACGGACGGAGAGAGAGCCAGTCAGACAGACAGACAGCCTTTGCTCGGACTGCGCCGCCTGCCGCGGCCCCGCCGGAGCTCTCCGTGGTGCTGAAGCTCCTCCGCTGCGCTGCGCTCCGCCCGCCGCTCCGCCTGCGCGCAGCCCGCCCGCGGCGCCTCTGCCGTGACAGAGTTCAAAAAGCAGGCGTGCACGCACAGGCGGATTTGAAAGCCCTGCGCCGCTTTCAAACGAAGGGGTGGAAAGCAATATCGACATTACTCCTTGTACATAATATAGGGATCCCTCTCCCTCTTCTCTTTTCTTTCTTTTTTTTTCCTTAATCTGGGAAAAAAAAATATATTGCTATATATAAATCCTTTACCACAGAGTACACAAAAATTGTCTTGTGTGCAACCCTGTCTCATTTATAGTGCAGAGCCAGCTTTCAGTGCAGGAAGGACATTTTTGCAAATGACCTAAAAGTTAAGAAACTCACATCTATTGCACCTGGCAGTGAGGGAGAGACGTGGTGGTTGGAAGCGGGGATTATATTAAACAAAAGAGTGGCTTAGAAAGCAGAAAACCTAAGATTTAGTTAATCCATTTCAAGGGTTCTGACAGAAACATACATCACTCCCTACACTTCGCCTTTTAGTTTTCTGTAGATGACTGCCCTGACTCTTTTGAACTTTGTTCTGGCTGTTTTGTTGGGAAACAAATGCTAACGCTAGATTAAACATTTCAGGTAGCTTCATCTTCTGATTTCAGGAAAACAGTGTTAATAAGGAGCTTTGATGTTGTTTTACTTTCAGACTGTGTGCCTTAAGGCAGAAAAACGCACAAAGGTACCTGGGAAAGTAAATTGCCAGAAGCGAAGAGCACCTCCCTTTCAAAATCCTGTAAGTACTCCTCTCACCTACATCAAACCGATCCTATGCAGAGCAGCGCTAGCTGTTTTGTGGTTTCCTGGCTTTTGCAAATATCACTCCTTTCAATGCACACAAGACGACGTGTGGCCCTATGTTTATGTGTCTGCATATTTCAGTATTATCAGTTGCTAATGAAGCTGAAGATTATAGGGGTAAATACGGAAGGCTCGTGCCATAGCTGCTTTTTTATTATAATTATTTCCTTTTTCCCTAATAAGAATATAAAACCCCGTGGGGAAAAGCCTTCTAGAGATTTGCGGTGAGGAGTAAAGCCGGTGCAACGTGAGTAGAGAACTGTAGACCTTCACCACGCTGAAACAGCACAGAATAAAAGTTTCACATCCTGTATGTACATTTGGGGTTTTCCTAGCTATTCCGCCAGTAACCTCCTCTATTCTTTCGGGAGCCCAGCACGTCAACATCGCCGATTCCTCACACACAATCAATACATTTTGCATAACACGAGTCTTTCTCGCAAGCTATCGTCTTTTCTTCTTTCCTGTTTTCCTTTGCCTCTCGTCGGTGGACGGGATTTCTACACGGGGCTTTTCTTTTAAGAAATTAACGCCGACGAGAGAGTCTCAAAAGTAAAACCTGTTTCCTCGCGTCAGAAATTTCACTGGAGCCCACCACAGCAACCTTTCAAGCATGCGGTTCGGTTTCAGACAGACACAGCTTGTCTCCAGTTTCTCCTCTCACCCCCTCCCCTTCTATTCCTCTTACAGCAGTGCTTTAATAAAGTCACATAAGTGATTGAAATTAACATAAATCATTATTAGTTATTAGGATTTGCTCTAAATTACTCTGTGAATATAACACCAAACCCCATCTGCCACTCCGGCTCTAGCAGCAATAGATTGCAGATAAAATAAATGTCCTTACCCCATTAGAATGTTCCTGTCTCTGTAGCCAAAAGCCAAACAAAAGCAATAAATACAGAGCTTTTTTCTCTCCACTATTCAGCTGTGACTGTTTTCATCAGCTCTTCCTCTAGAAAAGCTCAATAGCTGCCTGAAAATATTGCATTTTATATCACCAAAGGGCGATTAATATTGCATTAACTGTATTTAACATTTTTTAAGCGCGAGTAATCTGAAATGAGTAAGTTTCTGATACTAAATACAGGGGATGTCAGAGCTGGTGGAAACAGCTTAAAATATCTGTATAAACAGATTATTTGTTTCATAGTTTGTATTTTTATAATGTTATGGTATAGTGTGCTCTGTTTGAAGTAGAAGAAGCCATGCTAATGGTCTGTTTAAAGTATTCTGACACTGTCTGGAGACATCCAAGTCTCTGCCTTCATTAAATGTTTATTGTCAACACTTCAGTGAAAAAAAAAGTCTTGTGTAAGTGAATTTCCACTGCTGGATGCTGTCAACACTTTGTTTTATTCTGATCCGCCTGTACAAAAGTTTGTATACATTATGCTGAAGTGAAGAGAGGCAGAGATTTAGTGAGCTATAATTAGTTACCAAACAAACTTTTGTTAGTAATTCGGTTTACATAATGACCATAATCAAGGGCTAAGTTATGTATATCGACGCTTCATCTTCCTTCCGCGCAACCCGTAAGATGTATTCATGTTGACATGCCAGCCTCTTGTCAGGGAACACCTTTTTAAAAATAGAATAATAATAATAAAAAAAAAACCTAAACCGAAACAAAACAAAAAAAAACCCTATACCCACGGCTTTTACATGTTCTAGCTCTGTCTCACAATTTTAAATTTCTTTCTTCTAACCGGGCAAAAGCTGAAAAACCGTCTTGGTCCCCGGCGTTCTCAGCATGAGCAGGCTGTCTGCTCCTGCTGCTGGACCCGGGCTCGGGGCGGTTTGTCCCCTCACCGGGACCCGCCCCGTGCTACAGCCCGTGCTAGCGGGAAGGATAGTCCGCATTCCCACCCAAAGAGGCACTTTGGAGACTCTCATGACTCGCTTGTGAAAATCAGTGGGAAGTTACAATTTATATTCTACGTACCCCGGCCGAGTGTCTTTTTAAGAAATTATTAAATTAATTTTTATATAAAGCTTTTTAAATACTTTAGTCTTTAGAGTGATTAACGTCTTACAGCGTAGTTTGTTGGAATTTTTTTTTAATTTCCCCCACCTCCGACTTCCCGATAAATTTTAATTCTATATTAAAAAAAAAATGTTTAACCACTTTTTCCCCAGAGTTAGAGACGCTTTGGTGTACTTTGGTAAGCAGGCTGAAGGAGTTAAAACGCAGTTCAAAGGAGGACTCCTGCTTTCCCAGGGGAGCTGTGACTCCAATTTGGGAAGCAGATTTTGCATGCACAGCTGCCCCTGGACGAGCAGCCACGGCAAGCTCCCGGGCAGGGCTTGGCAAGTGACACGGCCATAAATCCGCACCGAGGCAGGGACCGAGCTCCCCGGCCCCCTCTGCCCGCTGAAACACCGCGCTGATTCCGACTGAAAGTCGCATCTTAAACCAGCGGGCGGAAGGGCAGCCCGCGGGGGAGGGCGAGCACCCCGCGGCGCCTCCGCTCCCCGCGGAGGCAGGAGGCGCGGTGGGAGCCCCGCACCGCCTGCCGCTGCCCTCGGTGGTGCGGAAGCAGAGGCGGAAAGCGCGTTGCTCTGCCCGCGGGCACTGCCTGCCCCTGCCCGCCCACAGCCGCTGCCCGTGCGCCCAGCGGCGGGGCTGCGGCCCGCCGGTGCAGGGGCGCTTTCTGCCACTGCTGCTCCTTAAAAGATTTATATGTGACATCTTGTTTTAAAGTAACTTCTGAGCCCCGGGTTTCATTCTTCTATCCACGCACTCACCCACCCACCCCACTGCCTAGCTATCTGTCTTGCCACGATGCGAAGAGACTTGCTTGAGGTTTTACCCCCTCGGTCTCATCTCTGGGACTTGTATATTCAGCTGACCTATATAATCATCCACTGCTTTTCTCCCAAACTGAGCCTCCTTCAGGTGCGAAGGGGTTGCAAAGGAGGAAAAAGCTTTCCAAAAGCGGAAGGGGGAAGGAGAGGAAGCGGAGGAGGGGGGCG
>WBMV01006966.1:2226378-2263401 GCA_013396655.1 Campylorhamphus procurvoides
CCCTCACTCAGTCCGCTGCCTGCCGCTGCCCGGCGCCGGGCGCGCTGCGCTGCGCTCTGCCCGCACCTGAGCCCCGCATCCCGTGGCTACCGCCGGGCGGGCTCTCGCGAGAGCGCGGCGGCTCCGGCTTTGACAGACATCAGCTGTCTCCCCCCCCTTCCCCCTCCTCCTTTTCCTCCTCCTCCTCCTTTTTCTCCCGCCGCCCCCGGTCCCTGCCTCCCCGCGCCTTGTTGCATCTCCCGCTGCCCTCGCCCGTCTCGCCGGGGCGGCGGCGGCGGGGCCGCTCTTATAGCGAACGACACCGAGCATCGGGCGGCTGCGGCACCTGTGGCTGCCACACGTGCGCGCTGCGCGGTCGCCAGCGAGGCCCGGGGCGCCCCGATGGGGCGGGGATGGGCGGGGTGCGGGGCAGGGCGCCCCTTCCCTGCCCTCGGAGCAGCGAAGGGAATCGGCCCGGCCCTCGGCACTGAAACACAAAGGTGCGCTGCCCCTCCGCGCTGCGGAGCGCCGCCACAGAAAGCGCCGTCCTCCGGCCGCATCCCCCCGCTCCTGCCGCGAAAGGTACACCGGCTCCTGGAGAAGAACTGCCGTGGCAGACATTCGTTTTAACCACTCAGAGGCTATGGTTTTCCCTGTAATTTAATTTCCAACAACCCCCTCCACCCCCCGTGTACTTTTATTGCTCATATTGCTGCGCCAGGCGCCGGGGGTGACAGCCGCTGCTCCCACACGGGGCGTGTGTGTGCGGGTGCGCTCTGCACGGGCCAGCGCTGCTGAAAGGAAACTGTGCACCTCCTCCTGCTGCCCAGCCCCAACTCCGCTCCGTGGGAAAACCCAAGTTTCACTGGCGTGGCCTGAAGCAGAAAACAAACACACATTGAATCTTTCTTTTCTTTTCTTTCTTTTCTTTCTTTCTTTCTTTCTCTCTTTCTCTCTTTCTCTCTTTCTCTCTTTCTCTCTTTCTCTCTTTCTCTCTTTCTCTCTTTCTCTCTTTCTCTCTTTCTCTCTTTCTCTCTTTCTCTCTTTCTCTCTTTCTCTCTTTCTCTCTTTCTCTCTTTCTCTCTTTCTCTCTTTCTCTCTTTCTCTCTTTCTCTCTTTCTCTCTTTCTCTCTTTCTCTCTTTCTCTCTTTCTCTCTTTCTCTCTTTCTCTCTTTCTCTCTTTCTCTCTTTCTCTCTTTCTCTCTTTCTCTCTTTCTCTCTTTCTCTCTTTCTCTCTTTCTTTCTCTCTTTTTCTCTCTCTCTCCCTCTCTCTTTCTCTCTTCCTCTCTGTCTTTCTCTTCTTTCTCTCCTTCCCTCTATCTTCCTCTGTGTTTTATTTTTCTCTTTTTTTCCCTCCCGTTTCCGTGATTCGTTCTTTGAATACTCCTGCATTTGAACCAGTTAAGGGGGTTAATAACGCACTGATGGTATTGTGAGTAATTCGAGGGTTCTGTCCCGTTTTGGAGTAGATTCTATTTTTTCTTGTAGTTGCTTATGAAGTTGGAGGCAAAACTGCGGAAGGAGTGATGTGCTACTGTGTCTGTGAGATTAGTGTTGATCCTTAGCGAACGGCCCAAGGTGAATCCTGTACCCTGGGGCACGCTGGAACCGTCCCTCGGTGACCGACCAGATGCTACCTTGTTTGTTACAGCAGGGCTGCAGGCAGGCAAGCAGCGGGGAGAGACAGCAGGGTGTTTGGATCAGGGATGTGACAGCCTGGGAGTGCAACGGAATTGTTCTGTTTCTCCTGAACGCCTCTTATTTATGCGCATAAACACAGCCAACAGGGCACGTAGGCAAACACACACGCACACACACACACAGACACACACAGGGCACACCACAATCCCAGGTGAAGTCCACATTTGTCTTCATAAGCCCTTCCCTAGCTACCCAGCTAGTCCAGGAGGAAGAAGGAAACGACTGCCAATTACTTGTGCGAAAGGAAGCCAGGTCTCCATCCATTACCGCGTCCCCTGGGGTGGTGGAATGCAACTTCATGTCTGAAGGGGATGTAACTTGAAACTGGGCTTGGACTCTCCTTATTTATCGAAATCATTGTATAAGAATAGACAAACCATACTTTATATGTATTTGTCTACTTTTCCCCCTCTTATTTTCAAGCCATATAACTTATTCTAGCTACTTCTAAGCTATCATGCCCTGTAAAGCAAAAGCCTCCTTGGGAAGGGATGGGGAGCAGTAGGAAAACGGGAGCCATAACCGTTTTTTGCCAAAGTTGCTGAAAAGCGCCCAGCTGCAGGAGCAAGGCCCGAGACGAGCAGCCTGCTGCTCCCGACTAGCTGCGAGATCCAGCTCGCGGCACGCACCGTGGAGCTCCTGGGCAGAGCCCAGCCTGGGAAGGAGGTGGATAGCCGGGATCACGTCCTCGTCCGGTGGAGGAAGGCGTGGGATGCTCTTCCGCCTGGCACGCGTGGGTCTTTGTCAGTGTGCCTCTGCGCGGACCCCGCTCTCCAGGATGCTGTCAGGCCAAGTACACCAGGTTTCCCTAAGGAAAACGCTGAGAGAAGGAAAAACTATGCGAGCGCTGGCAAAGACGGCCGAGAGGAGGATTTCTAGGCTAAGCGGTGACCTGCCTTCCTGCCCACATACCACCGGGCGCCTGATTTGCCACTGCGGCCGGGTCTTTAACCTCTGGACTGGCAGGGGCTGGGCCGAGGCAGCAAGGGCAGGCAGGGAGGGCAGGCAGCCACTAGCAGGTTGGGGACGGGCGGCTCGGGCAGGCGCTGCTGGCCGAGATCTTCTCGACTGGAGGAAAGACAAAGCTCGCCAGTACTTCGTTCACGGGCTAACTTTTTTTTGGCCAGAAAGGCAGAGAATGAATCCTCCCTCACACCTCCGCCCTAGCGCCAGCCGGAGGAGGTGAGGACTTTTAGTAGTTCTGAGGGTCCTGTCCCACCTCTCTGGTGCCTTCAGAACGCTGGGATGCGGGTAGTCACGCTATTTCTGTAGCTTGCGATATGCATCCTACTGGATTCTTCTTGGACTTGAAGCAGTCCCGCCCGGCTGGAGAGACACCCCCTCACACGAGCTCCTCGTACCGTCATAGAAATTGCCCGGGTCTCGGTCACCGAGCCCACCCGAGGGACAGGATGGCTGCGTGCCGTGGGGGCAAAGCCTCCGGACCCCAGGGAGGAGGCGGGCTGTTGTCAGATCATGGGGCTGATGCTGCGGGCCGCCTCCCGCTCCCTCCTGCTGCCCCTAAGGTAGAAGCCTCCGCAGGGATTTGCAGCCAAGTTTTTCCTCTGTCTGATCTTTCATGAGAGGGGAGGAGGACAGAAGGGGTTTTGGGGCACTGTTCGGTCTGTCACAGAGTCCAGGAGGAAAAACTTTCCTTCTCACTCTTTGGAACAGTTTTTTGGTTTTTGTTGGCTTTTTTTTAAGAGGGGAAGCGCTAACTCTACCCTAACTTTTAAAGCAACATTTAAAATTACAGCGCGACCCAAACTCCCGTTTCTGTGCTGCTCCAACGTCGCAGCCCTTCAGATCTCCTTTGCCACACCGAGTGCGGGGTCCGCTGCCCGGACGGGTCCCCAGGGGCTGGCCGGGAACCAACTCCCCTTTTCACCAGCTCCCGGTGGCTCTCCCTGTCTCTGACACACACAGCCAGCTCCCCGGGCAGACGGCTTGAGCCACTCAGAATCGCACGGGCCTGGTAATAGATTTTATTTTAATGTTCGCTGTTATTTCTATTCCTCGTGGGTACGTCCAGCCTCATGAATACTGATGGCAATAAACTCGCAGGCTTTGAGGAGCGAGTTCATTGGCGACACGACCATGCTTGTAGTCCTACTTTTACGGCCCAAGATGCTCAATAAAGCGAGGGAGGCATATATATGTATATATATAACACATTTACTTGTCTCCCGTAGTTTTCTCCAGCTTCAAATGCAAGAAATAGGCAGATTTCCTTAATTGACTGAACAGCCTATCTCGAGAAAGTAATAAAGTAACCCCTTATTCCCACAGTGAAACGATTTATAAATTAATTACTGTAACCCATTGTATTTGATTTCTCCTCTTAGGATTCCCCAAAGATAAATATACTAAAGCTTATGATACTAAGTATTAACATCTCATCATAGTTTGCTGTATATCTCGACTTAAAAAAAAAGTCAATGTGGATCTCACCACTCACTCTAAACCTTCTGGATATTTTTATTTCACCAAATGTTAGCTTTACATTTTGTAGTCACGGTATTTGTCCTACCCTGAGTGTCAGTGGGAGCACTTAGAGAAAAACTACAGCACATGTGCTATTTGGTGAAGTTCATAGAAAGTCAATGTCCTATTTAGTATGAAAGTTATTTTCCATTTAGATGATAAAAATTAAACTTCAGAAGGAAAAAAAAAAAAGAAAAAAGAACCACAACAAACCCAACCAACCCTTTGGGTGACTGCACAAAAAGTATTTCCTTGTCCTAATGAGGACTTTCCTTACATCAGCAAAGATCTGCTAATTACTGATGTACAAGCCACAATAATTGCTTTTGCAGCCAAAGTGTAGAATGTTGTCATATTAAAAATTGAAACGCTTGATGGAGATTTAAGTCCCAAGGTAGTTCACAACGTTCCCATTCGGGAAAGGAAGACCAGAGGAGCCAGGCAGAGGTCCGGTGGAAAACACTTCAGGTCCTGTCGTTAGTAAAGTTTCCCGCTCTTTCTCGTAAGTGATACAGAGGAATTAAAGGCACGCCGAGACGCCCTTCCAACAAAACACCTCCCAGACCTTCCTCGCTTTTCACACCCGCTCCGTGAGCAAACCGGTTGCTGGCTTTCACTCTCGCCCACGATCGCTCTCGCTCGAAGGACTCCACATTTCGATTGGGTGTCCGGAAAACGCAGCCTTTCTCCCCCCAGAAAGACACGGAAAGGGCTCGAAAGGGGCAAGGGTCGGTCGTCAGTCGCGTCTCACCGCGCTCCGGGGTCCGCTGGGCTGCCCAAACAGGGAACGGAGAGCTCGGTTCCCCCCGCCCCCCCGCGCGAATCAAAGCACCTTCCGAGGGGCTGGGAAGTAGTTGCCTTGTCATGTAACACATTGCCCTGATTTATTATAAAATTTTAACGAAATCATGCATATTTTAACAGCCTTTAATCACTGCATGAAAATTTAATTCATGAACTGTAGCGCGTTTAAATAAATGAAGTGTTAATTCATTAGGATTAATTAATTTGTTAAAGGATTGTGTGCAAGGTTAAGGTGGAAGAAAAACTCTTCGTTAGTTTCGAGTCTTAATCACCGGGTTTTGTTAATAATGAAGGTGGAGGGAAAAAAACGCGACGAAGGTTTGAGTGGGGCGGGGAAGTCCGGGGAGGGCAGCATGGGGAGAGATACTGCCTGCGGGACATCTCGACCTCCACTGGCCTTTTATTCCGAGCTGGAGACCGTAATCCTGGCCGAGAGGGTGGAGATCTAGCCCCTGGCGGGAAGGGATCGGGGCAGGTGCATCCCCTTGCCACCCTCTGGGCAGTGGATATAGGCTGCTGCCGCCCTCCTGGCTGGCAGCCAGCAGCAACACCTCACTCCCCAAAATTTGGAGACAACTCTAAGGGGACCAGGGAAAAAAAGGAAAAACCTGACACTGTTTCCTGTGAGGTCTGGATGCCCAGGCAGCTGCCCAGCCCTGAGGCTGGTCCCCACTGCTTTCGCAGGCATGCATCAAGGGGAAAGTGACCCGGGAAAGGGAAAGGGACCCTTCTCATTCGTACCCGGTTCCCGAGCTCCCCTGGGACATTCCACTGACTTGAAACCGGCACCCGATGGCCCGGTAGCAGTGGCAGCTGCCCGGTAGGTAGCTTGGCTACTTGTCTGCCTGGTTTCCCTGAAAACCAGGAGACAGCACCCCACACAGCCTTTAAGAACTTTAGAGTAGAGCTTCTGTTGAGAAAAGCTAAAGAAACAAGAATATAGAACTTCGTTTGTTTTTCAGCCCAGTTTCATCCTCCCCTATGTCTTGCTATATTCACGGCTGTCAAAGCACACACAGGCTTTCCCCTATGCCAGCTGGGCTTTTCCCTCCACCCTTCAGCTAATGATGATGGCTTTTCCAGTTAGAGCTAAGGGACACTGAGGTAATAGCTGAACTTTGGGCCACAAAGACAGGACAGACAGGCCGCCCCTTTAGGCCGGGCCTGACAAGCAGGTGGCTTGTCACAGCAGTAGACTTGTCATTGCTGCAAGGGACCAAGGCACAGGAAGGGCTAGACCTGGATCAGTAGTCAGCGGGGTGAATCTTGGAATAACCATGAACCTCTGTATTGAGTTACCTCAGAGCTGTTTTACCTTTTGCCCTGGAAAGGAGGAAGTGAGAAGCCTTAGTCTATTTACACAGGATGGTCCTATGCCAAAAAGCAGCAAGGAAGGAATGTCCACAGTTCGCAAAACATTTACCATAACCACAACACAGAAGAGGTGTGTAAAGACTGTATTTCAAGTCTATGGTTGCTGGAAGTCAGAGAAATTACCCTGATGCTGTGCAAGAATTAGGATCAGAATCAGACAGTTTAAACTGCTTTTAAATGGCATTACTGAGTGAGGGAAACAGTGAAATAAAGAAGGTTGAAGGACAGGAGACCCAAGTTAGCACACCTTGTATTGCATATACAAGCTATACATTGCCCTCTCTCCCACTTTTTAAAGATACTTTTAAAAGAGAGAATAAAGCACATTTTAAACCAAACACAGATCAAGTCAGTATCTGGTGCTGGTAAGCAGAGTCACTCTGTAGCCCCCCACCTGAGGAAGCAGTATCAAGCAGAACTGGGCTCTCACAAGACCTTTAGGGAATGAAGCAGGTAACTTGTCAGACTTCATGCAGGTAAAACTACCAAAAACAAAGTAAAAACCTGACCTTGGCATTCCTGCTCTTACATATAACCCAGCAGATTTCACTGGCAACAAACCTAGGCTGGGAGCAAACTCACTTTCCTGGGTTAGCTATTGTCCTCACAGGAGCACTCTGCTGTGTTAACACCTACAAGTTGCCTTGTATTTGGTAAAGTAGGGTATTATTAGATGAAGAAAAAAATTATGGGTTATTAAATATCATTAGACATCATAGATCTCTTCTGTACATCACTTTGAAATGTCTATTGTCCTAGTAAAAATTCTAATAGTTAAGTTTTAGATCTTGTGTACTCCAGTTCTACATTACTACATAAGTAGGTAACAGTGATCAAAAATTACCAGCAATGAACGCTAGTTTAGGCTGTTTTATTAAGTGGAAGAAGAAATTAAGCAAGCACAGTATCAACAGAACACAACCTGGAGAACTGAAACCCCATGTACAACTGACAATTTTTTAAGTAAAGAAACCCTAGTCATTATAGGTAGCTGAAATTTGAGTTGACTGCATTGATCACACTACCAAATTTTAAGCCAAAAAGAATGCAATCTACATTAACCAAATAACACAAGAATTCAGAACAGTTTCAGCTTTACAAAGTGACACCTAAAATGCTCCTACTTATACCATGGGATGCAATCATAATCTGCTTACTACATCTGTGGCTGAGATCTGAGGGTATGAGAGAGCTTGGAAATCAAGCAATTATGAATAATGATGATAATTTGCTTGCAAATTTACCAGCCCAGAGCTGGGAGGCTGTTGCAACAATATATGTGCTTCCACAAGCATGCCAAATGAAAAGCCAGTACTCAGCCTGATGCCACACTCACTTTCCCTCCCTGAAAGTAAGAAATTTACAACCTTGATTTTCAGCATTTCTTTTAACCTTAGACTTGCCTCTTCTATCCATTCAGGTTGCATGACACATACAGTCAAAATATTCAGATTGAAGAGCAAGCCTGTATGCGGTGTTCCTGCCAAAAGGACTACAGAGTAGCATGAAAAAAACTCCAGTGTTTTCCTTTATTCTAGTTTGATTTCTGGCATGACACAAGTTGTATTCATGTTTCCATAACTGAAAGTGAAAAAATGAAAAAAACAGAGTATAAAGTGAAGTCCATAAACACACTCCCCCAATGCCACAATGAAATAAACACATAACCTATAGCACTTACTGCATATTTGTGATTGTTCTGCAACACAAAGGTGTTTTAAGAAAGTGTTTGTGGCAGCATTTTTTTTATTAGTACGACTAGTCAAATCAAGTAACAGCTCATGTCCAGATTCTTTGGGGAGCTCCCTAATTTCTGAAAAATATATTAATATTGAAGGACTAGATTTTTCTGTGAAGATTAAAGTTCAGGTAGTATACTGAAAACAGTATATGAAAGCACCATGCCATCATGCCTGTCAAAGAGTTCTTGCATGTATGGCTCAAATGATGATGTTTTGATAAAGCTCAAAAAAGAGACATCCCAGTTTAGAATGAACACAACTACATAAATGCATGCCCACATTACAATGTAAAATATATTTCTTGTTCAAACATCTTACAGGACTTAACTCTGCAAAAGATCAGCCAGTCTGCTGAAATTTTCCAAGTGGCTATCGCTCTTTCCAAAGGGACAAAAGGGAGCATATAGATTTTTCATATCATAGGTATTGATCAAGTGAGGATGTCTGTTTCTAAGAAATGCCATCAGAAACCTATATAGAAAGAAAAAACTTGCGTCTTGTAATTAAATATGCCCTTAAAAAAACACAATAATGCAAAGAAACCAATTTTGCTCTGCTGCTTAATTAGGTCTCCTCCTGTAGCAGGCCATCACATTATGTTGACCTATGCAATACTTTATGGAAGAGTCACCTCCAGAGAGGCCGAAAGCCATTTCCATCAACTGTATCGATGCTGACACTAGAATGGTAGCATGTCTAACAAGGAGGAGGAAGGGAGTTGTTGTTTTTTTTTTTTTTTTTTTTTTTTTATTANTTTTGCTAATTCAATATTTGAGGCAACATCAAGGATTACAGTGGTTATAACATGTTTTATTCAATTCACATAGAAAAGCATGCAGTATTAATGTGAAATGGTACAGTATTAATGTAAGATGTTCAGTGCACATTAGGTAAACAAGCCATTAGCATACAAACCCATTTTATGGTCTATACAGGCATACTAAACACATTGAGAATAACAATGCTTTTTGGGAACTAAATTAAAAATTGTGCTTAACTTCAAAAGAAGACAAGCCATGATTGCAGTGTTAAAGAGATGTTTTCTAACTGAAGTGCTGTAACCCTGAAAAGAAAGAGGCTGCTACCTTACACCCACTTAAGAGTTTCAGTACAGTACAGTGCTATGAAACAGTCTAAGCAGCAACATTTCCTCTGGCAGGAAAGTTTTATGGCAAAACTGACATTTTATAGCAACTTCATGAATCCATAGGATATACAGCCAGTAGCTGCCTTACACACAAAAAATGTAATCTTTAGGAATGGGAAACGTAACCTTTAAAACTAATTCTCACATAAATGACTGATTTGATAAGACCACTTAGAACTGTCCTGTTCAAGGGAGCCATTAGCTGTGCTCACAACTGGAAGAGCATGTAATCTGAAAACAAAAGAACATTCAAAACATCTAAACCCCCAAGTAAATACAATGCCCATTCAAAGTAAAGAATATGGAATGGTTCTTCCCTAGGAAAGAGCTTGAAACAGGCAAGGGAATGTTCAATTTTCACAGAGCTGAAAATGACAGGATCAGATTGCATGGAAGTCATTAAAAATTAAGTTCATCTGTAAATATTAAACATTTGCAGGTTTACAACTTTAAATCACGTTTGATTTCCAAGCAGAGTCAGTTTTTGGTGGTTTTTGACGGACTAGCACTGGAAAGGCTGCTTTGAATTTTCCTCTTGGTTGACTGACTGACATTTTTATTTTTCCTTTCAGCTTTGAAGGAAGACACCCAAGGAGGACTAAGCTGACTATGCAGATCGGATGACATCTTTAAAAAACAGGAACCAAACTTTTGTTCCTCAAACAACCTTTGTGAGTTACCAAACAGCACACTTGGGGAAAAGTCCCTTTGAAATAAAGAGTTTGGAGGTTTGGTACCACTAGTCACTGCGTTTTGGCCTGTAAACAGCGGAAAGTGGTCACTCATATCTAGGTCAGATGGGGAGAGGTTGGAAAACATAGCAGGTTTCCAGCCTGTTCTATCGGTTGCTAGATCACTTGTCTCTGGACACTTCATAGTCTGTTCCTCATTCATGTTGTCCAGTTTCTTCTCAGTTCCATTTGGCTTAGAACACTCTGCTGTCTTTGAAGAAATATCAAGATCAGAGGACTTGAAATTATAGCACGGGCTCTTGCTGTTGTCTGATTCGGACATCATTGAGTCCAACTCAGAAATTTTATCGAGGTAGGCAGCATCCATAGATGCCTCACTGGAGGTTCTCGTGCGGTTCATTTCGGAAGAGCAGAGACTATGTAGCCTTTTAGGTAAGGAGGAGCTCATTTTATCACTCGATTTTGCTGTTGTCTCATCTGATTGACTTGCTACTGAGTTTTGCTCTGATTCATCAAAATCTAAGTTCTCAGCAAAATTTGTTGGGCAGGTGCCCCAAAACCCTGATTTTCCTGTAGTAAAACAGTTTAGTTTCTTTTCACTATTACAGATGCTTGTGCTGTGTTCAGAAGAATCTTTGCTGCAACCATCTGAAGTGCCATGAAACTCTTCAAATTTCAGTTTTCTCAGGAATGTTGATGGTTTCCTTGCATTTTCTTTTCCATCAGGAGTGTTCAACTGAAGGCGACTGAGAGACAGAAAAGGAGTGCACGGTGGTGGAAGATCATAAAGTTCTTCATGCTTATATGGGGTACATTCCTCAATTTTATTCCACTGCTCTTCTAAGCAGGCATCCATATTTGTACTGTTTTCATCCAGGATAACCCTGTGACAGCCTGGAAATAGTTCTTTCTTTGGGGCACACTGGGTATGTGAGCTACTCAAACTATCTTGACTAGAAGAGCTTAAACAAGTTACACCACTTGTCAGTTGTTCAAGACCATCAGGACTTTGGCTGGTAGTTAAAGCCTTTTTCTCCTCAACTTGGCTTCTCAAACAAGTTGCATCTTCAATGCTCTCCCCTCCTTCAGCATCTGTGGAAAGCACTCCCTCACTAACAGCACTCACTGTCTGGCTTCCTTTGCCTGCATTTTTCAGCTGTAAAAGCTGACATTCCATTTCTTCTATGTATTTATCACTTCTTTCCAGTGCCTTTTTCAGACGGCTCATTTCACGTTCACTTTGTTCCACTTTGGACTGAAGTGCAGCTATTGTAAACCTACCAAACCTGCAATAAGTAAAAAAGAAAGAAAATATTTAGCTGGAAAAAGACATTCTCATGGTGCTTTGCAAGCTCATTTCAAGGCAGAACAAAGCCATGACACACTGTGTTAATTTGAAAAAAAAAGTTTTCTCTGCTAGTTATGAAAAAAATACTAAAATCATCACAAATAACAGAGGTAGAAGTGATATGTAAAAAGACAAAATTAAAATATTAGTGGTAGCAAGGCAATAACAAGCAGATTACCCTTCCAAGGGCTGGTTCTATCAGTTCAACTCAAATATGCATGAAGAATTATCCCCTAAAACAATGGCAAAGATTTATGATAACATTTGAACAGTGGTCCACATCTTGAAATATTTACATTCAATCATTTTCCTACAGTACAGCAGTGTTTTACAACACATTTCTTTCACAATGTCACCTTGTCAAATACAAAATGCCAATACGAAATGCAGAAACTGCAGTAGTCCTTTGAGGTGTTTTAAATACTTATATAGACCATTTCAATTATGTTCCTGTTAGATATACAGCTTTTCCTCATCCATTCTGTGGATGGTATATCCACTTACTTCAGAGTTACTTATTTTTTTGAGCTTTACAACTGGAACAATCTAATTTCTACCTTGACTCCAATACAGAAACCTGCCACTTGTGGTTTGTGAAAGTTGTGTGCTTGTGGGGCTTCCAGCTTGAGCACATTTTCAACTGCCAAGATACAGACTTGCCTTTCCCCCATCCTCCACCAGCTTTCAAGACTGACCTTCCCCAGAGGGCAGGTGAAGGTTTCAGCTATATGCCCTGACTAATTCTAACCTGTCACTGACAGGTGAGCACCAGGGAATTCCCTGCTCCATCCAAGGCTTTCAATTTACAGAAAGAAAAAAACAATTAAAGTTCTGATATTATTAAAAAGTAGGGAAGGACCTGCAGCCACCCTACAACTCTGACAAAGAATGTTTTATATCACAAAGAAATGACAATTCTGTATGTGGGCTTACACTAAATCTCCACTTTCCATCTCACAGCTCCATGTTACAGCATAAGTGTATATATTCGCTCTTCCAGCATAAATACTGCTTGGAATTTCTACCTTTTTTCATTGTCTGTCTCAGAGTCACAGTGAATTCACATTCCATTTTCCCCATTCCATTCCCTCATCTCTTCACAAAATGCTCCCAAGGCAACCCCTAGACCAGTGAAATCTGAAGGTGGTATACCTGTGGCTGGCAACTATGCTGGTAAAATATCCATGGATTCATGTATACATTTCCAGCAAAAAATTGAACTGTATTCTGTTTCTTCAATTCATGAGCCCAAAGCAGAAAGAAATGGCTGTATGTTGACAACTGCAATACAATTAAGCAGGCAGCTGGAGAAATGAATAAGGGGTATCACAAGTTCCCAAAAAATTGGGCATGAATGACCAGATCTACTGATACATTTCACCATTCAACTGCTCCTGCATATTTAAAGAACTCTGAAGACTTTATTGTAGATGGTTCTTTGGTGGATAAGATTCACACAACAGTTTAAGTCAGTTCTGTCACAGAACTGCTAATAGAGCACTTTTTAAATCAGATCAGCCTAAGCTTCACACAGTTTTGGTATGTGTCATTCATTGCCTTACTGACAAAAAATGCCACAGTAGAAGTTTTGTAAGATTTTTTTTCCCCCTAAAAGAAGCTGGCTGGATTGGAACTTGATGAAGGTAAGGACCCTCCTACCTCCACGCAGCTCTACCCAATTGTCTCTGTTTTCATAAAAAAGAAAACAGACCATTTTTCATTTGCTTACGCTATTGATAACAAATTTTCTCAACTGATTATAGTGGTTTCTACATTTCAAGCTGCACACAAGAGGGGAATGGGAGAAAAGGCACAGATGACTTTCTCTCTCCCCTATGAAACTAGATAAAAGCAGAATCACAGCTCAAGAATGTTTCCATTATGTTGTCAGGCGAAGGCACTCACGTGAAATAAGCATCCTCATATACAACACATTTTGGCTTATTTACTCTTTCAGTTAAAGGAACACAGATTTTGGTTTAAGATATGGAAGGAGTTGCTGGAGCACAGCAGGGCCAAGCTAGACCTTTCTCACTTCCTAAGATGATACAAAAGTATTTATTTTGCCTTTCTCTAACAGTCCGATAGTATAGTCACATAGTCGTACAGGAGCACACCCTATACTGCATAATAAAAGATAGAAAGATGATGGAAAAATACGATTTAGCTAAATAGCCAAGTGAGAGAAAGGGAAAAATGCTTCTGTAAAAAAAGCAAGATTTCCTGGAGTATGCTGTAACAAACACTAAGATCAAAATTAAAACATGTTTACATTTATATGCATACCTGGTAATTCCTTTTTTAATGGAAGAATGGTGTAATATGTTTATTTAATGCAAATAGCATTAGTGACAGCCTGAGATTTGCTTATGAGGAAGAAGCACTGTATTCTCAAGTGTAACTTTTATAACAAGTGTCCTCAGGTTAAAAAATACAGTATGTTGTTCAAAGGCAAATAGCATCACTAATACGTTAATTGTTGCAGAGGGATGTGCTTGGGAATTTTGGTTTTCAAAATGGAATGTATGACAAGCTGCCTACAAAGTTACTTTTGCAGTTAGGCACATGAACAGTAATTGCTTTCTGTTCCTGCTTTGAGACTTGTATGCATTTATTTCCCAAATTTTCAAGGACATGGATTTTTAATACAGCCATATTATAATGCACATATTTAAGCCAATTACCCCATACCAGAGAATGACATAGGTGTTTTAGTGACTGACCTAACAGGCCAGCAGAGAGTTTAAAAGACATTTACATTTTGGTTATAAAAGCCAGAATCCTCCTCACCTCTCCAAACCAAACCAAACTCGTAAGAGATTTCCTCTCCTTTTCCCTTCAGATGTACAATGAGGTGTGCTACAGCCAAAGAATTAGGGCCTGATGATAATAACTAAAGAATGCAGAACAGTTACATGAAAATAAATTTAAGTTTCAGCTAGATGGATTCCCTGAAGTATCTGAACTACTTCACACTTGGTAACAGGTTGATACATTCTTCAGTAGAAGTCATTTGGTCTACATGTGGTAAAGAACACATATACAGCAAAGGAAAACCATGCCCTCACACATGGACAAAGACCTTTTAGTGTTAGTATCTTGTTCTTCAGTCATATCACTGGAACAATGACTTCGGAACTCACTGCATCTGGTTCAAGCACATACCTTCTATAGAAAACTGAAAGCCTGGATAAATAAGTGGTCACTCAAGAAGTGAACAGAAAGGCATTTCATGTGGGATTTGGATCCTTCAAGACAGACATCTAGCGACATTTTAGATCACCTCAAATCTTTTACATGACTGCTCGCCTGCAGCTATCACTTTGGAATGATACGTTTGTTCTATGTACCCTATATCAGAGTTACCAGCTCCAAGAAGGTATACTGAATATGTTATTAGTGTCTGAGGTGATACTGAATGTCTAGATGAACACTTGAATCCCAAATTTCAGGACCTTTCCTCAGTCAGTCCTTTTTCTCGTCCCAGCACTATTCTAACTTGACACCAATCAGAAAGCAACAGTCATCTTTCATCTACAGTGAGCAAGAAAAACTAACATCATTGGAGTAACCCTCCTACATATTATTCCACAACTGCTCCCTCAGTTATGTTTCAGTACTCCTATCCTGCTTTTGTCTGGGATACAGTTCATGGCAGCTAGTATGGGGCTATGGTTTTGATTTGTGATGGAAACAATGCTGAAAACACAGAGATGTTTTAGCTATTCCTGTGCAGTTCTTACGAGAAAGTCGAAGTGTCTTTTGCTTCTCAATCCATCAGTAAGGATGCTATGGATACACGAGAAGATGGGAGGGGAAACAGCTGGGACAGCTGACCTCAATGGACTAACGAGATATGCCATACCTTAAGGTATTATGCTCTGAATATAAAGCTGGGGGAAGAAGAAGGAAAGGTATGATAGTGTTTGTTTTCCAAAGTCACTGTTAAGTGTGATGGAGCCGTACTTTCCTGAAGATGGCTGAACACCTGCCTGTGGAAGTGGTGAATGAATTCCTTGTTTTGCTTTGCTTGTGCAAGGTTTACGCTTTCCCTATTTAACTGCCTTTATCTCAACCCACGTGTTTTTTCACTTTTACTTTGTCACTCCTTTACCCTGGGAGGGAAGTGAGTGAGTGGCTGCGTGGGGCTTAGTTGCTGCCTGGAGGTAAACCATGACAACTTCTGTTTTCCATTTAGAAACTGTTTGAAAAGTTGAAGAACAAGTTTATTCGGTCATTTCTTCTCTTCATGTCTATCAGTTCTGCAAATACAGCTTTAGGGTTTTATTTTCACACATCAGTGACCACCAGTAGCACGACTGTCTGGTTGAGCCCTTAAGTCATATCAATTCAGTTTAAAACTTCATACAAACATTTGTCTTACTGGATAGAAAGCAGCTGCATCAAACATTTCCTGTAGAACCACTTACTGAAGACTGGGGCTGCAAGGATGCTATGGAAATTGACCTTCCAGTTCTACTCACCTGACTGCCCAGGTGAAACCACCCTGCAGCTCAGGATGCATGAGCATGATCCATGCTACAAATCAAACAAAGAGTGAAAAGTGGAAAACGACAATGTACAGTCAGGACTTGTCATAGTCTGAGATAAGGGCAATGCCAGAGTGTACAGCCAAATCCAGTCTCGCCATTTAGATACACATTTTCCCTTTGGTTCTGCAGTTAGGTGGGAAGAAGGAGGCAGGAAATTCAAGAATAAATCAGGTAAAAGCCTTATGAGCTTCTACAGCCCTTCTGTGATATTGCGTACCAGATGCAGCTGTATGAGAATGAGTTCTACAATCCCCCTGTATGACAACTATAAAAGGTGATCTCATGTGTCTGCATATCAGACAATATCCCAGGTTTCATGCAATTGCCTTAAAAGTATGCCATATTTGCACAGGCATGCTTAAGAAAAAAAAGCAGTTACTGTCAGATGAGGGCCTTTTCCTAGCAAGTAAAAAAACCCCAAAAAACGTCAAGACATATACCATTTTTTGGGTGACTGTAGAGCAGCAGGATTTGAACAGACAGACAAGTCAGGTAGGTTCCTCCCTTTCACTTAGGGAACTGGGTGAATTTAAACAAATATGCAAAGACTTTCCAAACATTTTAACATCTTTCAGTGAAGATTTTCTTTCAGTGAAGTTTTACTGGTCTTCCATGTAAGAAAGGCAGATTATAACCAGGGTCATCAAATAGCATAAGCCGGAAAGGATTACTTCATAATTACTAAAAAAAACACGAACAACAAAGCCAAAACCCAACCAGAAAACCCACAAAACCAAAGTGTGATCGTAATGTCCTTACCCGTCTGCTTAAGGTTTACATCTTCAAGCCTGCAGTGGGCACTCCCTCTGGATTTAATGCTATGACTCAAGAACTCAGAATTGTTTTGAAGGCTACTATGTAGTACTTTCTCCTACTTACTTTTAAGGCCACATTGCAGCTGGTCTTTGAAAATGGTCACTCCTTTGGAACAGCAAACTTGTGGAGAGATGAGAACAGAGCCCAGTTTTCTATCAAGATAGCAATGTTCCTACCCTCTGCACCCTGGACACAGGTTACCAGAAGTCTATTTGTAGGCTCAGTGAAATGCAGACTGAATCAAATAGTCTGGTATGAGCAGAAATATTCGAGTTAGATAAAAATTAAATGTTGTAAAGAATGACCTAAAAAGTCAATAGCCTTAGATTTCAATGTGCAAGTACCTGAAGTCACAAATCGAGACAGGATAAACAGTAAAACTGAAGGAGAACCACTCATCCCTCCTCAAACTACAACAATAAAACAACTCATAAAACCAGAGAAAAGAGATAAGGCAACAATTTTCTGCATGTTACAGAGAGTTTTTCAGACTGGGATTTTAACTGGCAGAAGGAATTAAATATTTAGGAAAAAGACTCCTAGGAAGCCTAGAAGTCTGGTTCAAGCTAATTTGAATCTAACCATTCATAAAATACACTATGCCCTGGAGTAGATGGACTTGCTAGATATTTTCCTTCAGGTAGAAAACAAATATCGCTTTGCCAAAAATGCTTTTAGATCCACTGTGCCTTGCCAATAGACCTAACAGTTTTCTATTTTAAGTAGAGCTGGAAGTAATAGGGCTTTATCGTCCCGCAAAACTTAAGTTTTAGAAGTTTTCTTGTTTTGTATCAGGAAAATGGAAGTCACTGAAAAGTCATCAGAAGAAAGGGTAAACAAAGAGCAAAAAACAACCACCAATTAGTCTGATTTGCCTGAGAAATGGGAGACTAGTGCAGGTCTTTGGTAAGAATCAGAGCAAGAAGCTTACCTCTATTTGCCTTTCAGACCTGTGTCCCAGCTTTATGATGTTAAGAGTATTCTGGTGAAGGACTACTCTCAAAAATGTTTTGAGGTAAAAAAATAAAAAGCTAATCAATCAGCATCATCAGTTTAAAAATTGTGTAAAAATCCCTGAGATGGCTGAAATATCAATTTTATTGACATACATGACATTTTTCAGCAGGTTTTAATGGATATGAACAAAGAAAAAACAACTCAAGACTATGATAAAAGGAAAGTTTTTTATTGACCACTGAAGAAGGCTAATTATATTTTTCCTGTGATGTAAGAGGTAGAGTCTGTGTTACAAAGGGATCATTCACCTGCCATTAGTGATTCCTCTGCTGTAAAGCAAAGTTCACTAAAACAATTTAGGCTGTGCTATTCAGCTTCAGTGCCATTATGCACAAAATGAAATACACTTGGGATATGGGGACTGAATACTGACAAAACCTTTCAAAAATAATTTGATACAAGTTGTATTTAGTTAATATAGTAGTTAATTTAGTCAGCTGTTTAAGCATGAATCCATATCTGAGACTGTGAAGCTAAGAATATATGAAAAATGAAACAATGGTGATGACAGTAAATTACAAAGATCTAATTCAATAGCTATTTTAAATTGCATTAGAGATACACACAGAAACTTCACCAAAAATTACCTTCTGAAAACTTCTGAAGGAAGCACACTGGAACAACTGTACTGGCAAATCAATGTACGTGCACAGAAACTTTTAATTCTAGTGACACTGTTGGGCTCTGATGATTATGCCTTCAATTCTGATTTTGTAAGCAAGGTAAAAACCCCATTTATTGCAAGCCCTGTTCAGTGTGTGAAGTCTAGCTGTCAGATATCTAGTCCTGTTAGATATTATCAAAGTTTGCTCTCAGAGCTGAAAGAACATTTAAAAAAAGGTCTTGATGTTAGGATTGGTCTGGATATTGACCAGACTAATGAGACAAGGATGAAAGTTAATTTAAAAATTCTGCTAACAACACTTTCCACCACCGGAAGGATGTATCTGGAATTTGAAAGAATGAAGTCTGACATGCATCAAAACATCAACCTGAAGAAAGCTAATAAACAAGTTAATTCCCACACTTTGAAAGAAGACATTGGCAGCACTAATGCAAAATAAGGTAGGAAGATAACTTTTTAAGTAGCTATTTGACAGAACTGGTACTGGCCATTTTTGCTAGAAGTGTCAGGTAAAACGAAACAACAAAAAAGGTATTGCAAGGTATCAATGTAAGATGTTGTGGAAGACATAAGACAGTTTTTCTGTTCTAGGTAGTGCTATGGAGACTTCACTTGTAATCTAGGACACAATTCTGAGCTTTATGATTTCAGAAATCCACAGACACTGGAAAACCCCAAGTGCAGAGTGAAACCAAATAAACAGAAGTTTACTTTTTCTCTTAAGTTATACCTATCTAGAAGAACTGGACGAATTCATTCTATAAGACATGACTAGGAATGAATGGGTATAGGTAGGGTGCTAAATTTAATGTGCTAAAAAGTTTCTCCCAGGACAAGTTTTTCATTGCATGTGCTTAAATTCTTGTAGCACAGCACTGGGCCCCGACTAAAGCCAAAACTAAACACAGCTGAATCAGGGTACAGACATACAAACTCCTGAAGTATTTGAACTGTTTCTGGCCCAGTTTAAGACTGATTCAACTCATATCCTAAATGCTATGCACAGTTCTAGAGTTAGCATGGGTCAAAGATAACTCCCAATAGGCAGGCAGGATGTGATACTTATTCCGGTGACTCAAAAAATAATAGCAGAGACACAGACAGGTCAATCTAGCTGGCATTTGGGTTGCAAGACAGACCTTGAAACTGTCCAGTTTCTAATAACATTTGGCTATAGCTGTGTTTCTTAAGAGGAAAGTGACAGGCTATTGCTTTAGACAACACTGGAAAAGTTGAAAAAACAACTGGCTTGTAGCAAAGACTAGTTCTTCACACCCTTGGCGCTCTGATATCTCATTTTTTCTGACCATGGTAAAGTATGCACAAGCTAGAAGAAAGGGAAATTCTCTCCACTGGGGAGTTTACCTGATATCAGTAAAGTAAAAATAGATTTAGATTATCTGGTCTCTTCTAGCTCTTCTTTTCTAGGATTTATTTAGTTACAACTATTAACTTTTTGAGTTTGCCATCCTTGCCAACTCACTCTTGAATCTTATGGGAAAAGATATTTCATGCCAAAGAAGCCATAGCCAAGACATTAAACAGGGCTCTATCTTATTAGGGGACTTCAGGTTGGAATGTTCTTTTAGGTATTCACAGCCCAAAGATCACGCATCTTCTTTCCTGTTGTCTCGAATGACAAGCAGTCTGGCAAGTAAGCTCTTCTGTAAGGATGATTTTATCTTCCAGCCGGTGAGTTGTGAACTAGAACAAAATCCAGAAAGCCCTCTTCTCACATTACACAGATGCCTCCCAACAGCCTCCCTCAAAAGCTCTGTGTAGACGTTTGGCCAATATTGCTATTAGTTTTTAAATTTCTAACCAGTGAGAAACAAAAGGTAGAAAACTAATGAAAGAAAGGAACACAACTTTAAAAATATCAATACATTGCTTCACAGAGTACTCTCAACGAAGGGTACCTTAGAACACAGCTCTAAGCAGTATGACAAAGTTTCTGCTTTTTGAAGGCATTGTCATCAGTGTTTTAACTGTTTCAGACAAAGTATTAAATACAGCTATCAATTTTGGGAACAATATTCACCTGCTGCAGAACCTCAATTCTATATATGTTGCCTAGACACAAAGCTTTCAGGCACTTTCCTTGAGTAGGGAGCCTAACTCCACAAAACAAACCCTGAAGGCAGCAAAGGAAGAGGAAAAGAAATTCAAACACAAGCAAACAGAGCATCTGCACTTAGTAAGACACTGTCTGCTTTGACCATATACCAGATTTAGAAATTTTTCAGTAACAAGTTAACTGTAGAATTCAACTAATGAATCCAGTCCTTCAATATTGGCCAGGTAACACGAGGAATAGCAGATGTAGTCAAGTTATATTCCTTCACTGTAGATTTACTGGTATTCTAAGTTGCACTTCTCACCCATTCACTGCTATTCTCTAAGTTCCTTTTTTCACCCAAGTCCATGTGGATAAAAATTCCAAAGTCTACCTGGGGACACATATGCAACACCATGTATACCACCACAGTTTTAGGTTAAAGTCCTACAACAGTTAAACAGTCTATAAATAAAATATGGTAGCTTTTAAAATATTCACATACTTTTGGGGTGATCTACTATCAACTTCAGCTTTTAGTCGCAAATTCTCTCTTAAAAGGTTATTGTTTTCCATGCTCAGTTTCTTATTTGCCTAAGGAAAAGAAAAGGAAAAAATAAGTATTCAGTAAAACAGAAATGACTTCTAATATTTATAGGACAAGCTGTTTCTCCTTTTTAAAGAGACAGAACTAGAAATCTGAAGGCAGGAAACAGCCTTCAGACAGGGACACCACTTAAAAATCACCATGGGAAATGGTTTGCAAAACTGAATAGCGAACAGACATTTTTTATTTATATTCCCAAAATACATTGCAAGTGTCCTATCTAGGGAAATAAACACAGCAATGTTAGTTAGCACAGAAAAGTCATTAAGGAGATGTACTAATGGCAATTCCATGTTTTTTTTTTCCACATGACTAAATACGTTAAGTACATTAACATTACAATGTGCAGGTATCAGCAAAACTAATGTTGAACAGCTTCCCCCATTCCAAATTAGAGCAAGATTACTTTGTGGGTTTTTGGCTTGTTTTTAAAGCATAGTTATCCTGTGGATGTAAATCCATTGCGACAAGCTATTTGCAGTCTTTCTTCACTTTCTTCCAGGATGTTGTGATTAAGATTTCTGATTCACAACCCTTCTTACTCTTTGAATTGAGGTCAATTCCTTCTTCTCAGTTCAGCAGACACCCTTGTTAACAAGACACTTCATATAAAGAGAAGTTTTCCTGCCACCCTGTTTCAGAACAATGAATGCCACTATCCTAACAAGCAGAATATACTCTTTGCACTTCATAGTCTGCTCAATCTCTCTGTGCTAAAAACCACACCAGCAGTCCAGGACTCATAATTCATAGCATCCATTGGATAATGCTTCCACTGCACAATAGAAGTATGACCTAGAATTAGATCTGAAGCAGGAACTATGCAACTGGGCTCAGGAATGAAACATACTTTTCCAGAAGCACCAAACAGTGCAAGAAGAGAGGCAGCAAACTTTAAATACGTAGACAAATATTCCTAGCAACCTTTCCAGGTGAGGGGTAGGGAGAATGGTGCAGGAAAAAAATAAACTAATGCCCCCCTTCCCCAACACCAAATATTTCTAAGGGCAGAAATAATAACTAGAGAATTTTGGTAAAGAAGACAAGGGAAGGATAAGCCCAGGGCTTGGGTGACGGAGTGTCAACTACTTGTTATTCAAAAAATAAAAACACAGTAAACTATCCTGAAAGCAATGAGTAAGAATTCAGGAAACCCGAGTTCCAAAGAAACATCAAACCATTTGACAACATGGCCAAGACCTTTCTCTCTTTCCAGATACAGTTCCCTCAGCCACATAATCAAGTAAAAAATTTGATGACTTGCCTAGCATTGGTAAGCAGGGTATTCACATGGCAAGGCAGGACTGAATCTCTTTGGTGTCCTTCCCTCAGAGCGCTCTAGCCTCCAAGTCAATAACCTGCAAGGGATCCCCACTTGCAGCACGTCTAGATTAATGAGCTCACGTACCTGCATTTTTAATGAGCATACTTTGCCTAGTATTTCTGCTTTGGGCTTATTTCACCATTCGTATACTTGTTTATGACTTCACTCAAAGCAATAATGCCTACTTTGGGCATTCCTAAATTTGTCTTCTCTAGGATATTAAATGATAAAGGTAGTTACTATTTCCTGACTCAGTCTGGTTTCGAAAAAGAAAGTGATGGCAACCACATTTGCTGAGGGATCTTGTCTCACTAGGAAGTGATGCATGGTTGAAACTCCTGGGTCAGGTAAATACTATCATGGATAATAAGGCTTCTGGTTCCAGATTATGCGCATGTGGGAAAGAAGTCTTGGTGTTCAGACTGGACTGTTCAGCGCATGCTTATGAGTGAGACAAGGTCTAAAAGAAGAGCTTATGGAATTGAGCAGCTTTTGAACAGGGAACAGATGGGAAGAGAGTGTTGGACTCAATGACGAGGTCTTTTCCAATGTAAATGATTCTAGAACAAGTTTAAGACCTGTGCCCTTAACACCCATCTAAACCTCTATTTGTTTCTAACCCTTAACCAAATTCAGGGATTCTATAAACTTAAAGCTCTTTTCTTGGTAAGGCTGAAGTTATGCTGGAAAAATACCCAAACCAACCCTTTCCTCACTTCCTGCTATATTCTTATTTTTACTTATCTAGGGAAAAAGTTAAAAAACTTAGTCATCACAGAAAAAAAAAAGAGGCAGTACAGTTCAACTTCATGAAAAAATACACAAAAAATTTGGCAGACTAGAGAACTTCTTTCTGCAAATTCCCTTTTGCCATCTACAAGTGATTTTGAAGCTCCTGGGGTCCTAGAAGTGCCCCATTAACAACAGAATGGCACAACAGTATAACATGTGCCTCTGAGACTGTAGCACAGGAAAAGTGTGGACACTATTAATGCTTAAAAACTTCATAAAAAAAGGAGTCCTAAACTCATCATGCTTCAGTTTTGCAGGAGGCAAGTGAGGATTGTTAAAAGAAAAAATAAAGGCAGCATTTTGAATAAATGCAAGTTAAATTATTTCCACCTTGATTTCAAATTAATTTTGAAATTTCAGTCTTCTTCAATGCTTGAGATAATCCTTCTTGTGCCTGCAGGTATATTTTCCAAGATATTTTTATTTAAACATATTTTCACACGTCTACCTCCTGCAGCCCTGCTTCTGCAGTATCAGATTTTCTTTTGTATTACATCAAGATGTATAAAAAGGCTGCAGGTTTCCAGTAAAGTATTTTCTGGTCATAAAATGCTGAAGCTTGTCTATTTTCGGTCAAAGGGTCAAGTTACTCTGTCTCAGCAAATTGCACCAAAAATATCGGCTAGCAGGGAGGGCAATAGTGCAAAATCTGCCTCAGCCAACTGTACTGTGTTTGCCCACTGAATGTTGTAAAATAGATATATTATATAGATTATTGCAAACCTGAAAAATCTGGTCATCAATACTGTTGACAAGTACTACTATAATCCAATTACCCACTCAGAGAGTGACAGAGGAGTTGAAGAAGAGTCACACACAGGACTCACTAGAACAAGCAATAACATCTGACGCTTGCAAGGGCTATATGGAAATACTATGCTACACCAACAGTCACTGGAATTCAATTTTTTTCTTCTTTCTTCTGGATCTATGAAGTACCCAGAGGTCACACCAGCTCTCACTCCCATTTAACTAACACAAAACACAAGATAGCTTAAGAAATGCGTTTATTGCATTTATTACCTCCTTTAGCTTTTCCACATTATCCATCATTTTTTCATACATATCATTGGCAGCTTTCAGCTTTTTGCTCCATTCCTCTGGTGTTTCTGGGCCACTGGCACTTGCTTCATTTGCTGACCGGCTAGTTTTCTCATTTTGGCAAGACAAAGCTGATGCTGTAGGATCCAGAAGAGATTTCAGCTGTGCCTGTAAACTGAGATTTTTACCTCTCAGATCTTCTACTTCTTTTTGCAGGGATTCTATTTCATCCTAAAGGTGTCAGAAATTCACAGGAATTAAAGTAATTCAGGAGATTAATTAAATAATACTGGCAAGTTCCCACAGCACTTTAGAAACATAGGTTCTGGCAAGCTCAGATACATGCTTTCACTTACACCTATATCCAAGTATGCTTATGTATTGTGCTTTAGGCAGGATTTTAATCAACCTGCACACTCGAGTATAGCAAAGATTTTAGTGAAGGGAATCCCTTCGCTACATAAAGACCCTGAACAAACTGGTGGGCAGACCAAAAGCTTCAAAGCATTCAGCAACATGAATCTATTCTTAGGGCACTCTGTGGGAGGATTTCCCGTATCAAGAGTGTTCTTTAGGCTGTCCTCTGCTGACTCATCTGCTGTTTTTTAAGTGTTTCTCTCATATCCTTCAGAAACATCACATGTTCAGATGCTCAGAGTCTCAAGATTCAAAATGGACAGAACACTGTCGGAAAAAGACTGCTCCAGCTACACCAAAGTAGCAACATCTTAGGAAAGACTCTCAAAATGCAAGGAGCAAAGCTCAGCTGCAGTGGTCTTAAGCTACAAAGAAGCAAAAACCTTCAAAAGTCTGCTGTTAAAAAGAAATAATTTATCCTGAAAACAGTGTTTACTGACTTAAATACTTGAGTTGTTCATGGTCAGACTACTAAAGGAGGCCATATATAGCATTTAGATAAATCCAAGGCATATTTTCACAAATAATCAAGCCTGCCTCTGCCCCCAGAATGGGAAAAGCCATTCTAAATTTACAGGTTTTAAAGAGATTTATATTATCCTATGCCTAACTGTGTGAATTTGGAGTTGATTCAACAGAAAAGAAGGAAACTTCTTTTCCCTGACTCCTTCTCCCATACAGGGCAAAAGAACCTGAGCTATAAGCAAGTTTATCACACAAGTTAGCTCTTACTTCCCCAATGTTAAGGATATATACAGAGTTCATTTCCCTTTCCTCATTCTCCTTCACAAGACAGGTTTCCTTCAAAAATATGTGATGTCTTCACACTGCTGCTACTAAGGGAACAACAGCTGAGAAAACAAACTAAGTATATTCCTTATTAACAACTTTTCATCTTCTTCCCAAGAGAGTATTTTTCCAGCATTCAAGCTCCACCTTGAAGCATTCACTCACTTTCAGAAAACAATAAACAGTAACGCTAAAACTTAACCTATGCCAGAAGGTCACAGTGGGCAATATTCTTTAAGAAGGAACTTAATCTTCCTGAGCAAGAGGGAATTAGTTTAGAAAATGTTTGCATTTGTATCAAAGACAAAACAAAAAGCTCCCTATATCCAATATGCATAGAGAAAATCCTCCCATACCACCTGGGGGTAGAATTCCCTCAAAACTAAAGAATTGCCTGTATTTGACTACCTGTAGCCTAGAAAGAATTTTACCATTACTACTTCAGCAGGACCACTTCAAGCACCAGCAAACGCTCTCTTGCAACCCAATTCATAATGTGGGATTTTAATGCAGCTGAGTTTCAAGTAGATACAGTATAAACGTTTACTCAAAAAGCAGGACTCTAGCAAAAGGATCATTTATATGCAGTAATGTAACAATTGCTGTTTATCTGGAAAGTCACAACACCCCCCACCCTACTCCTCCCTCTGCCCCGTCCTCACCTCATATTCTTTGTGGAGCAATTCAAGTCTTGTTTTACGTAGGTGTTTTCTGACTGTCGGACTAAAAATAGGATCACTTTCGCTCGTTCCTCCTAAAGCAACACAGGATAAAAGAAGCACTGGTATTGTCTCTTGAGTCAATTCAATACTAGTAAACCACCTTACAGCGCTTTTCATCTTACCAGCTACAAGTGCAGCTAATGTGGGACCAGTCAGCAACCATGAGAGATTTAAAGTCCTTTCACTCTCAGAACAGATTCAACTTGAGCATCTACTTGTGGTGTTGAGAAGTCAAAATCCTGACTCACAGCAGGAAGACAACTTTTAATTTTTTAAATTTTTTATTTTTCTTAACAGAATCCTATTTTATTTAAGATCATACTATTAAAACAGAGCTGAAGGGAAGGGGTGGGGGGTATCAAGCCTACATATATCTATTAAAAGATAGTGTAAGTTTTTAAAGTGAGATTGTTCAGATATATCTTTCTCTCAGAATGAAATAGCAGAGCTGACATTTTATGTCAAATAAAGACTGCAGTATTTCCTAGCTCTGGAAGTTCAGATCCTCACTCAGTGCTGTCACTTTGTCATATTTCTGTGCAGAGAGTAATTTTCTTAAAAATAAAACCAAAGGGAGGAAGTGATAAACAAAATAAAAAAAAAACAACAACAAACAAAAAGTAAAATTACCACATGCTCATTCAAGATTCTGGATTGAAGAATTTCTCAATTTCTCAGTTAAATGTTATTCTTTTCTTTGATCAACAGGTTGCGACACATGAGTACTTCAAGAGAGAATGCATTTTTTTCTTTTAAAGGAACCATCCAACCAAGATTTAAAAAACAATAAATAAATAATTTAGCTATTAATATACACATTGTCTTTGGAATTCTAACCTTGTGGCTATTATGTATGTTTCTGGAAAGACTTAAAAGTTAATTCTTCTTTAGATCCTGGTAAAAAACACACAGAGGAAAAGGTATCCAGACATCTTTGGACTCAACGTAATATTCTCCAGCAGTAAATACCAGAAAGTTACTTCAAAGCCTAAAATTGTCTTTACCTATAATCTCCTTGCAGGGATTTTCAGGTGTGATGGGAATCCTGCAAGCTGGGCACTGATTATTGTTCTTCAGCCACACTTCAATACAAACGGAACAGAACACATGGTTGTTCACACAGATAACTGGGTGACGGACCTTTTAGTATTAAGGAGGGGGGGGAAAGAAAGAAAACAACAAAGAGAAAGAAAATGTGAATACTTTAAAACTCTTCCAGGTAAAAGAATATGAAAATATTCAACTCCATCTCTCAGTGTAAGTCTAGTCCTGCAGGAAAGTGACACTGCTATTCTGCAAGACTAGCTCGGAGTGACCTGACTCACACCACCAAACACCCCTGTTATTGAAGGCAACAAAGCTACAGCCTTTTCTGCAAAACTAAGGCCCTTGATTTCAAGAGCTCATTAATACACAGTGTGCAACCAGTACCCTTCCTTCACCTCACAACCTTCAAGAACTACAGCCAGCCACTCCAGAGAAATGCATTCACTTCCCCAGGCAGAAGGAGACAAAAAGACACACACTAACTGATTTTCAAACGTAAAGGAAGGAGGGATTTCTCCTGGCAACAACCAACAATTTGCCTTGAAAGAGGTGTCATTGAAACGTATAGTGTTACAAATTAACTTTAGCCTGAACATAATCAGCTTCATGGAAATCAGCTTAAAAAAAGATCTGGGCCAAAACTACAGAGCTGAAACATGAACCAGCAATCACTAATTCAAGACTCCTGCTAGATATGCATTGCTACTAAATAAGTCATTACCCAAGAATGGGGCAGCTAACTGAAGGATTAAATATTCCAATCAGATACAGATTCTTTCAAGAAGCTTTCCCTCCCCTTCCAGAACAGCAGGGTAAACAAACTTTTAGAAAATATTAATGACAATGCATTATTCTCTCTTGTCATTTAACTATAAAACCTGTTTGAAAGTAACTGTGCATAGAGGGACCAAATATGATGTGGAACAAAAAGACTTTATGCCTTATTGCAGCTGCTGTTACATCTTACTGTAATACACACTATGAAATCTCTGAAATTGGGATCTGTGTTAGGAGTGTTAAAAATAATTATTGTTTTCCCTCCACCCCTTCCTTGCCCAAGAAACACATTTTAAGACATCGAAGTATCAGTATATTTTAGATTCTACTGTAGTGCACTTAAAACCCAAGTTCAAGAGAATTCTTTCAACATTAAATGAAGTCCTCATCAACCCCCAAGATATTCCCCTTTCAAGATATTCCTCCTTCATTCTATTAGTAAAGTAGTGAAACTAAAAAGGAAAAATGAAACATTGGAAGGGAGAAGGAAGCACCTGGAAAGGACAGACAATAATAACTTGGACAAACAGATGAAAAGTGTCCTTAGTAATTGTACCCCTATGATCAGTGTTGCACAAGCTACAAAACAAGTGTTATACCACTAAAATACATATGGATATGAATTAAGGCCCAGATCTGCCAGCTTCTTCTCCAATTCACTAACTATGCCTCTTACATGATTCACAATATTTTTACGATCTCCAATATGACAGTCCTGGGAGTCAAAGGAATTATCTGTACATAAACAGACACTCAAGTTCCTGAAGGTCTGAATAGAGAGAGACTAAACTTTCAGCTCCAAGGAGGCTTTTTTGTGATTACTGGAAGCACTGGCACACCAATGCTTTCGAAAAAATTAAATATTATGATTTCCACTGGTTTTTAAAAAAAATCTTGTTATTTACTGCTTTTCTTTACCAGAGAAAGAGCTTTCTCACCAGCAGCAGAAAAGAAAACCAAAAAACCAAACCAGAACTTTTCCTCTAGCTATACTTCTTTCTTACTCAGAAGTGGCCTGAGAATACTTATATGGATGGTGATGATAAGATATAGAGCAGCATAACATAAAATAATACAAACAGGGAAAGACATTTCAGAAGTGCAGGTCTCTCCCCAGGGGAGCAAGAGACCCCCAGTTATTCCAAACCTGACACAGAAGCACACTTCTTGCAAGTGAATGATTACTCCATATCTCTAGCAAAATAGTAAGGCACATTTATTAATGTCCAGGGTACAGTACTTCTGATTTACACACCTTTATAAGTTGCGTTTCAGGGCTGGGATTTTGTACTTTTGTTGGCTCAGGATCCACAAAAAGCAATCCATGTGACAACAGCAGAAACTGCTGTATGAAATGTGACACAATGGCTCCGGGTACCACTACCCTTCATGGAGTCCCTGAGCCACCTACTGTGACAAGCCCAGGAGGTGGGGGATCATGACATACTCATTACTAAAGAAGCATTTCACTTAAATTACAACCCATTTTCAGTTCCTTAATTGACCATAATGTTTAGAAAGATTACAGCTCACTTAAGAAGGCTTGATCAGCTAGGTGATTTTGACCAATTTCCTAATTTTTCCCCTCCCACACAATGTGATTCCCATGCAGATAAAAATCAAATCCTGTACACATCTACATCACTTCGAGGGCACTTCTGGACATTCAAGCAGGATTAACAGAGGAGCAGGCACACAGAAAAGTAGGTACACTGATATCAGTGAATGAATACCCAGATATCCTATGTGGTTTCAACCAACAGAGAACTCTGTGCTCGAGCCTAAGCAAACTGTCAACACCAAAACCAACAGGAGAGACCTTCAGACATTCTAGGAGAAGCAAACCCAACAGTCTGATGCAGACGGCTTCTGATCTGCTTACTAATTATAAATAAAGATATGCTAGAAGACAGCCCAGACTGTTAAAACAACATTCAAGAGACAAACACGAAATTGATCCAAGCAATTAACTCCTATTATAAATGGTTATTTACACATCTTGCCAATATTCTTTCTGACACTGTTCACATCAACAAAAGGGGCTAACGTGTTCTTCCTGCCCAAGATTTTTGCTTTGTTAAAAACACTGGGAGGTCAATGTTATTGAATGAGTTTCTCCACAATATCTTTTTATACCATTACACACTGAGTAGTTTCTATTTTGCAGTCAGATGTTTGCAAATTTTTCAGGGACAGCAAGAAGTAAATTCTGATTGTAGGGTGAGCCTTCTACTTGATTTGAAGCCTATGCTACAAACCACAGAAGCATCAGATTATGTCAACTCTCCATGATACTCTCTGCTTCCCCCTACATGACAGGACAAAACTGACAAGACTTTTTCCTTAATTTAAACTAAATTTCTTTCTTCCTCTAACCTTACTCCTGAGAAGAGCTTTATCTGACAAAGGTTTTCAATGAAGTTCCAAGCTAGAGGCAAAGATGCACATTAAAAAGAAAGGACAGTCAGAGCTGTGAACTTTGGCAAATTTTAAACAGCTTCACATATCTAAAACCAAAAGCATTCGAGTACCTTTATTACAGGTATTATCCATAGATTCACTTATATAATGTTAATGTATTATCTCAGTGCAAGATAGCAAGAGTGTGGAAATTTCTTTCAGTACAAACTCAGGATCATCAATTCCTGACCAATTCTAGAAAAGAAGTGAAAGTATGAAACAGTGGCTTGAAACAACTCAGTGGCTTTATAGCAAGGTATGAATGAATACCTAAGCAATCTGTAAAAGTTAGAAAGTAACTACAATCGGATTCAAATAGCAAATACCTTATTGGCTTGATTTCGCTCTCCTTTCTGCTTTACAGACGTAGTACGTTCCTCCATTTTTATTAAACAGATAAAAAAAGGAGAGGTAACAGGACAACAGCCAGAAGTCTTGTTCAGCTTTTACAGAAAAGTCAAGAAATGAGTAAATATTATTGCTACAAGTAACACTGTCAGAGTTATGAGACTTGAGAAAAGAAAGGTATCTGACTACTTTCATTGACAGTGCTATACCTACTTTATACATCAAACGTGCCTGCTTTTTTGTTACCACTCCAGCAGAGGAGGTCTGGGAATAAAGGCCAGGTGAAGTAGAAACAAGCCAGACAGTAAATGCCCTGAGTATAAACATAAAAGATTATTGCAATTACTGTAGTACTTTAAGAGGTTAATTTTGTTCTGGAGAAGAAGAAAACAAGAAAAGAAAAAGAGAGTAGTAAGGAATGAGCAAGGAATTTGAGAAGCAATTAGTGACAGCTATGAAATGAGCCCTGGGGCTTTTAGAGAGGAACAGACTAGCAAGAGCCCTCTGCTTCCCGAGGGAGAGGGGAAAAGAACTGAGGAAGAGTCAGAAAGAGGAAGCTAGAGCCTTTCTCTCCAGACTGCTGCGGTTTTGCGCAATACTTTTAAAATCAACGTATTTTGGTTATAAACCCCCTCTTTGTTTCACCTGTCTTCCGCAACGCCGCACCCCGCTCAAACACCGGGCCTTTCAAAACACAGTAACCTACTGGTAGTGAAACTAAAAACAGCCCCAAACCCTTCTCCCTGGGAGCTGCACGCCCGCGCTTCACCGGCCTCGGGCCGCCAGCCCCACCGGGAGCAGCGCCGGGACGCTCCCTGCGCCGCTCCCAGCAGCATCCCGGCGGTGCCGGCAGACCTCGGCCGGAGACGGGCCGGGACCCCGTCCGGCAGGCACCCTACACCCCAGCTTTCTTCCCCATGCGGAGCCGCGGGCCCTTAAAAGAGCCAACCCTGGTGGGGCTCCGGGCGTCGGGCCCCTGTGCTGCCGCCGGCCGCACCTCCCCGCTCGGGCCGGGGGCCGGGCCGCGGCCGCACCGTTACCTTGCCCAGGCAGATGTGGCAGGTGATGGGCAGCGTGAGGGACAGCGTGACGCTCGGCCCGTGCTGCGCCATCGTGGCGGCGCGGCCAGGCTCGGCCCGGCTCGGCCCGGCCCGGCTCNGAGGCCAAGCCGCCACCCGGCGGAGGGAGGCGCCGCGCGGTGTGGCGGCGCTCCCTGGAAAGCGGGCGGGCGAGAGGGAGCGAGCCGCGGCCCCTTACGGCCCTGCCGCGGTGCCGCTGGCCCCCGTATGGGCTCCTCAGGAGGTGGCCCGGGGGAACCCCTGGAGCTCTCGGCCTACGCGCGGCCTCCCCGGGGTGGTGGAGGGGAGAAGCACAGCGCCGTGGGGAGTGCTGGTGCAGTGCCTGGGCAGGAGGAGGCCGGCGCCGTGGCAAGGGTGGTCTGCTTTACCCTGATAAACCTATCATGTGCTCAGGTTTCACTGTGCTGAATTAAATAAACCGGCTGTTTTGATCCTTATAATTCCCCTGAGTCGTAGTTCCAAGCCCCGTGCCACAGGCAGGGACACCTTTCACTAAACCAGGTTGCTCAGGGCCCCATCCAACCTGGCCTTGAACATTTCCGGGGGTGGGACATCCATAATTTCTCTTGGCAAACCTGTGCCAGTGTCTAACAACCCTCGCAGTAAAGAATTTTTTCCTAACATCTAATCTAAACCTACTGTCCTTCCCCCTTGTCCTGCTACTACAAGCTCTTTTACATAGTCTTGTCCCATCTTTCCTGTAAGTTTCCTTCAGGGCCTGAAGCCCGTTCCAAGCTGAACAATCCTACTTCTCTGCACTTTTCCTGACAGGAGAGGTATTCCATCCCTCTAATCAATTTGGTGGCTTCCTCTGGACCTACTCCAACAGGTCAGTGTTCTTCCTGGGACATGGTAACATCAGAACATGTTCCAGGGGAAACTCGCAGGGCACAAGCCTCCCTTCCCCATGACCTCAGGGCTAGCTGTAGCAGCCTATACCTGACTGCAGACCCACACCTGGCATTCCACTGGGCTCCCACACTGCCCTCCTGCTGCGCAGGTGGTTTGGCTGAACCCCCTTGCTCCTTGGCCCAGGGTGTTACCTGTCCGCTCAGATTGGATTTGCACAGCCCACATAGCTGCAGCTTTGAGGACAGCAAGAAAATGAGGATTGGGATAAGCCCCCCAAGCCCTGCAAGGTGCTGTGTGTGGTGATACTTGCTTAATGATAGGTGATGGAATATTCTGATCCATTGAAACTGAGGGGCCAAATTCACAGATGAAAATTGCCATCTGCCAACGACTCTCCAAATTGCTAAGCCTCTGTGTTGCACTTTCTGGGCTGATGAAGAGCAGCTGTGAAGCAGTGCTGGTGGGATGGGAGGCTCCTCGGAGTCTGTTCACTTGACCTCAGTCCCAAGATTCCTGTAGTTTCTTGTAAACGTGCCATAGCGTGCTAAAATTGTAGACCTGAGTGATTTAACATCGAGCCACATGATAAATGCTTATGATGCTGAGCAGCTAATTCAAACAAGTGTAAAGTTGTGGATGCAATGATTAACAAGGAAAGTATCTTAGGCTGACATAGCAGAGTTGCATGGATGCATTTCAATTTGGTATAGGTAAGTTGCTGCAAATAAAGCGAGGAAACTAATCCATGGTGACATTCCAGCGTAGACAAGGCCTAGCGGATTTGGTGGTAACATAATCCTTGGGTAGAAAAGGACTGGTTTGAATAAGGTTTTCTTGATAAAGATTGAGCGTTTACATGTTACAACACCTTTTAGTAAACTTCAGGAAAAATTATTTATTGTCAAATAAAAAAAAAGAACCATGTACCAACATAATGGACATACCCTTAATTAATATAGGCTGGAATGAGTGGACATCCACCGCAAGGAGATGCTTTAAGTCCTGGCACAGCTGACCTGCCACTTAAGTGGAAGGGTGCTCAGAGAATTTTCTTCAAGAGAAATGTAAAATTATTGAGTATTTTGAGCTTTAAAGAAAACCACTGGAGCCTGAAATTCATTGAGTGAGTTTATCATTCAGCCGGCAAGCTACACAGGAATGCAATGAATCCTTTTATTTGTCTTTCTTAGCTTTATTTTTGTATTGACTTTTACTGAAAAAATGTGAATAGACAATACGGAGCATAGAAAGGCTAAATGCATAAAAGAGAAATCAAAAGCAAGGAAATGCATCTTACATTTGACATGTGAAACTCTTTTAAATGAATCTGGGATAAAGCAGGAACCTTTTCAAAGGCATGACTTCCACTGCTTCAAAAAAGTGTATGTAACTGGAAAGTGACCTGTTAGACAACAAGCTCTGTTGGGATGAATATATTTTCTCTCAACCAAAGACACCTTGTAAAGAAGTTTATTTTTCTGAATAAAAGCTGCTAAAGGGAACATGTTTTCTGTGTAAGGAGGTTAAACTTATTTGTTTAGTGGATTTCTGCTGAAGTTGTATGCCTAGTCAGGGAAGGAATACTTAAAAAATTATTTGTGATCTAGTAGTGCCTGAGGTTTTGTTGAAATTTGTGGGTTGATGTAACCAACTCTTCAGGGGTATGGAAAATACTTAATTCTGTAGTTCTGCGAGACAGAGATCTCAGAGGCGAAGGAGAAGGGAGCTGGAGGGGTAATAATCTGCTGCAGCTAAGAGGGGCTGAGAAATACCATGTAACTGCAAGAGGTAACAAATGTTTAACAGGTTCAGGCTATTGAACACTATAGTCCAGGTAGCATGAAGGATACTTTTGCAGGAGGCTGCAGCCAGGATGAAATTCGTGGAATGCCTGGCATGCCTCTACTGAAGCACTGGAGTATCAAACAAGCAGGCAATTTTTCAGCAATCTGGCTACTGTTGTTGGTAAATCTACAGTGAAACGATGGGTTAAAAGTTGAGAACCTAACCACGAGTGATCTCCCAGGACTAGGGTTTCGTTTGTGAAATGCTTCAGCCACTTCATTACCTGCTCTTGAAATCTTAGAAACCTTGAAATGATTAGCAGTGAAAATATGAAAATAACATCCATCACAAAAATGAAAAGTCCTTTGATGAGAGCTTGAAAAGAACCAATATAGGACAAGAGAAGTTGATCAGAGTTCTGAAGTGAGCCAATTAAGTCTCTTCTGCTCGATTCATAAAGATGAATAAAATTACTGTACAATATTTTTGTGTCTTAAAATATGTAAGTTCCTAGATTTTGCATCTATGCATGTTTCCCAGCACCGCGTTGTGCAGATAGAGCAAGGAGCAGGTGAGGGTGTGAAATGTGCACCTTCTTGTCTGTTTAGCCCAGCTGAGAAGTGATAAATAATGCAGTTGTATTGTTTCTTATAATTTGGATATATATAATACGTTTGGATGTGACCTTTATGCCTTGAAAACCGAACTTGAAGATAATTTTTTGCAGCTACACAAATAGATATAAGCTATATAAGCCACTAATTATTTTTTTTTTCTGCCATGCAGTGCCAAGCCAGGCTATCCACTCTCAGTGTCTACTTCTGCAACAGTGAAATCTCTTCAAGTTGGCCTTGGAAGATTTCCTCCTTGAGAAACAAGAAAGGATGGATCTTTATCTTTTAAAAAGGTGGGTTTTTTCCCAGGTGGTTTTACATGATTTAGGGGAATATAGAGTGAAATTTGCCTAAAGACATGTAAAGAAGCATGGAATTCTAGGTGCCTAACTTCAGACCTGTGGTTATTAAAACAGTACTTTCAGAAAGGGTGGAAAGAGGTTCCCTCTGCTCAGGATTTTACTGTTGACAAGCCCTGCAGAGTGGTAGCCTCACTGGCTCCTGTTGTGAGACACCACCTCGGGGATTCACCGGCTGCCTAATCCCTTCTAGATGCCATTCAGGGGTCATTCAGTGTAAATATGTACCTCTCAGATATCCTCTGTCTATGCTACCTGGGTGCCATAGGTTGCTCTTGTTACTTGCTCTTTGAGAATTTCCATGTGGCTTTCATTTTAACATATAACCAAGTTTCATCTCTCTCTTTAAAACAGTGTTTTGGATTTTGGCTATGGAAAAAGGAATTATGTTATCAGAAAGCAAATAAAAAGAGTACTAGAGGCCACAAGATTAATCCCTGGCCATTGAGTAAATGAACTGGGGCAGAGAAAGAGAGTAACTTTAGTGGTTTAATAATGTTTGAGATTGACAGTCCTGTGTAAGCTTGGTGCAGTTAGTCTTCTTCACAACAAATAGTAAAAGATGACAAATGACTTTTACAGATGCAGTTTTCATTTTGAGTTTAACCGCGATAACTTCATCTCCTCTTAAAGGAGAATATACCTGCCCTCAGTTTCCAGGATCCACAAAGAAAGTCAAAGTGACTAGCTTGGATGTAGACACCTTGCTCCTAGGCATCCAAAGTTCAGTGAGAAAAACCCTGTTCTTCATGATTTCTTTCAGATTTTTTGGTCTTGTGCTTCTGATACTTTTCATTTTTCATGATATGTGTTAGCAGGGACCCAAACAGGTAAATAGGTAATGATGCATTATACCTGAAGTCAGTGCAGCTTGCATACTTGGGACATTAGGCTATGCACTTTTTAAGTTTTGAGGGTCATGAAAGAAGTTGATTTCCCACTAGATCCTTTTTCAGATGGGTATTTTATCTAAACTGAATTACACTGGAATGATTTCTGAGGGCAGGAAGAGGCTTGGGAAGTATTGTGCTATGCAGGCACTCTCTAACCCACCTGTAATGGTAAGTATCAGCCTAAAGATATCTCTGTGGGCTTTTCAGGAGCCTGTCTGGGTGAAGGCTGGTTGCAATGAAACACAGATGTACCAGGTGAGGTTTTGAACATTAGCAAGTGATATGGATAAATAGACCATGCTTTGTGTTCTCTACTTATTTTATTTACTAGTTTATACAGAGCCTTTATGAAATAGGCACTGTAACAGTGAAGAGGGTTGAGTTTTAGCAACTTTTTATGCATAGAAAGTCTCTAACCCTTCCATCTGCATAGATTTAACTGACTTAGGAGACAAGGCTTCTGCAGTTTGGGCTTCTTCAAGTTTGGGCCATTATTCTGCAAGTTTATCTCTGACATTATTCCTTATACCAGTGTTTGATAGTTTGATGCAATAGGCCTTGATTTAAATTGTGATTATGAAATCCTTTCCCTACACCTTGTGGTGCTTGCTACTGTGCCTTCTACCAGCTGAGAATCTGTCCTCCAGGGTGCATCAAGGAATGATGCAAAACACTACAACTCACCAGAAAAGTTTAATAAAGCTACAGAGATTATAGAGATTCTGATTTTCTTTTCCCTCTCCTCTCCTCTCCTCTCCTCTCCTCTCCTCTCCTCTCCT
>WBMV01006966.1:2263506-2435585 GCA_013396655.1 Campylorhamphus procurvoides
TTCTTTTCTCGAATTAACAGTGTAAAAATCTTAATGAGTGGGTTGTGCTGAGCAGTGCGGTTCACTTCCCTTATTCTCCCAGTCTCAAATGTTTACCAGCCATTCAGAGCATTCCTTAAACCCAGAGATTTATAATGAAAAGTCAGCCCTAATTGAATTTCTTCATTAAGAACTCCATCAAACAGATACAGAACACCTTACACCACCTTGTTTAAATTAGATTCATTTTTCTGATTAATTATTAAAAGGAAAGTTTAAAAAATCATAAAATCTTAAGTGCTATTAAAAATTGATTAGGAATGCATTTTTTCATTGACCCAGTTTGTATTTTTTTTAATTTTTTTTTGGTCAAAGCTAATACATTTGAGTAGCTGCCTCAGACAGAAGTTTGTAATCATTTGGTCATCAGTCAATTAATCACAGCTTCATAAATATTGATCTCAGATTACATTTATTCTTCATTCTTGAAAGATAGTTTTTTATTAATTTAGGCTCACTCACATACATTGTGGTTTACGCTGAAATTATTTTTAAAAGTTCTATTAAAATTTAATTTGAGCAGCCAGCCAACAGTGCAGCCATTGCACATTGTGCCACCTTTCGGCAGGTTTATCACCTCCTCCTTAAAGGTCCTGAGCACTTACAGTTCATACTGTAGGGCTTATTGTCTGGCATCTGTCATCTATAAACCTCTTCAGGTGGAAGTTGCACACCACTCATCACAAGCAGAAGGAGTAATTTGTGAGTAAGTGTAAATTTTTTGAGAGGAGAAAGGAGATATTTGATGTTTCTCTTCCCATCCTCAATGGCTGTGTCCTGAATCCTGGTAATCCATCCCAGATGGTGGTGTCTTCCTGATGGTCACAGAGCACTTGGCTGCTCTTTGACCTCTCCCAAACATTTGACAAGCCATTTGAGGGGGTGTGTTTGTGGGTACATAAGTTGAATGTCCCCAGCCATGCTGTAGTCCCGGTCATGGAGGTCATACATGAGCTGATGACCCATGCCAGGACAGTGAGGGTACCTGGGAGTGCTCTTGTGGGGCCTGCTACTGCATCTCTTTTGCCTGGAAGCAGACCCAGGACTTATTTTGCAGAAGTTGCATTTATAAATGGAAATTCTAAGTATTTTTAAAGTGAGATGCTGCAAGGAAATGCCAGGGCTCTTTGATCCCAAGCAATTGGAGTGAGCACAGTCCTTTTCATAGCATGTTCATCACATCTGAAGTGGTACTGAAGCAATGCAAGCAATGTTTATTAACATTCCTGGTCTGGTTGCAGCTAATAATCTCCATATTGACAATTAAATGCCTTTTTTATTTTGTTTGTTTCGTGTTTGTTTTGTTTTGTGTTTTTGTTTTGATTATGCTTGATGATGTAATTTAAGAAACAGAGATATGGACACATCAGGTGTAAGAGCACGCATCTGAAGAATGACCTAAAACATTCACCAAGTAGAATGAATCTTTTCTACCCTATACTTTGTGTTTTACTTTGAATGCTGTACTTCACATGGAGAACAACAGATTTCTTGGTATGGCTTCTGCAGTATATTTGGATTTTCTATCCTATGCTCTGGTAAAAACAGCATGTTAAAGTCAACATTCCCTAAAATCTCAGTTGACTGAGGACTTTGGAGTAGTGGAATCATGTAGCAACTGTTGTCTTTTAAAACTCTGAAAAATCCTGTGTTTCATCTTTATTGTCTGCAATCAAAACTGGTTGCCCATTGTTGTCACTCGAAAAACATTTACTCTGGCACAGCTCTTCTGTAAGGCTCTGAAATACAGTTTCAAATCATGAGCAACAGAGCATCCTGGTGTGATCCTCAGCATAGGTATGGAGTCATGCAGACCTCTGTTAACATGTCTTATTTTTGCTGACAGTGGATTTGTGTAATATGGAGAATGGATCATTTTTGTGACTCTTCATTTATTTAAGGCTGAAAAAAGCTGGTGTAATTTTAAGGGTGCTATTTCCCAGTCAAATATACTACTAAATTACCATATGTTTGGCATATCCACAGCGCTATTTCTTTCACATAAAAAGTGAAATCACACTAGAGCAAGTTCTCAGACCCTTTTCTTTAAATATCAATCACAGAGAGTGCTTTTCTGCACTTTGCAACAAGTCATCCTGTAAGGATCATGTCAGAAACAACATGTGCAGAGGGCATTCAGATAACCAATTTGTTTTACAAATTGCTGTGATGATTTAAGATATTTCCACCTCTGAGCTGTTTGCTACCCCTGTTCTCCTTATCTGATTGCTGCAAAGTCAAACTTGTTTTTCACTTTCATTGTCCATGTGCTATCAGCATTCTGTACGTAATTTGTTTGTTTTGCATTATGGCAAGTCAAAAAGGGTATTGTCTGCTAAGGCACAGTCATTTCCAGGAGAGAAATGCTAGCAAGTATATGTAATGGAGGATGTGTTAAATTAGTCCAGCTGTAACCTTACAAAAATCCTTATGTATTCTCTGTATGTTGTGTTATCAGAAGTGGATTCTGAGTCCAGTCTCAGCTGACATCTTCAAACAGGAGGAATACTAAGGAGATCCAATAAATATATCACACTCTGGCCAGTTCTTTGCAATAGTGTGGTGGTAGGAACCAGCTGTCTGTTTATCCAGTGATTTGACAGACGCTACTGTGAATGTGAGCAGTGTGTTAAGCTGTACCGAGCTCAGTAATCCTGGACAGTCTTTCCTGGCAGAAAAGAAGAAAGGGAAAAGCTGCAAAGCCATATAGAGAGATGACTGTAACAGTGCCCCAACTCTATCTGGCTTTTTGCTGCAGACACCTGCAAAATGGCTCAATTGGAGTTTTCCCACTGAAGTATTGTGTTACTAATTCACTGCTCAACAACTTTAGCACTTCTGAGAATTAATCTGGTAGTCAAATATAAGCTACTAGCTTATGGAAATGCATATTTAAAAAAAAATTCAATCTCTCCCTAAACATACAGAGTTCTTTTAGTCCAGAATATAAAAAGCTGTATAATTTAATGAAATTGTCTGAACTTCATAATAATGTAAGAGAAAAGCAATACATCTCCTGTGAGTATATGCGATAGATGTGTCTGTCTTTTTAAATTTTTGCATTAATTGGATTGAATTGATTAAATTCAGCTTTGAAAGCTTTTCCTGTTAAAAATGTAAAAAAGGATAATTTTTAATTTTGTTAATATATATGGTTATCCTTGGCTCAAAATCAGAGACCTCTGGAGTGCAGTGGCAACCAGGGCACTGTATATGGCTCCTTGCAGGACCAGACATTTGCCAGCAAGATATATAAGATGCTATAGATCCAAATCAGTCCCAGGTCTTTCCTTTTTGACTTACCTCTGAAATCTGTATTCCCAGTTTCTCTGTCTCTTCATTACAAGAATGCTTAGCAAAGATATTCAATATTTGAATAATTTTTCTTGTTGTCTGTCATGGAAATGTTACAGGATTAAAACAGAATCGTCTCACCCACTTTTTGATAGTTGATGACAGCTTGTCAGACATGACTTCAGAATGCTCCTGGGACACCACAGTTCAGGTAAATGTAGACTTGGCCTCTGAAGCTAGTTTCAGTAAAAAACACAGTTAAGAAACAAACTGCTCTACAGATCTTAAATTGACAAGAGAGGAAGAGAGGGAAGGACATAACATATATCCAGAAACTGCTGGAATTTTATAAGCTTTGTGTTATTGTTTTTTGAATCTATCCAGAGAGGGCTATGTTGGGAGGGAAATGGAGACACAGAAGAGCAAAGAGAGAAGCAATTGGAAAGAGCAACCAATAAGCAGAGAGAGAGAGGCCAGTTAGAAAACTGCAGAACTACTGTGATGACATTATCAATATCCATCAATTCTGGCTTGAATGGTGACTGCAGCTGTTTTTGCCAGCTTTGCTCCTTGGCGAGCTTGTCTCTACAGGTCCCTTCACCCCTCTGTGCTCATGGGGATGAAAGAGAAAGGGTCTCAGTGGCTATGAAAGGGGACTATCCCAGTGTGAGTGCTCTCTGCAAGGAGCCCTTAAAAATCCCTTTGAAGGGAGTGCAGGACACACAACTTCCATCTTGGGTGTCTGAAAAATGAGTAAGAAATTTTTTTTAGATTCCTCTTCACCCAAGAGAAAGATATAGGCATCTACCTATGAGCAGATCTCACCAGCCATGTCTGGGAGTCACTGCAGAGAAACAGCTTTCTAGGACATGATTCATCATATCTTCAAATAAACATCCTACATAAGTTTGATGAATTGTATTCTACAAGTGCGTATAGAGGGACCCCAGGGTGAGTTGGCCAGACACTGTAGAAGTGTCTTAGAGCTGATTCGTTGAATCCCACACTTTGTATTAGAAAGCTGGATGAAGAAACATTTGTGTTTCAATTCAATATGATTGATAAAAAAAAGGCCAGTCTGACGAGTAACTAAAGAACTTGATTTCAGTGACATTTCTGCAATCATATCCTAAGTCCAGTGGGTTTTACATCAGCTGTTTATTGTCTGACACTAAGGCAGACTTGCTTACAATTCTGTTTTCCTGAAAGCAACCAGAGTCTTGCTTGCTGACAAATCTACAATTGAACCATTTTGCTAGATATACTGCACCAACAGTTTTACTTGTGACTCTCACTTGCTACAAAATATCCTTCGGAAAATGTTGCACTCTGGCAATAAACTTTGTCTTTTGGAACTTTTTTCTACAGAGTTTATTTACATTTTTTATTTTATTTAATCAAGTATTTTCTGTTATTCAGCTTTAAGGAGGATAATGACATTAGTTGATGATTATGTATATTTATTGATAGAGCTTGTATGAAAGCCGGACTGCTATATCATCTGTGCTGAAATACATGGGTTAATAACTTGCTCAATGCAATCAGGAAAATAAAGGACTATTTATGTCTGGGCTTGGTTTTGATTTACTTGTTAAAGTTCACTGTAGAAGGTCAAGTAAGAACTTGGATCTTAAAATGTTCTCCTGAAGAAACCCAGATTTCACTGGACTCGGAGTCTGAGGAGGCAACCTGCAGTGACTTGTGCCTGAAGACCCCTATGCTCAGAGCTGCTACTGACTTCAGAGGGAATTTTGCCTGAATACAAAGAGATGAACAGGGCCTAAGAGTAGAAGCAGAGGCAATGATGCAGTTTCACCTGAAAATGAAGCTTATAAGGACTATAAAAAGTTATGTTTAATTTTATTTTTGGTTGCTTGATTGTGTTTGGTTTTTTTTTTTTTTTGTTATTTTTTTTCTCCCCCTGAAATAAGCTACAGGTATTTTAAATTCAAACTGTACACCTTTAAGTTGGAAGGAAAGCAGGACTTAATAACTGATAACTTAATAGCACATCTAAATGTCTTTTAAAAGACTTCAATTTACCTATTAAGACCAAATAGACTGTCTGTTAATGTGACAGAATATCCATGTTCCCTGAATTTAGGGCTATAAAAATTGTTCATCTGCTCAGTCACAGGCCATTTAATTTTGGATGCATCATTGCCAGTTGGTTACAGTAATTAGCATTCTCTCTATTGTAGCAGCTTCCCTGAAGCTATGCTAAGTAGGGTTACACTTCTGTATGGAAACATAAGCAGCCTTGTGCAAATGAGCCTGGCCACCCATCTTAGAGACAGAAGCCCTAGCTACAGCTTCTTGGCTCAGGGTGCCCTATATGCCCACCTGCAGATCTTATTTACTGGTTATTAATGACATGAAGTGTAGGCAGCTGTGAAAGGCACAGCATGGCAGTTTAAAGCCTGAGCTCCGAACTATTCTCTCAGCCTTGTAATTTCTTTCAGTGACACTTAATTTCCCACCCACACCTTTTTTTTAATCCTCCCCTTTATACTCTCTTTTAATGAAGATACTGGACAGAAATTAATTCTCTAGAAGTAAATTGTGTATATGTATCTATCCATATATATAAAACACGAGAACTGAGGCATAGCATTTTTTAATGCAGTTACTTTCCACTTAAAAGACAGGTTATCAAATAAAATGTTTTGATAAATCATTATTTTGAACATATGCTGAAGATACTTTGGTTTGGTAAGCTTTCTATATCTCTTAATGCCTAAAGTAGTGTTTTTATTGTATTTTTAATAGAGACACCAACTGCCAGTACTGGATTATGAGTAGTGCTGGAATTGTTCTTTTGTAAAGGCTAGAATAAACAATACAATAGTTAAAACCATAAATAAATTAAACAAGATTTTTTGCTAGTTGTTCTGCAGCCTATGCACTTTTTTTTTTTTTGTTCTATGTGGAATGTCTGCGCTTCCTTTTCGTTTCCTGGGAAACAAGTGAGGGGTGGTATGCACTGCAAGACATACACTAAGAATAATTCTTCCCATTTAATCCACTCTGATTTTAACTTCTTAATATACTAGAAGGTAACTAATATTTAATACCATGAAATGTATCTGTGCATGTTTAATGATTCAATTAATCAGAGAGAAACCTTCTTTATAATTAAATATGGATAGGCTATAGTCTTTTCTTCTCATTGACTGATGCTACTGAGAATAAGGGATAAGAATGATTTTATACTATTATTCTGTGTGCCTTTTATTAGAACTCTGAACTGTTTGGGTGTAAAATCACCAAAAAAAAGAGCATTTTTTTCTTAGAGTTATGCACTCAGCAGTTTCTGTATTCCATGAAAGTCTAACCATATGCATTTAGATACCAGTTCTACAAAGACTTACACGAGTGTTTAAAAACAAGAGAAGTTCAACTGATTCTAATGTGATTACTCACATAAAGTTTAAATCTTGTGCTTGAATCTCTATACTATTGTCTCTTTGAATTTCTGGAAGAAGCCTGATGTGAACTTGGAGAAGATTGTATGTGCTTGCTCTGTAATTCCTGATTTGATGGTGGTTTGCAGCCGTAGCTCATTTCCTTATAAGTAACCATTTTATTAGTATGGTCATGGATATCTCTTGACTTGATTGCTTAAAATAAGGTTATAAACCATCACTATAACTTATTCTTCTATAGGTCCACATAAAATTCTGTAGGTATTGGCTAAAGAAAAGCCAACTGTTGTCAATACAGCATGCAAATGGAGTGCATCTATTGGCAAGTTAATAAAATAATGATGTACATTCAGGCAGACTTAAATATGGAAATGGAGATTTCCTGCTTCTTGAGTTTGTCTAAATTGTTGAATGTATTTGTTTAATGATTTATACAGCACCTTGAGCCATAGCAACTAGGTGCTGTTTACAAAAGTTAAAGCATAAGTTACATGCACAGCCTACAATGCGCTTCATTAAATGACCATTTATGCTACCAAGGGTACCATATATTGACAATCATGTTGTGAGACCCCTTTTCAAGTTTTTCACTGCTCACAATTCACATAGACATATTTTCCAACATATGCACCTACCTTTTTAATAAGATATTTTTCATTATCATTTTAACAGGGAAATAATTTGCAAATAAATCAAATGCTAAAATTTTCCCCTATAAGTAGGCTGGACGTATAATAAGTAATATGGGGCCATAAAATGCCTAGTCTGAAGAATAAAGATGTGATTATACTATTTATATAGCACTTCAGTCAAGAAGGACCCATTAATTTTTTTTTAGTGTGACCTTAAGCCAGGAGAATTAGTGCTTTGCTCAGTAAAGGCCCAGGTGTCTGGTGCATATTATTTGAAATGTTTCTGTGGAGACTTTAGAAACTATGAGCTCCCAAACAAGTCTTTAAGAAAAGCAGATACCCCACAGTCCCTTCTATTCAATAAAGATTATGAATGTATGGATACTGTATAAAAAATAACCACAGGAATTTTTATTGGTTATTAGAGTGCATGTATTCTTGTCTAACATTGACAACAAAATCATTAGTTACCAAATCCCAAATACCTGTCCAAGGAAAATACTAAAAAAGCTGATGACTATTCTCAAGCCAGCAGAGAAGATGACCAGTTGTTCAGGAAGAATGAGAGGATGGATAAGGAGAGAAGGAAGAGTTGCAGTGGCGTTTCCCTCACTCAACATGTCTGGCCCAGAAACTTCCTTTCTGAGCAAGAAGCATGGAGGTGTAGAAAGGATATGACATGATTCTTGGCTTCTTAGATGACAGTAACTTTTGCACATAGGACTTAGCACTCCCTCACCTCTGTGACTACCTACTGTACCTTCTCATGTGCCCTTGCATAATAAGTATGAGGCTCTGCAAGTGGAGCCAAACAATGATAAAGATGTTAGTTCGTTTAGCTTGGTGTTGATGGGGTTAAGTCAGCCTGTGCCTGTGTCAAAAATGCTTCAAAAAAGTATAAAAGAGGTGCCATTGCCATAGGAGACTCCCTTCTGAAGAGAACAGAAAGCCCAATATGCAGACCAGACCCACGTCTTAGGGAAGTCTGCTGCCTCCCTGGAGCCTGAGTTAAAGTGAAGAGGAAGCTTCCCACCCTGGTACAACCCTCAGATGATAATCCATTATTGGTTGTTCAGGTAGGCAGTGATGAAGCTGTAACAAGAAGCTGAGGGCAACCAAGAGATACTTCAGGGTCTTGGGATGTCTGGTTAAGGGATCAGGAGCACAAGTAGTGTGCTCCTGAAAGAGATGGGCCTGTTGGAATGGATCCAGAAGAGGGCCACAAAGATGATCAGAGGGCTGGAACACCTCTCCTACAAAGGCAGGCTGAGAGAGATGGGGTTGTTCAGCCTGGAGAAGAGAAGGCTCTGGGGAAATCTCATTGTGACCCAGTACCTATCTAGTGGGTGGCTTTCCAGCTCATGGCAGGGGGCTTGGAACTAGATGATCTTTAAGGTCTCTTCTAAACCAAGCCTTTCTATGATTTCATGATTCTATGAAATGATGGAGTTTTTAACTCTTGGAGAAATAAGGAGAGGTGCCAGCAGAGCTGTCACTTTTGACATCTGCAGGGCAAACTTTGACCTATTTAGGAACCTGGTTGACAGAGTCCTGATGTGCAAAGGAATCCAGATACATTGGGCACAGTTCAAGAAAGAAAACTTAAAGACACAGAAACAAACTGGCTCATGTGCTGAAAGATGAGCCAGCAGGGAAGACTGGCCTGGCTGAACAGAGAGTTTTGGCTGGAACTCAGGGAAACAAAAAGAGATTATGATCTTTGGAAGAAGGGACAGGAAACTCAGGACACAAGGAAGTCCTGAGGTTATGCTGTGACAAAATTAAAAGGCCAAAGCCTAACTAGAACTCTTGCCACTGCTGTATAAGACAATAAAAAATGTGTCTATAAATGGATCAGCAGCAAAAGGAGGGCTAGGGAGAATCTTTGTCTTTTACTGGAGTGGGGCAAAACTGATGAGGAAAAAGCTGAAGTACTTAATGACTACTTTGCCTCAGTCTTTAATAGTAAGACCAGTTCTATGGGTATCCAGCTACCTGAGCTGGAAGAGAGGGACAAGGAGAAGAATAAAACCCCATAACCCAAGGGGAAATGGTAGCAACATGCTATATCACTTAGTCACACACAAGTCTATGTGGCCTGGTGGGTCCACCCAAGAATACTGTGGGAGCTGGTGGAAGTGGTCACTGAGCCACTTTAACTGGAAGTTATCATATATGACATCTATACACAAGAAGGGCCAGAAGGAGGATCCAGGGAACTACAGTCCTGTTGGTTTGACCTTGGCAACAGGTAAGGTCATGGAGTAGATCATCCTGGGATGGGAAAACCCTGGATGTACATACAGACTGGAGGATGAGAAGCTGGAAAGCAGTGCCATGGAAAGGGACTTGGAAGTCCTGGCTGAGGCCAAGTTGAATCTGAGTCAACAGTGCCCTGGCAGCCAGGAGGGCCAACCGTGTCCTGGGGGTCATCAGGAAAAGCATCACCAGCCAGGTGAGGGAGGGGATTGTCCCACTCTGCTCTGCACTGGGGCAGCCTCACCTTTTGTGTGCAGTTTTCATCACTACAATATAAGAAAGATATTAAGCTGTTAGTTTCCAAAGGAGGGCAATGAATATGGTGAAGGGCCTTGAGGGGAAGCCATATGAGGAGAAGCTGAGGTCACTTGGTCTGTTCAGCCTGGAGAAGAGAAGACTGAGGGGAGACCTCATTACAGTCTACAGCTTCCTTTTGAGGGGAAGAGGGAGGGCAGGCACTGATCTTTTCTCTGTGGTGACCAGTGACAGGACCGAAGGGAATGGCCTGAAGTTGTGTCAGAGAAGGTTTAGGTTGGATATTAGAAAGAAATTGTTTACTTAGAGTGTGTTTGGACACTGGAACAGGCTCCCCAGTGATCACAGCACCAAGCCTTCCAGAGTTCAAGAAACATTTGGATAATACTTTTGAACACATGCTGTGACTCTTGGGGATGCTCTTATGCAGGGCTAAGTGCTGAAGTCGATGGTCCTTGTGAGTTTCTTCCAACTCAGAATATTCTATGATTCTGTAATCTTAAGTAACATTATGCAGTATATGCAGGACAACCAGGTGATCACAGCCAGCCACCTTGAGTTTATGAAAGATCCTTCTTGACCAGCTTGATCTCCTTCTGTGTCAAGCGGACCCACTTAATGGATGAGGGAAAGGATGTGGATGTTATTTACCTGGCCTTTAACACTGTTTTCCAGAGCATTCTCCTGGAAAATGCTGGCTGTTCATGCTGGGGACAGGCGTGGTATTTGCTGGATAAAACTGTCTGGATGGACATGCCCAGAGAGTTGTGGTGAGTGCAGTTAAATCCATCTGGTAGCCCAGTAGGAATACGGCAGTGATTGTCCCTCTACAGAGGGGTAGGTGTGACCCTACCAGGGACACTGGTAGGGTCACACCTAAAGTACTGTGTTCTGGTTTGGATCCCTCACTACAGGAAAGACATTGAGGTGATGGAGAGTGTCCAGAGAAGGGCAATGAAGCTAGTGAAGGGTCTGGAGCACAAGTTCTATGAGGAGTGGCTGGGGGAGCTGGAGGTGTTTAACCTGGAGAAAAGGATGCTCAAGGGAGACCTTATTCCTCTGTACAACTAATTATGAAGGCTGTAGTGAGGTGGGGACAGTATCTTCTTCTGGGTAACAAGGTACAAAAGAAAATGGCTTCAAATTGTGCCAGGGAAAGTTTGGATTGGATATTTCTTAACTGAAAAGGTAGTCAAGCATCAGAACAAGCTGCCCAGGGAAGTGGGTGAGTCACCATCCCCAGAGGTATTTAAAAGATGTGGCACGTAAGGACATGATTTAGTGATGGTAGACTTGGCAACGCTGGGTTAATGGTCAAACTGGTCTTTTCCAGCATAAAGGATGCTATGATTCTATTGTCTTTGCCCCTGTAGTGTCTTACATGCTGTCTTTTAAACTATATCAACTTTAGGGACCAAGCACCTAAAGTCTACATCTAAACTAGGGACATGGTTTCAGCAGTGCTAGGTTAATGGTTGTACTTAAAGATCTTAAAGGTCTTTGTGAACCTAAATGATTCTATGATTCTGTGATTATAGTTTGTATCCAACTACATCCTGCCCAGGCAGCAGTCTGGGATTCCTTATATTGAACTCAAAGTAATAATAGCAACATAAAAATGTATGAGACTGCTGCATGCAGTGGCCTAGTGCTCCCAGTGTGTAGTTGAGATACAGCCAGAACATGTCCCTGGACTTTAATAATGGACAATGCTATTATCAGTAGTGATTTCTTGCTGTAAGTTCTGGCTTAAGCAGTGTAAGGCAAACAACCTGAGCATGCATTCTGTGATGCCAACTCCCTTATGCTACTTGCTGTCTTTGCACACTGCTTTGTAAGGGGTTCTAACACATGGAAATTGAAATTGAAAACCACATAGCCCTTACACCTTCTCATGTACATCAGGAATCCCAGTGATTCTCAGTTCTGGCATATCCTCATTAGCAAAACTTCACAGATGTTTTGAACTTGATGTTTCAGCCTTTGAATTTGGGACTTCTGGATTAATTACCTTTGTATTACAGATTTTAATTCTGCAGAGGTTGTCACGTGGTTGCTGGTTTCTTTATGGACGTGATTGTAGCCGTGGTTGCCTAACTGTTCCATACACTGAAAGTACAGCCTGGTTTGAATTAATGGATACTGTAAATTCAGGTGTTTGGATCAGCCTTCTCTGCCACTAGAAATTATTTTTTTTCATGATTTACCCAGGACCTGCCACTGTTTTAGTTGTATGTCTCAGATAAGTATGTAAGTTGTCCTCATATTTTTCCCCTTCCAAATCTGACACTTTTTCTTATTTTTGAATTATTGTTGTATAAGTTGCATTCTTATGTTTCCTGTTTGGGCAGACTTATACTTTTATTCCTTTGGAATGTTATTAGTTTTGGCCCTCCAGTGAATGACATTTCGGTCACTAGCTTCTCCCCTCCCTTTGACTCTACAGAAGTAAATTAGACTTGCCCCCAAGAGCTTTCTGAGATGGAGGTAGTCTTCCGGTGTATTTCAAAGTGAGATTTTTATGTCTGATGGAGGGCTTTAGTTATGACAGCAAAACAAATAGTGAATAGATATGCGTTTAGGTTTGTAAGTGTATGTGAAGGAAAACAACTAAGAAGCAAAATCACCTATGCTGGCACTGTCCTTTTCATTTTCACTGGGAGCCAGAGAATTAGAGAAGGGAAGAGTCTGGAAGCAAAAAGGAGAGCTGAGCATCTGTAAAGACCTGCATCTGTGTTAACAGCTTGCCAAGGAAACTGATGCCTGTACATTAATCTGAATTATCACAGTGAGTTTTTCTTTTGTAACCAGCTCAGTCACAGCATCATGAACTCATTCTTGAACTGGAGGTGAACTGAACACAGCATGGTGATGGCATTAGGAAACTTAGAGAAGGAGAGAATAAAATTAGACAATTCATAAACAGAAAAGACTCTGAGACCTGACACGACTTTCTTTTCACCTAGTTATTAATATAATAATCCTCCTTTCTTAAATTGTCTGATTCCTCTATTGTCCAAACAAAAACCTCTGAATCTTTGGAGTGTCTCTGTTATGTCAGCTTTTCCTGGAAATTTATACTTATTTTCCTCTTTGTGGGTGGCACATTTTAAAGTCCTATCACTAACTTTCCAACCTTAAAATAATTACCTTATTTTTAAGACCATTTATTGATTTTAAAAGCCCATTCTATTGCTTATTATGCTTCATGATGCTAGAAACATCTAGTTTGACCATCTGTGGACATTTCCTCATGGCATTTGCTTCCAAAACTCTTGTTCACATACAGAAATAAACTTGTCAGGACTGAATCAAAACTCATTAAAATCCAACTCAACTTCTGTTGAGTTTTGGATCAGACTTTCAGTGAACTGTAGTCTGTCAGCTTTCACTCTTCCCTCCCTCTCTCTTTATTTCATCCCCTTGACAGAAGGGCAACATACCATGACAAGGGATCCATGCAGTTAATTCTCTCTTCAGTATTTCAGGTGTTGCTCAACAATTTCATTATACAAGACCTTCTTTCTTCTTTTTCCTTTATTTGAAAAATCTCTGGCATCATTGGGAAATACTTTGCTGTCTTTTTGTAGTTAGGGTTTCAGTGGTTCCTCCTCAGCAAATTGCAAAGCCTATTTTCCTAGTAATTTCTCTGAATGGTCTGTTGTGTTCAGCAAATATTCCCTAGATGGGTTAGCAATTCCCAGAATCTGGAATGAGCATCATAACAGAGATCTAGAGCATTTTCAGAATTATCCAAAGGCTTATGAGACAACAGAGGAAATATTTGAGAGTGCAAATATTGAAGATATTAATTGTATTTTGTGGGGTTTTTTGTTTGTTCATTTTTTCTGTTTTTTTTTGTTTGGTTGGTTGTTTTTTTTTTTTGGTTTTTTTTTAATTTTTATCCTGCCAAGAACCTAAGCTATATCCAAAATGATGTAGGGAACACAGTTTTTATGTTTCCAGGAATGAATATGTGGTTGTCTACTACTTTCTTTGTAAGGAAAAATGGGAAGCTAGATATTCCCAGAATAGCAACTGTATTTGTTGGACAGCTGCGTTCCATGGCTGAGCTTAGGTGCTGAAGGTCCAGGGGAACGGGAAAAGTAACAGATCCCAGATTCTTTCTCACTCAGTGCAGGGTAGAAATATTTATTTCCACTTTCAGAAATGCTTGTTTTCTTTTTGTCTTTCTGTTTAGATGGATATTCAGGTCTCCTTTCCTTAGGTGGACACCTGAACAAGTTTGAGAAGTAGGCCTAAGAGAATCTCATGAGGTTTAATAAGATCAAGTGCAAGGTGCTGCTTCTGGGTTAGGGCAACCCCTGGTATCAATACAGGCTGGAGAATGAATAGGTGGCAAGCAGTCCTGCTGAGAAGGACTTGGTGGATGAGAGGCTGAACATGAGCCGGCAATGTGCACTTGCAGCCCAGAAAGGCAATTGTGTCTGGGCTGTACCAAAAGTGTGGCCAACTGGACAAGGGAGGTGATTCTGCAGCTCTACTCTGTTCTGCTGAGACCCCACCTGGAGTGCTGCATCCAGCTCTGGGGTCCCCAGCACAGGAAGGACATTGATGTGTTTGATCGAGTCCAAAGGAGGGTCATCAAGTTGATTAGAGTGATGGAGCACCTCTCCTATGAGGACAGGCTAAGAGAATTGGGCTTGCTCAGCCTGGAAAAGAGAAGGCTTTGGGATGACCTAATTGTAGGCTTTCAGTACCTGAAAGGAGTTTACGAGAAACATGGAGAGGGACTTTTTATAAGAGCATGTAGTGACAGGAGAAAGGAGAATGGATTCAAACTGAGAGTAGGTTTAGATTAGATATTAGGGGAAAAATCATTAATGTGAGTGTGGGGTGGCACTGGAACAGGATTTTCAAAGAAGTTATGGATGCTCTACCCATGATGATGTTCAGGGCCCAGGTAGATTGGGCTATGAGCACCCTGGTATAGTGGTACCTATCTCTGCCCATGGCAAGGGGCTTGGAACTAGATGAACTTTAAGGTCCCTTCTTAACCAGGGCATTCTATGATTCTATGACACTCTATCTTAAAGTTCTTCAGTGCCAGGTTTGTGGTAGCCACTGTGGTGGACCCAATCTTATGTGTGAGGGAGGCTTGAGCAATGTGTCCCCTTCATGTTGGGTAACTCTTGGCTGCGTGTGTGTGTACGTAATTGTTTTTTTTTTTTTTTTGGTTTTTTTTTTTTTTTGGTTTTTTTTTTTTTTTGGTTTTTTTTTTTTTTTGGTTTTTTTTTTTTTTTGTGTTGTTTTGGTTTTTTTTGGTTGGTTGGTTGATTGGTTGGGTTTTTTTCTGTCAGAGTCCTTCAATACTGTGTCGAGTCCCGACCTCCTCCTGCAGGGGTGAGCCAGCTTCTCAGCGGCATCTGCAGTTTAAAACATTTGGGTTGGTGGCAAATATTTTCTGCTGGCATGAGTCAAGGGACTTTGAAAAGCACAGGAAACTAGTTGCAAACTGAGCTCATAACACAGGTGTTTGAGATTTTGCAGAGATTTTTAAAGGCACTTGGCACATTTCATGCACAGAGGGATTTCCCTAATCAACTTGAAGTAACAGAAACATGCCATTTGTTTTACCTAATTTTGGCTGTCTAGTCAGCTAACTAGACTTTCTCTGCAGAGACATGTAAAGCCTTAAAGAGCATAGTTGCCTGTCTCAAACACTGTTCAGACCACAGGACGAATTTGCCATGAGATAAGCACAAAATGGAGGGACAGGACAGTGCTGACTTCAGGGCAGGTGGAGGCAAGATCAGGTTGCCGTATTCTGGTTAACTCATCCAGAAAAAAATTCCCACAGTGGCAAACTGTGTAAAGACGCCACTGCTTGTATGCATATATCTTTAAACAAAGATCACCCCACGTTCTGCAACAGGTGACATCTGTGATCACCAAAGCCTCCTTCCCTCTGAATGTGCCTCTGTGGATACCTGGAACTTGGACTGTAAGTTAAGCCACCACAGGTAAGATAAAGGTGGTACTAATGTCTGAGTGTTACCTCAGACCTAGGGGGAGGTTAACGTAACTGGGAGAGGAGAATGTATCACACAATGAACCCAGAGAATGCAGAATCTACATGCCACAAGGAAAGCCAGAGGAATGATGCTGAATCAGTTCAGACTGGGTAAAAGGTAGCTCTGGCAGGGGGAGATTGTGACGACCATCTCACAACCCATTGACCCAAGAAACCCACTGGCTCAAAGAAAGTGAAAGACTGAGCATGCAGAACAATTAGCATTAGAGGTGAGGAAATCATTGGACCAGTAGCATAAGAGAACTGTGTAGCCAATGAGCATTAATTCCTTTGTTTGCAAAAATGTATAAACAGTGAAAAGTTTGAATGACCTTGGGACTCCCACCACTGTGAAGCCCCATGTGAAGCAGTATCAATGAGATACTGCTAGCTGTGATTATCTTCTGGGTAGTCTACTTCTCTGACCCTGAACCCCCCTCTCTCTCTCTCTCTCTGCTTTTTTCTATTTCCTTCTGTCCCTCTACCTCAAATTCATTGTTAAATGAAATCCATACTATTCACTCTGGCATATGGTTTTGTTTGCATCTTAATTCAGGCAGAGGCATCTCTCAATAATCAGATTTTAACAAGAGACAAGAACTTCCAGATTTTATCCCATGCAAAAATAGGTGCCTCAGGTACATTGTTTAGACTGGTCTCTCACATCACACTGGGGGAAGGAAGTAAGCAACAATTAATTTACAAAAACTGCACTTGTATTCCTACCATAAAGATAAAACCATGGAATTATGTAATTGTGCCATTTGGAGATTATGGGTGAGCTAGGCTTGTTAAAATACATTTTCTGCTAGATAGTTTTTTTTTTTTTGTTGCTATTACCTCTGGCCTTCTGTCCTACTGATATTGCTTATGAACCAAAACAGTTACTGCTATGCCTAATATCAATGAATACATCTATTGGAAGGAAAATGCATATACATGTAAATCCAAATTATATGTTCTTTTTGGGTTAGTGTCACAAAATTGTTTCAGACATAAACTAGTCACATTTTTAAAATCCAGCATATACTCATGTTACATTTTGTGAAAACTCATTTTTGGGGTTTTTTATGACCCAATGACATATCATATCAAACTTTATTAGCATTGTCTTTCAGATGTTTTTCAATACCTCCTAGAATAATCTTCTCTATAACATTACCAGGCACTGAGGTGAGACTGAGAGGTCTGTAGTGTCCAGCGTCCTCCTTCTTGCCTTTCTTGAAAATCGGGACAACGTTCACCAGCTTTCAGTCAGCTGGGACCTCTCCGGATTCCCAAAAGTGCTCAATAATCATTAAGAGAGGTTTTGTGACCACATCAGCGAGCTCTTTGAGGATTCTGGGATAATCCCATCTGGCCCCATAGACTTGCAGAGATCCAGCTAGAGCAGCAGATCCCGCATAATTTCAGGGTTGACTGAGAGTTGATCATTCTTGCAGTTGTGGTCCTCCAGCTCAGGGCACTGAGACCCCCTTGGTCCATCGTCTGTGTTGAAGACAGAGGCAAAGAAAGCATTAAATATCTCTGCCTTGTCTCTGTCGGTGTTTGTGAGGTGACCATCCTCATCCTGTAATAGGCCAGTGATATTTCTGTGCTGCCAATTGCCACTAATATATTTGAAAAAAACTTCTTTATTGCCTCCACATATCTGTCCAGCTTCATCTTCAGCTGAGCTTTGGCCACACAAATTTCTCCCTGCAGTGGCAAACATAATTTCTGTATTTTTCCCATGTCACTTGACCTTTTTTCCACTGTGCATATGCTTTTGTATTTTGCTTTATTTCCAAGAAAAGATCCCTGCTCAGCCAAGATGGCCTTCTGCCCCACCTGCTTGACTTCCAACATTTGAGAATTCCCTGTTCCTGTGCCCTTAGGAGGTGATGTTTGAAAAGCGACCAGCACTGATGAACCCCAGCACTTGCAAATGCATTTTTCCAGGGGACCTTACTTACTAATTCCCTGAGCAGCCTGAAATCTGTTCTCCTCATGTCCAGAGTTGAGGTTTTGCTGGACTTTTTCTCCTGTCAACAGAGATTTTAAACTCGATTGCTTTGTTGTTTCTGTGGCCAAGATGGCCACGAATCTTCATTCATGAGGTCAACCCTGTTTACAAGCAGCAGATCAAGGAGGGGATCTGTCTGAGTCAGGTCCCTCAGGTCCTGTTCCGTAAAGTTGTCATCCACGTTTTCTGGGAATCTTCCGGCCCTGGATTCCCTTCCGGGAATCTTCCGGAGCTGTGTGATGCTCCCAGTTAATTTCTGGCAAGCTGAAGTCCCCCATAAGGACAAGGGCAGTTGACATGGAAGTGTCCCTTCATTCCTGAAAGAATAATTCATCAGCATTGTCATCCTGGTTAGGAGGTCTATATTAGACACCCATGATAAGAACCACATTATTTGTTATAGGCTTGACCACACCTGTGAAGTCCATGAGATTACTGTGAGATGAAATACCATGCATTTGAGAAGGAATATGTCCTCTAGTAGAACAAAAAAAACCCACAAAACCAAAACCAAAACCCAGAAACCAAACCAATCCAAGACAAACCAAAACCAAACCAAACCAAACCAAACAAACCCCAAACTTTTCTTTTGGTGTTAATTAGGATTAAATAGGTAAATAGCTCTTTGTCCTACTTTGACAACTCTGTGTTCAAAACACAGCTTCTGACCCAAAACTGGTGCATACATATTTTTCTTTACTTAGAGAAGATTGCTTTTATTTTTTCAGAAATCTGTAACAATGTGAGGCTTGTCTTGAGCTCTGTGTTGCTGGTGTATCTCTTCTGTTTGAATGAAATCAGAAGAAAGGCCTTGGGTTCTTGGGTTCAAATTGATTTTGAAACTGAAGGGCAAAAGCATATATTAGGTCTTTGATCTTTTACATTTGTTTTCCAACCACCTTTTCTGTTTGCTTCATTATTTGATTTAAAGTCATGCTTTTTTGTTTTGTTTTTTTTTCCTTGGAAAGTTCGTTGAGCCAATTGCGTGGCTTTCACAGTGATGGGCATTTACTTCCCAATTAGTCCCACTGACCCAGCAGGACTATTTGCCTGAGAGCCCTCATCAGCGTGAAAAAACCCCAGCCATGCAACACAAAACAATGAGATCACAGTCCGGCCCTTTGCAATTAGCTCAGCACTGTCAGGGTTTCACTTTCCTACTTAAATCCTGTAATGAGCAGCCATCAGAAGAGGACGTAAATAAAGCTGTCATGCATATTGACAGTAATACAATATCACTGCTCATTTTTTCCCCCAAAGTTAGAATTATAGAATTAGCGTGGCATATGATGTTCTCCCCTCTCCAGCAAAACATGTACCAGCTGCAGTCTTTTAAAGTCTCCTATCATTTTGTTAGCACAATGACTGCCTACGTGAGCAAAAAAACATGGAAACTGCATCCTACCACAGTTGACAAGATTTTTTATTTTCATGATTACTTCTCTGCCTTTTTTTATTTTGCCTGCAGGCAAAGGTTGGCATACATGTCAAGAGAACATTCTCCAGCTGGGGCCTGCAGTATAGAGAATTGTATACTCCAGAGGGCTCATGGGACCTTAGGCAGATTATTATGGTAATATTGGAGACTGCTGTCCTTTCCCTCCCACAGCTGGGCCGCCTCTCTCATTGTAAGTATTGAAGCAATATGTTTTGCAAATTATACATTGGGAACAACAGGGACCTGGGAAAGTGAGGGAGAAAGAGAAACATGGCAAAATGTTGCCTTTAATATGATATTTTTCTTGTTCATCAAGCAAAAATAAATTAAAGCTTTAATTTTTTTTAATTAAATGAGGATCATATATTGGAAAAAACCAGCTATAATAGTAAAAAGTTAATATTGATTTTATTGAGTGAGAATTTTAAGAAAATATTGTTTATTATAGGGAAATTTCACACAGTAACCTGATGCAAGAGAACTAGAGTAAGATTACATAATAGCTTTTATTACAGATTTCAGAAATCCTTTTGAGTCCAATGAAGCTGGATTAACAAAAACTGCACAAAAAATATCATTTTAATTAGTGCTAATGTGATCTCGTCATGGTCCAGCTGTTTCACACAGGATGAAAATCTGTGTTGCTTTATTAGCAATTCACCCTCCAAAATAATGTCACTTCTGATTTTTAACATTTCTTACTGATGTATATTTTAATAAAATAGACGAATGGTTTGGTTACTACTGTCATAAGGAAACTGAGGTGTTTCTGACTTGCTTGTTTTTAAGTAAAAACAGGGTTTAAAAGCATTACTGGTAGATAAAGAAATATTTCACTTTATGACCTTTGTTAGAAATATTGGCATAAAAATCAGATTAAAGTTTGTATGGTTGCATTTTAAAGGTGATTTTATATTTGTGAAGCTAAGAAGAAAAACAAATGTTGCTAACTTGGTAACAAGTTAAATGATGTCTTATGTGAGTCAGATTCTTAAAGGCCTGTCTTTTAGTAATCATGGGCTTCAAATCACAGTCCTTAACCAATATTCCATTATTCTGTTGGCTCCATTGATTTTTGACAGGACTATTTCACAACTCAATTCCATTTGGAGCTAACTTCAATTGTAAACTAAATTATTTTCAAATTACTGAAACTTACCACTTCATTTATACATGAAATTAGTATATTGCCTTAGATATCTGCCTGAATTCTCCATTAAAAATAAGTAAGTGCAGAAAATCTCAGTGCTCACTGGTCAATTTTCTTCTCCATTATTTTTATATGCTTTAATGTAGTAGAGACCCCTTGTATTGTAGAAAAAGATATTTATATTTTAATAATTATATTCCTTCTGATGTTACTTAAAAATTTCATTATGGACTGTTGTGCATAATGCTGTGATTATATACTTATCACTTCTCTAATTTATGTCAGACTTTGCTAATGTATACCAGGATGTTTACCAGTTCTTGTTTTTTTTCTTAAACATAGTATGATTTCTTTTTTAATTCTTAGATAGTGATCTTATAAAAAACACTTAGTATAGGGAAACAGTTTGCACTGTGGTGGCAACTGTTATAAACTAAAGTGGAATTAATCTATTCCAGATGGGGAATTTCTAACTGTAATTTTCAATTATTACAGTAATAGAAGAGCTTACTAAAGAAAACAACACAAGAATTGTAGTGACTGTACTCATTACTTGCCTTGTAGAGTCTTAAAAAGCCCCTAATGACACCATGACAGTATTTCTCTATTTCTCTGTGGTCAAACAAAACATTAGCAAAGCCATGCTTTGTAAAAAGGAAAGATCCCCCAAATAACAAGCTGGTTCCATGTGTCTCTGTGAAAGATGCACACTGAATGTCAGCAATGCATATTCTCTTTGGTTCTTCTGAAAGCCATACGTCTCCTAAACCTGAGCTACCTTCCTCCTTTCCTTCTTGTTCCTATCCTGATTTCCTCCTTCCAGGTGCCACATATTGTCTCCCACCTTTCTGAACTATAGTAACTCAGCGTTTAGGCAGATTGCCCCTTAAAATTGCAACATTCATTAATTTCATCATTATCCTTGTGTCAGGTAGTTTTACACCATATACTAGAGGTTTCTCGGCTGCTTTTGACAGCAGTGCTTGCTTTCAGCCTTGCCAGGCTGCACCTTGCCACTCAGCATACACAGTTCACCTAATCCTTTCAAGCACAGAATTTTTCCACATTTGTGGCATATGACTAAAGTGTGACATTGAGACAGTCCAATATATCTGGCTTATTCCTATCTTGTCTACAATGAAAAATCTCAGTGGAATGAAGAATTGAAGAAATACTACTTTTCCCCATTGGAGGTAGTATCTAAGGCTAAATCTACACTGCCTGATGAATCTGCCTTTGAGAATGATCCTTAGCCCATGGGAAAAGTGGTGCACATTTATTTTTCAATAGCGGGACAGTGCAGGGTTGAGGGAGTCAACTTTGGATCAATCTGATCTGTGCTGTATTTTAGCAGTGGTCCCCACAGTGAACTACATCCCAGTCTTCACGATTTCTATTTTGAAGGCTGTAGATAGTTAATTCCTAGAGGTCCCAGTAACTAAGTAGCTTTTTTGCAGCCTGAGTGCTCAGAGGGCTCAGGATCCTATATTAAGCAGGGGAGCTCACTTATCTTGCAGTGTGAGTGTGCTGCTATACTCCAGTATTTTCTCCTGTGAAGTTGTGACAGCAAAAGGAAGGAGGAAGGAGGAATTTTCCAAGCAGTGGTGCTATTTTTGAGTTCCCAAACCAGCTACAATGCCTTGATATGAAATGTATCTGTGGGGGACACTGGTAAATGTATGTCAGATTTCTTTTCTTAGTGGGTGAGAAGGACTTGACTCCTGAGATGTGCTGGGTCTTGCCAGCTTCCGACCCTGGGAACTTTCTGTTTACAAGCAGTGTGAGCAAAGATAAGGCTGAGTATACATTTATGCTGATAAAATTTTTAAACCACAGTTTTTTTCCCCAAACTGGACTTTCATATTGCTTTGATACTTTTGAGGACAGCTTGCCTCCATCCTACTGAAGCATGACATGTTCACATTTTTAATACAGGATTAGAGCAAGAGTTGTTTTCATCTGTCCTCAGCTGAAAAATTGCTTTGAAAGACCTTATAGACTTGGTGTCTGTTGACAGTCACAAGAGACTTTTAATGTGTGAGTCTGCTTGTGAAGATCTAACTGAGGTAGACAAGCATGGGCATGATTCAGGATCAGATGCTGAAAACATAGGTCTTTACTCCTTTATCCTAAACATACCTTTTAGGGACAATTAAAAAGTCCTGGGCAATCTAGCTGTCCTACTTGGCCTCCCACCCAAGTCCAAAAGAGTTCAGGTTTCCTACAGGTCTCAAGTCAGATCTGCCAGGTACCTCGGATATCCTGAACCATAGCACTAAATGTCTATGTCAAGGCAGTAGTTGAGGCTAGGCATTTGGGGATGCAATTCATCTTCAAAGTGGACACCTAAATGTAACTGCCTAAATAGAGTTGTATGCCTAGTTGTGAGGCAGATGTTAAGCCAAGTGTTGTAACGCTTGCATGTGTTACAACATGCCAGCTACTGTCTTTTGTCTCTAGTATCTTACAGATCCAGCAGATTCATTTCTGATTGGGTTTTTTTTTTTCCATATACTTCTGACAAATTTATGATCACAGACCATTGAGCACTTATCAATTGAGAACAAGGAATCCTTCATTAGCCACCTGTGACTTGTGCTGTTTCGGGTATTTTGGATGACAATTTTGATATCTTCCCTTCCTCCTGAAGTGCAAATCTGTCAGATTAATAGATGGAAGGGTATATGGAAGAGAATTGTTCTTCAGTCTTGTTTTTCTGCCTTTTGTGATTGTTTTTCAGCTTTTTTACTAAAAGGCAGCATTTTCTGAATCTATCCTTTCAAAATGGACCCTTAAGCACAGTTAAAATTGATTTTTTCCCCTTAATGAGATGGGTTGTTGACTAAAATTGTGTACAAGCAATGCATGGTCTCTGAGGAGCAAACATTTTTGTGTAAACTATCAAATTATTATTAAGCACACTTGTTGGATATAATAAAACAGACTTGATATTGTCAAGGGTTATTCTAAAAAGGCAAAATGGAAATAATTGCTTTAAGGATGATATTAAACTGCATTGTGGAGTGAAGGAAATTTGACATATTTCTGTAGACTCCATGGTTTAAACATATTGAGAAATTAATTGGTATGTAACTCTTCCCTTTATCAAAGTGTCAAGACTTAACCAACATAAAATGAGAAATCTCTGCATAATACCAAAGTTCTGACTTGTGTTTCAATCCAGGATCTGAGTGGTGAATCCCTGACTCTCTTCAGGTGAACATGATCTTTTTTCCATATTTTTGCCTCAGGGACAGGACTTGGTGAATCCTCTGCAGAAGTTCATTAGGCAGTGAAGGACACACATACTTTTCTGCCAGTGGTATCTAATGCATGTTCAGCATTTGTTACAACCACCTTCTCTCTTGAATCTCCTTGTCTTTAGAGGAAGCAGGCCCTGGCCAGCCTGATATGATGGGGTAGACTCATCATAATGCACTGTAGCTTGCCCACATAGTGAAGGGTGGGTGTTATAACAGATGTGTCAGATATTGTCCTAAAAATGCGTGACATAAATGTCAAGAAGTTTCATTGTTTCTGTCACATGTCTCAGCTCTAGTCTTCTTGCATACATGAACACATATATCTTCCTTTCAGGAGTCTTTACAAGGGAAGGATGGTTTAGCCTCTGTTTCTCTCTTTTATTCTATGACTTTAAATAACATGTTGGTATTGGTTTTGTATTGTACTTGTTTCTTTACATTCTTCAGGTTTTGGTGGGGAATACATGCAATTTTTTTACTGTGATATTTTTGTTTTTATACAGCTGAAGAATACCAGAATGACTCTGTGTCTCCAATCTTTTAATCTCTTATGAAATTACAGTTGTCTAACTCATTAGCATGTGAGAAGCTGGAGGTACACAAAAGCTTTAACAGCAGATGTTGAGATGTCACCATCATCAAAATGTGAAGGGACACTGTATCTAACTTCTGTGACCCATTATGTATTGCATTCATGAGTTCATTAACAACACACAGGAGCCAAAGTATAATGGACAGTTATGGAAGAACCATTCGTTCTGGAACAGGTTGTCTCTCTTGCCCACATTAGCTGTGCAATAAATTTATTTTTATTTCCTTTTCCAAATTCTCTTCCACTCAAGCAAAGACAATGGAGTACTTGAAAGCCTCTCTCTCATGGATATCTTTACTTAGCAGGCTAGTAAGCTTTTACAGTAAAATACTCCTTCCATGTCACATGGACTTTTCCTCTGAAATCTACTTCTTTGGTTCTCAAGTTTTGTGAAGGTCACTCTAAGCAAACTTTAGTGACTTTCTTCTGATAAGATTCACAACCTTACTAATTTATAATAATGATATTAGATTGGGAATGCTCTTTTTTGTATTTGAAGGCAAGTTATAGGGATAATCCAAAGTGTGTTATGTTGTTAAATTTGTTAACAATATTTCTTTTATATTTATGGATATTGTGAGGAGATTTCCACATATTTTTACATATGTAATTTTTTTCAGACAAAAAAGGATGAGTAGGATTCATCTCATTTGACTGTAGGAAAAAAAAAACAAACCAAAAACTATAAAAATCTTGTTCAGAGTTTTAAGAAATCTTAATTTACAAAAAGAGAAAACAAAAAAGGAACTCGAACTCATTTAATGGGTGTTGCTTCTGATAGGATATGGTTTCACATGTACTGACCTCCAGTTTCCACTGCAGAGGTTGATCATACTTCTGTCTCTTTGTGCTTGTTATTTGATTAATTATATTTAAAATGTTGATCTGAAAGGTGTTGTTACACTTCTGCATTTTGAAAGTGGATACTAGTAGCCTATCTTATTCAACCAATAGTCTATATTCATCAACAAGTGTGAAGACATACTAAATTAAACAAGAAAATGCTGCTGTTCTTAATTTGCCTTTTTTTTTTTTAAATAGATTGGAACCTCCACTGGAATACATATGAGGGATTTTCAGTATGGTAAAAGGTTTGGAAACTGCTGCCTTAGAAAACCACATTCTCTAGAAATTAATCTTTAAATTAACGACAGGCCCATCTGTGTGCACCACTAAATTGGAATCAGGAGATGTAACTCAAGGGTAGGCCTCGTGGTACTTCCCAAAAGGGTAAATTTCACTTGTTTTCACACTGTGAAAACAGCATTTTGAATATTAATGGAAAAAGTACTTTGTTCTGCTGAAAGTAAAAAACTTTACAAGGTACTAAATAAAAGTCAAAATAGTGTGTTGAAAGGGTTTAGTAACTTTAACATTCCATCTAACATATTTTAAATATTTAGGATCAAATACACTCTAATTATAATATACTTATCCATATGAAAACATTTAAAGTTGCATTAGTAGATAGTTACTATCACAGGTCATCTCAGTCACCTTGGACATCTGCTCTAATAAGGAATAAATATCATTTGAGTGACACCTGTATTTCTCCACTGATATCAGACCAGAACTTTGGAAAGCCAATTAGACTGAGTGTATTTTACATGAAATTAGTTCTAGTCTATTCCTAAGGGGTCAAGGTAGTAATCCATACACAGGGCCTTTGTAAATGCCCTAAAGTATCTCAAACATGTATGAGGGGCTGGCAAATGTGACCCAGGAGTTATGGAACACTGATGACACTCTGTAGTAGTAGCAAATAGAATACCCTAAGTCATCTCAAATGGCTTTAGATGCCTGTGGAAGGTAACTGAATCAAACTAATGGGATCATCAAAATTTTAATAATGTAAACTGATGACTGGCCATTGACTGAAGCCCTGAAAAATAGAGATACTTTCTCAAATTCTGAGAGTACCAGTACTGTACCTCACTGGTTCTTCAGGTTCCTCTTCCCTGGCATGCAATAAAACATATTGTATATTTAGGGTTCCTATAGGTAATTCTAACTGTGCTAGTAGGTGCCACCCCCAATATTCCCTATCAACACGTGATTGTGCCACCAGCAATGACTCTAACATCTGCATGTAATCTTATGGGCAGTATCTCTTACTTGACTACTTGCAATCTAACCAACACAACAGTACGGTATAATAACACTACAACAACTCTGAAAGGCTGTGGAGTGTGGTTGTGTAAGGACTTGTTTCGATACCAAAATCTGTCAGAGAACAGTTAATGATTCTGATGCTGCGTCTGAATTAATGATGCTTCATAAGCAGCACTGACCATTATCTTTTTCTGGGAAAAATCTGAACCTGCTACATATCAGTCTATCTTGTAATTGCTGAAGAAAGTGAATTCTTATGTTCTGGCTTCTGAGTGTTGGAGGTTTTGAAGGAAAGTTGGGAAGCAACTTTCACAGTGCATCTGCCAGCAATATTCCAGATATCACAAAGAGAGACATAAGATCTTTATCACGGATAATGAGGGAATCTTCCTGCTGTATGGAGTCAAATTCCTTCTCCTGCTAACTAGCAGATTTTTTTGCAAGACCTTATGTCTGCTAAGTGTCAGAAATAGCAGACATATTCAGCTTTGCTCACCTAACATTACTGTAAGGGTGTATTTAAACATCTGTGTGTTTAAATTTGCAGCTTTAATGTTACATTCATGTTGCATTTCATTATGGATGCAGCAATGACTGAGGAAACAGAAAGGAAACTGTGAAGAGGCCACGCTTCTCGGTAGCAGCCTAGGAATTAAGATGACAGCATTAATTATTTATGCTGTAAAACATCTTCATTGGCAGGTGGTGGTGTGAGAAAAGAAGGGAGGTCAAAAATGCACTTGCTTATATTCTTATGGTGAAGCAGCAGAAGAAATAAGAAACAAGCAGTTAACCATTGCATACATTTGAAATCAAAGAATGGAGTTGCAAGTTGGTTACTGCAGAGTTTTCTTGTCCCACTCATGAGAAAGTGCTGTGATCCTAAATCTAAAATGATTGTGTTTGAGGTCAACTTTAAAGACAAAATAAAAAGGCCAAATAAACACCTCCAGAGAACCGCTAAGTATTTAATGGGTAGAAAAAACAGGACATCATTGTAGGTGTCTGGACTTCCAAGATTGCTTTCATCCTTTGAACACAGACTGCCATAATCTGTCAAGAAAGAGGTAAAAAAGGCATGAGGATGGATGCTTCTAAGTGTCCTGTAAAATTATGGTGAAAATATGAATTGACAATACACTTCACCTGTTATTAGAAGTTTCATTTATTTTTTTGGGAGGGAGCTTCTGCTTTGTGTGACTTAAAAGTAAAACAAGGAAAAGATATTTTTAAGATATTTGAATACATCCTTCGTAGATAGAAAATTTTCTATATGATAGAAAATATCATATAGATAGACACAGTAAAAATTTATGCTGTCAATGCTGATGGGAACATTGCATTTTAGGGGAAAAATTCTAATGTTAAAATTTGTTTGGGAACAATATCTAATTTAAGGAATAACCAGGGAGAACTGAAATAGTTTAGAATGCCGTTATTTGCTTTTTGTGTCACAATAGCATCTAGCGCTTCTAACTGGGAGACGCCATATTATACTGGATATTGAGTAATGCAGACAAAAGATAATCTCTTCCCAGAAGACTTAGATTTCAAGCAGACACAAGACATAGGTTGGAGGACTAGCTGCTGTTTATCTGGGGTCACACAGCATCGTTTCCTTAATTGTTGGTCTAGTCACCCATCCATAAAATTACATTGTCAACAAATTGAACGTATCTGAGTTGTCCCAATCTTACCATTGTATGCAATGACCTCTAAACTGTTTTTGTCCTGAAAAAGTACTATTCTTTTCCTTAATGAAAGAGGAGTTGACTTTTGAATTATCTTGTTGTTATTATCACAGAATCATAGAACCATTTGGGATGGAATGGACCTTTAAAGATCAGATAGTCCAAACTCCTTGTCACAGACAGTGATGTCTTTGACTAGATCAAGTTGCTCGAAACCCCATCCAACCTGGCCTTGAGCACTTCCACTGATGGGCCATGCACAACTTTTCTGGAAAATGTGTTCAAGAGTCTTACCACTATCATCCTAAAAATTTTCTTCTATCCTCTTTCAGTTTAGAACCATTGTTACTTGTCATATTACTACAGGCCTTGGTAAAAAATCTTTCTCCATCTTATAAGCTTCCTTTAAGTTTTTGAAAAACCACAATAAGGTCTTTCCAGAGCCTTCTCTTCTCCAGGGTGAAAAACCCCTCTCTCAGACTGTCTTCATAGGAGAGGTGCTCCACACCGCTGATCGTTTTTGTGGACCGCTTTGAAACCTGTTCAAACAGGCCCATGTCTCCTTTGTGCTGGCAACCCCCAAGTTGGGTGCAGCTCTTCAGATGGGGTCTCACTAGAACAGAGCAGAGGGGCAGAATCACCTCCCTTGACCTGCTGGCCGCACTGTTTTTGATTCAACCTTGGACACAATTGACTTTCTGGGTTGCAAATGCACATTGCTGGGTCATGTCCAGCTTCTGCCTCAGAGCAATCCATAGTGCTCCCAGCCAGGTCTTTGTGTTGGGTGTCCATGACAAGGTGTTCACAGCAGGAGTGGCTGCAGTGGTATTTTTTTTCTGAGAATACACCAGAAGCTGCCCCTCGTGGCAGAGAAACAGTTTCAGATGGCTCCAAGATAGACCTGCTACTGACCAAAGTTGAGCTGATCACCTGATAGCACCGCTGTGATAACATATTTAAAAAAGGGTAAAAACTGCAGCTGTGAGAGAGGACTGAGAAAATGTGAAACAACTGTGCAGACACCAAGATCAATGAAGAAGTAGGAAAAGGAGGTGTTCCACGGTTGGGCAGATATCTACTGCAGCCAAGAGAGAGGGCCATGGTGACACCACGCTGCAGCAAATGGAGACTCTGAAACAGAGTAAGCTCTTGCCAGGAACTGCAGCTCATGGAGAGGAGCCCAGGCAGGAGCTTCCCCCCTGTGGGGGGGACCCACAGTGGAGCAGCCTGGTCTTGAAGTTCTGTATCTAATGGAAAGGACTCATTCTGGAGCAGTTCTTGAAGGGCTATAGCCTGAAGAAAGGACCCAAGTTGGAGCAGGGGAATGGTATGAGGAAGGGGGCAGCAGAGAAGCTGTTATGTACTGAGCATAACTCCCCTGCCCCATCACCTTGCACTGCTTGAAGTCAGAGGTGGTAGAGGAGTTGGGAATGAAGGAGTAAACTTGATCCTGGGAAGAAGGAGAAGGGTGGAAGATTTCTTCTTTTTTTTTTTTTTTTACCATCCAACTCTATTTTTAACTTTCCCCTAGCTGAGTCTGTAATACCCATTAGAATAATTTGTAAGTGATTTCCCTGTCTTTATCTAAACCCATGAGGTTCTTAACTTATTTTCTGATCCATTCTGTTGAGGGAAAGTAGTGAGAGAGAGTTGATGAATGTTTGCCAGCTGACCAAGGTCAGCTTACTACAGTGTTGAAGACACAGGTCCAGTTAGAACAGGAAATCAAATCCCTTTTTCATGACGTTTGTCTCTCTATCCACTATATTACTAAGGTGATATGTAGAATCCAGTTTTATAAGGTGGTTCTAATGTATTAGTGAACTCACCTGATATATGAAAAATAGCTAAACAAATTTATTTCAAAAATGTTTTGAAAACTCATCCCATTTGTGCACAATTGGAAGTAGATGTGTTTGTGCACAAGTATGTATGAATTTAATCTGTGTCCTTATCAATATCTCTACTATGAGTGTGCATCCTCATCTGCAGATACACCTGCAAAGGTATCTTCCCAGTTCACATAGAAGTTGAGTCACCCAAAGTTAAACAGAAGAAGCAATGCATTTTCTTTAAAGGAAAGCTTAGCCCATAAGGACTGAGAATATCATTTACTCAGGTTTTAGTTATATTGGCCTCTTCTCCATTTGAATAGGCTTCCAGTCCAGAGAAACTACTGCTAGTACGTCAAGCTGTATAGTTTACAGATCCTGTAACAATCTATAAGTGCCTTGTTTTCTAAGAAATAGCCTTACTTAATTATGTTTCATCCAGTTGTACCATTTGCACACACTTACCTATGCAGAGGACATTGCAAAATAATTTGTCCATAACATAGACTAGTTTCTAACTGGCAAAGTAATAATGAATTTTTCCATTTTATCATCACTATAAAAAATGGTATCATACTGTCTCCTTTTGCAAGAATTAATAGCCTATTATTCACAGTCATTCTAATAGTCTCAGTCTGCTTAACTTTAGAGATGAGTGAGCTCCAAGGAGAAAAGTTTTACTCCTTATTCTCTCCCCTGGGAGCTCGAAGGCCACTCTTTCCCTTTTTGTGGCAGTTCCAGTTGTGCTTCTCTTCAATTCCAGTGATGTTGTGCAGAGTAAGGTTCTTGCACTCTTAGCTTTGTTAGGTCACCTACATCTTTACCAGTAAACTAAACAGGGACAAATTACAGACTCCAGCACTGGCATACATTGAGCCCTAGAATGAGTAACTGATTAATACATGTGATTTTGAAGCTGCGTAAACTAGCCCTCTACAAACTAGCCCTCTGCCAGATGATGACTGAGTGTTATTCAGGAGGCAGACTGACACAGAAATGGTTCTTATTAGGTGTTTTGGAAAAGAAAGTAGGTAAATTTTGGTGTACAGCTTCACACTGTGTTCTACCATTTCAATCATGGCCAGAAAACAGACGCTGGCCCACTTAATTTTCTAGTGTAAGTAGAGCTTAGTCAGTCCTACTGCTCAGTACTAAGCTGGGTTTAGGAGTGATATATCCCAACCCTTCTGATACCATTCCTGAAAAGGGAAGGATGGACAACATTGTGTTAGTCTTTTTCTTGGAAATGGTGCAATCCAATAATAACAAGAGACTGTCCATCCACAATATTTTGGAAAAAAGGTATTAAGAAAATTTTATCAAAGAACAAGGCTGTAGCATAAAATTGAGGTAACAGAAGATACTTCTAACCCACATAGTGGTCAGTGAATTCAATCAACTTACAAACCTGAGTTGCTCATCCAAATCAGGGTGCAAAAAAAGTGCATCATTCAACAGGTATTTGAGTTGATTGATGATTGTTATTTTGTATAAAAGGATTGAACTACCTAGCTTAGGAGTTTTTCGTCACAACAAACACAGTTGGAAGCTATCTAGCTACACTCTGACTGGATCACAGGCTAGACAATCAACACAAGCCATACAAAAATGTTAGATTGGCTTTAAAGGGCAGGATCACATCTTCAAACAAAAGTACAATTTTTCTGCCTTCTGCGCACTGTCTGAATGTTTTATAGTTCTATATCACAAAACTATTTTTTCTTCCTCAAGGAAATGACAATAACAGGTGAGACCTTTTTTCTAACCTCTTATTGCTAATAAAATATGTCATAGAATCTCAACAGACTCACATTGTAATATTTTGTAGACCTGCCATTCATATTACCCAAAGGAGAAGTTATTACCTGGAATAAGAAAGTCACACCCACAAAAACATGTATGATTTGTACAATAAGCTACAGAAAATGGATTTGAAATCCCTAAACTATGTCAATTTTCAGTAGAAAGGATGTGTGGAAGAGCAAGCTGTTGAATAATTTTGTATTTTGTGTGTCAAATGCCTGTCTAAACAAGAAGACAGAATCAGGCAGAAATGAAACATTTCAGAAATCATGAAGATAGATAAAAAGAAATGAGTGATGAAGTAAGGCAGAAAGACTGAAAGAGTATTAGAGTAGGAGAAATAAAAGAGGATAAAACTTGTTACACAGTTATGTTGAAACAAGAGGGGAAAAAGAAGAAAATCACAAGATTCACAAGGTAAGTAGATTGGAAGTAAGAAAATAGACAATAGCAATTTACTTAATCAGAAAAAACAAATCAGTAAATGTTAATTGATTAGAAAATGAAAAATGTCATGGAATCATAGAATGGTTTGGAAAATGAAAAATGTCATGGAATCATAGACTGGTTTGGTTTGGAGGCAATCTCACAGATGATCTATTTCCAACCCACTTGGCATGGGCAGGAATACACCATCCACTGTGGAAGGGACAGAACGGTTTCGGATTGGAAAGAAGAAAAAAAAAGAGGAAAGCTTTCACAGTACAGAATGTGAAGTAAAAGAATTTGGAGGGACAGCCCTCAAGAAATAAAAGAACAAAAGAAGTACATTAAAGGGAATGTAATTTAAGTGACACATACCTGCTAAACTTCGAGAGAGTCAAGATCCTTAAGTCAGCAGTTATTCTGGGAAATGTAATTCTCTATACATTGTAACTCCAGTCATTGTATGGAGTGTGAAGCTTGCTAAGAAATCTAAACTGAAGGTATTTTTTCAGTCATTATGGATTATGTAGCTACTGCACCACTGGTACAGTTACCCATTTCTATTCTGCAGTGCACTGCTAATCACTCAACGCTCAGTTGGCAGACTGAAGGAACCAGCTGCCAAAGAGAGATCTTTTCATTCCCTGTGCTTCCTGAGCAATGGTAGAGAGGGTAGTTTCTCCAGTGCAGGAGCTATTTAACGCAAGGACTCTCAGTTCTGGTAAACTTTGGATAAAAAATTGAGAGCTAGGAATTAGAAGCCGAGGTTGCTAAATGTGCTGGCAGTTGTGTTAACAACCATTTTCTCAGCTGGTTTTTAAACATTTTTAAAGGAAGGCATAAAAAAGAGCTTGTTTTTACTGCCATCAGGTGTGTAAGAATGTAAATAATGGCTGTTCTCACCTGCAGCCTAGCAAAGTCAATGGCAAATGGCACTCCCTTTGCTCCCAGTGCAGCTTTGTCTGAAGCCCATTGACTTACCTGGTCTGCTTTAACCATGCATTATATAGTCTGTCTTCTCCTCAGGAAATTGGGCATAAATAGGTGGGCAAAGCAGAATAAATGCCTATTACATCCAAGAAACACTCCATATAACTAATGGATGTGTTTCCTTTTTCATTCTCACGCTGTAGTAGCATGTAGGGAAATTGAGTTTTAATGGCCAAAATTGTAACAGAAGGAACGATGATCACACATTTGTGATATTCATCTATTCCAATGGTGCTGAACTTTCTGGGTGACAGTGACACAGTAATATCTTCTAAAGAAAATGTTACAGGTATATCTTTGTAAAGGAATGTGAAGCATTATACCAATCTCAGCAGTGGTAATTGTGCTTCTTCATGTGTTACACTTCTTTCAGTGTAAGATGCCCAAATTTCAGGAGTGTCTTTTTCCCCTAAAGTTTCCAAAATCTCAGGGTGGTGGCATCCCTTAAACTTGATGCTATGTTTTCATGTATTTCACTGTATGTGCTATGTCAGTAATATTAAGATTGCTAAGTCAGTAATATGAAGATAAGAAGAGCAGCTGGATTCTCCATCTGGAAAGGGGCAACCTCTGATCTACTTGCAGACTGGGGAATGAGATGCTGGAAAGCAGTGCCATGAAAATGGACCTGGGGGTCCTGGTCGATGGCAAGTTGAATCTGAGTCAGCAGTGCCCTGGCAGCCAGGAGGGCCAACCCTGTCCTAGGGGAGCATCACCTGAAGGTGATTGAACTGCTCTGCACTGCACTGGTGCACCCTCACCTTGAATATTGTGGGCAGTTTTGGTCACTGCAATATAAGAAAGACCTTAGGCTATTAGAGAGTGCCCAAAGGAGAGCAACGAAGGTCCTAAAGGGTCTTGAGGGGAAGTTGTATGAGGAGTGGCTGAGGGCACTTGGTCTGTTCAGCCTGGAGAAGAGGAAACTGAGGGGAGACCTCATTACAATTTACAGCTTCTTTGTTAGTGGAAGAGGAGGGGCAGGCACTGATCTTTTCTCTGTGGTGACCAGTGACAGGACTGAAGGGAATGGCCTGAAGTTGTGTCAGGGGATGTTTAGGTTCGATATTAGAAAAAAGGTTCTTCACCCAGACTGTGTTTGGACACTGGAACAGGTTCCCCAGGGGAGTGATCACAGTACCAAGCCTGACAGAGTTCAGGAAGTGCTTGGATAACACTCTCAGGCACTCTGTGTGACTCTTGGCGATGGTCCTATGCAGGGTCAGGATTTGGACTCAATGATCCTTGTGGATGCCTTCTAACTCAGCGTATTCTATGAGTCTGTGATCCTGTAGGTGAGGCCTTACTTTTGCATCTGCTTCCAGTGATGTACAACAAAAAGGTTTGTTAAATTAAAAGCTTTTGTGAACAAACCATAAACAATATTGAAACTTATATATTTATTAAAAGATTTAAATATACTTGAACAGATTATTTTTGTCAGAACAACATTTGATGAAGCGCATCTCCTGAACAATTCCATTCTGGGTAGGTGATGGAGAAAAAATAATTGTTTCTATAAACTAAATAAATCTGCGCTCGTGCCAAAGCTATAGAAGACAAATCTTTATTCAAATATATAATGAAGTAATAAAACTGTTTAAGAGACAAATTTAATGTTCTTTGTAACTATATATTTTCAATAATTGTTTATATTTTTATTTTAGTAGCAGTTTTACAAGAAAGAAATTTGTTTCCTAAAAAAATCTTGTTAATTCCAACAATGGAGTAAAGAATTACAGTAGCATTCCTTGTGGAACTGTTCTTCATGGATTTGTTTTTGTTTTAGAATCAAGAATGAAATAGCAAGGAATTATGCAGCAAGGAATACAGACAGCAAAAGAGAGGGAAAAACTATTTAATTTGATCCAGGCATAAATTTCTAGAAGTAATGGTAAGAGTCACTGGCAGTTTCAAAAAAAGAATCAGGGCCATCCTATTATGTTATCTTTGTACTGTACTGAACATAATAACAGCTTGATTAATAGCTAGATATTGTAGGTACAGTCACAATGCAATTAAGCATGAAACATTTTATTATTAACTTTCAAAATAATTAGCCAACTTAGTCCTAGTTTGAAAATATTATTTTGGTGGTTCGGCAGTAAAACATTAATTCTGTAATTTGTGTTCTCTGAAACACCACACACTCTGTGTCTTGAAAATGATCACAGGCTGTTAATTCTAGGTGTTCATGATCCCATCTGGTTAGATGTTTTATGTTGCCTAAAGTAGATTATTTTGGACTGAAAACTGCATTCCTTCAGGAGTCATGCTGGACACTTTGGGTAGAAGCATCATTCTTTGCTTCCTCTGCAGACATTAAGAATGAGTAGGAGCCGAGAACACCTAGGTTCTTAGATAATGAGGGGTGCATATGGTCATTTGAAGATAAATATGAATGTGTTCTTCCTGTATTCCATACCAAACTGAAATCTCCAAATGAAGTGCTCAACTTCCTCATCTCAAAGAAAAGCAGACAGAAAAAGCAAGAAAGCGAGAAAGTGAGGAAGAGAGAGGGAAAGGGAAAGGAAGGGGAGGGGAGGGAGGGGATAAGCCTTAGAGGTTCCTCCACAATGTCCCAGATCTAGGGCTTCCCAGATACAGACTCACATAGTGATTATCCTCAGGGGGCAGAACCAGCACCCTGAAGCTCCTTCGAGGGTTCCCAGGAATCCCACAGTGATCTCAATAAGTTTCCAGAAAATTTAGAAGATCTTGAAACAGAGCCCAGAAGCTGCTGTCACCCTTCCCAGTACTCTTGGACCTGGGTTCCAAGCTAAGTCCTTCTTTTTGAGAATAGTTCAAAACTCCTTGATGGACAAGACTTGCTTTTATAAAAAAGATCTCATGTGAAAGGTTTTTTTATTTGTAAAAAAATTAAAATAATTTCATATTTTTTCATTTGACAATGAATGAAAAAATCATAGATGAACTTTATCATAGATGAACTTCACTATGAGTATTAGAACCAATTTGCATTTGAGCAATATGCAATCTGAATACTTTTTTTTTCTTTCTGTCATGGAATGGAAACTATCTAAACAATGCTAACATGGAAAAATACTAGAGACAATCATGCTAATATGCATGGGTGGAACAACTGCATTAGGAACTGAAATGTGCAGGGCCTCAACAAACTTGCAGTTCTCCAAATATTTAGCTCAAGAAGCTCCCCCAAAGTCAGTTGCTGCTACATAGGCAAGGAAGCAAAAGGCTGTTCCTTGAAACTACAAGTGCAGCTGATTTAATGCCATTGATTTTTGATTTAAACTGATTCAGTAAAATGTGAGGAAAAAGAATTGCTTCCTTGGTGTTGGCTTCATGCATAAAGCTGTAGATAGCATGATATCTGAGTAATAGGTACCAGAAACAGATATCACTGATGGCATAATTATGCATTTACTGTAGTTTCAGATTTATCAGCCCATAAACTACATGGATTACTGTGTGTTCCACAGTGTTAACACAGTTAGGGCAATTTGATTTCATCTAAACATATTAAAATCAATGCTCAGTGTTTGGTTTAATTTCAAGCATAAATACTACCCAGGGTTCTCAAGATGTGGAAAGCAGTTTCTTAGTGAAATGCATATTTCATAGCATGTGTCACTTATCCATTATTTGGCTGCAAAGAGATATATCAATCGAGAAAGCTGGTAACAAACCACAAGTCACTCAATGAAGCATCAAATAACGGTAAATGAGAATTTTTTGCTGTCAATTCAAATTCAATCAAAAGCAGTTCATTTTATTATTGTGTAGAAAGTTATGAAACAGCATTTGCAATTTATTCTCTTTCCTACAACCTTTTGTGTCTTTTTCTCTTTTAAAATGTAAAGTACTGCAAATGTAGCTTCCAGTTTCAGGAGTACTTAAGTGAAGACTACTATTCTAGCTACATTAGAAGATTTTTTTTTTTAAATGCAAATGCTTAATACCTTCTGTGATTATGGCATTATATGAACTTCTATTTATTGCAGCTCTTTTCTGTTCTGATTTCTGTTATTTCCACAACAACTACATTTTTCTCTCTCTAGTGTTTCTAATTACCCTTCTGGTAATCTCCTGGCTTTTCTTGTATTTTTATCCTCTTCAAGCTTTGCGTGCTTTTTCTCACTGTTGACCAATCTTACCTTCTGTAATTTGTGTCACTATTGATGAATGTACTAACCCATCTGCTCCTTGAAACAGTAGCAATGGCATACATACTTGCCTACTTAAATTTTGCCTGTGCATAAAAAGCATTCTTTTACAAGTTCCTCATCTATTATATCCCATCTGGTTCATGTATATGTGACTTACATGTATCCTTTTTACATTATTTCACATCTATATATGATGAGTATGACTGGATTTCCACTGTATGTAATGCGAAAAAGCAAAGTAAATACATGATGTTCTTGCTGTTAATAGAACCAGAGGTAGTTCTGATATCTAAAATCAGTTGAAACTCGGAGAAGAAACAAATGGTGGAGGGTAGGATACAGATATCTGGGACTATGTCACAAACTTATGATATTTAACCTCTTATAAAATAACTGTTGTGTAAAGGGGATCTTAAAAATATTTTCCCTTTCAGAAGCCTTTGATGACCATAACTTCTGTGACTTGGAAATTATTGATCATTTTTGTCATTCAAAATTCTTCAAGCAAATGACTTTTGAGTAGGTCAGAGTAAACAGAACAGAACTACTGTAAATAGCAGTTTAATATCTTACATTGTAATTATTCATTTAGCATTCATTAAGTCTGTTTAGACAGAAACAAAATTTAACAGTTGCTTTGAAGCTTTGATACAATGTATATTGTTCTCTAACTGAAGTTTAAAGCGATTATTGAAAAAAATGTGTGAGTTGCACAGACAGAAGTACTAGAAGGAACTCATGGCAACAGGAGGTATCTCAAGATACCTCTGAAAAGCTGGCCTCAAGAATATTGACTGAGCTTCCTATTTGGAGGTCATCATGAACTTGCTGAGGATGTCTTTCACCTCATTGGGGTGGCAATACAGATGATATTGGACCTGTCATGAAGCCTTAAGGAATACTACTTGTAACCACATCCCTCTTGGATATTGTACTACTAGTCACTACTCTTTGAGTCTGACCAAGTTGTGTCCATTCCATGAATCATATCCAGTCATATTTTCATGACCTAAGTGAGTACCATATCCACTGTACTTCATAATTCTGATTTGAAAATCTTGCCAATATAGCATCAGGAATGTGTAGGGTTTATGCTGAGATTCTTTGAAGGTCTCACATAAAACCTGGAAAAAAACCCCATACAGGAATAACATCCCCAAATCAGAATAAAGCATATTGACTCTATGATGCTGGAAATGTGTAATTCCAATGACTGGCCATGTTGTGGGGGAATTAAAGAGGAAAGAGTATTTTGTTTGCATTTCTGCCATAATATGCTATGGATCACAATATTTTCTGACATTGGTAGTGAAAGAGTTTTCACTGCTTTTATCGCTCTGAAAATTATTTCTGATTTTCCTTTATTTGTATGAAGATATTCTGAAAATCTTGTTAATGTTAGCAGAAACACTTCTTATAAGACTCCATAAAGTTGAGCTGTTTTCTGCACAGAAGCAGTTTTCAGCATTTGAACCTTTTTGTTTATTCTTGATCTGGTAAGTAGCAATATTTGGAGTGTTTGTGTCAATGATGGGCTATTTTATTTTATTTATTTTAGTTTGCAGTTTGACCATATGCATATTCTGTAGCATTCCAGTCTACATGGTTTTAACTAGATTTGTTTAAATTAGACACCAAAAAAATTACCACAAGATAAGGAACTAAAGGATTTATAGATCAGTGTCAGGCTAGGATAGCCTTTTGAGCTCTCTTTCAAGCTACATTTGCGGCACATCCATGCAGTGGATCTGGGGGCACGACACTGAAGCCCAGGTGCCAAGCACAGGGGATACTCGTGCCTATGCAAGTGCAGCAGCTTGGGAAGGGGTGAAACACAAGCACCTGCTTTGATTGCTGCTTTGCCTGCTGAGAGGTTCTGAGGAGCACCCTGTCCATTACTGTGCTAGACAGTCCCTGTGTATGGCCCCATAGCAAAGGTCCACAGCAGAAGCTTGAAATTGCATTGGTCTCACAGTTGTTCCTTGCAGATAGTAGAGTTTGTCTTCTACCTTTAATATACAATGTATAGAAAATAAAGTGGCATCATATATTTTCCGTTTCAGAGCTTCATGCTCTGTTTTTTTCTTATTTTGCAGGGTGCAGCAGTTCACACCCTGCCAGGGATGTGTTGGCTAAATACTTCATTTAAAACTAACTGATTTTGTGGATATTTTCCTTTCATGTTAATGAGGAAAATGACAGGGAGATACAGATTCTACCATTTTTAAAACACTTGTACTTAGAAGAGGCAGTTCATCTGTGGGGTATCATTTATTAAATTATATTTTATGATTCTTTTGTGTGAACAAATCAAAATTGACTCTTTTGCCAATATTAATTCCCCACTGGTGCATCTCACAGTACAGTCTCTTCCAGGGACAGGTCCAGTTCCTCAGGGAAGTAAATAGCTCAATGATTTACTGATAAAGCCACCCAGTATATATATCACCTATGTCTCATACATCACTGTCACAGGCAACAGCTTGCCTTGCTAAGTGATTCTGTGTTGCTCTTTTTGGACTTCTTTCTCATGTAATCAAGTCATTCTACAAAACCTGCATAATTTTTTCCATGCTTATATGAGTGGATTTAAACTGCAAGTCTATAAAATTGACTATAATGGTTTTTGTCAGGAATTTATAGGGGTTTACCTTGGAAAAAAACTGTTGATAGCTATCAGTAACTGTACTGTGGATTCTTTCCATGAATTTCACAATGGTTCTTTGAATCCCTTAAACAGTTTAAAGTTTCTGCTCTAATGAGACATTTTCAAAATCTAGGAGTAGTACCTACATTTTAAAGTTTAAGAGTAAAGCATGGATGATCTAAGACTAGATATAAACTGTTCAATAAAAAAAATAGTCAGGTATTTCAAACATATTAACTTCTTCAGTTTTGAGATTACCCTCTTGAAAAACTCCACAGGCCAGCCAAAGATGCTTAGTATCCTGTAAATAGCTCTTAAAGCAAAAGTTATAATCAAGTTCAGAGAGATTTCCACATTATTTATAGTTCAGAATTGCTTCAAAGAAATGTTGCCCTAAATTGGGGAGGGATTGCAATTGCTGATCTCAGCAATAAGGCTTGAATTCCTAACACCTGAAGGCACTACAGTGACCTACAGCAAGAGCAACCTAATCAAAATCCAGGATCTGAGCCCACTTTTCTTGAATTCTGCCCTCTGAAAACAGCAAGGATGAAGGGAGAGTGTTTTCTACTTAACTGAATTTATTCAGTGTTCTTAATTCATTACATCCAGGAATGGTATCCCACCTAACTCCAGGTATTCTCTTAAAATACCTCAATTGAGAGTTTATGCTGTGACTGGGGAGATGACCCTCTCCATGAGGCAATTCAGACCATCTGGTTTATGGCTATGGCTTTCTGAGGCTCAGGAGCACTGGGACAAATGACTCTTCAAGACTGGCGCACTATTGTCTCCACTGGGAATAAGAGTATCTGGATTGCCTAAGTCAATTTGGATTTGTTTTTACAACCCCAAGGGACAGTGCTGGTAATCTGTGAGGGACACTACATAGGGCGGTTCAGGCCCTGTCTTTTCAGTTGAACACATCAAGCATACTAAATAATCCGTGCTGTGTTTACCTGAGCTTGCCTCTTGTTATCCTCATATAGCATTGCTTGCAACTTGAAGAGGGAAAGTTTTACTTTTACACAATAATAGATCCTTTATGCTGCCTCCCTTGTCCCTTGAGGAATCCCCTAACAAAACAAAACAAAATCGGTCAACAGTTCTCCTGAGCTCCTAAATCCTAGGATTGCTCTAGATAACTGATACCAGAGCTTTTGACACCTTTGGGTATCAGAGGCACAAAAGTTAAATCTGGGAGACTAGTCTAAGTAGAGTGCCCTGCCTTGTCCAAACCTCTGCATTGCTAGCATGTTCCATAGCTGTATTTTGAGCTCTTTGAGTGAGGTGCCCCCAGTCACCTCTGTTTGAAGGCACTATCTATGAGCAATACGGGCTACAGTCTGTTGGTGCCATTTGACCTTGCACCAGGGATTGCTCCTTGACCTCTTTTTTTTAGTGGTAGAAATGATATGTGTGTGCTTACTTATGACCCCAAAACACTACACATACACAGGCTTTTTTCCTCCCCTAACCCTCATAAGTATGTTCAGAATGGAAACCCTTTATCTGTACATGCATCCATGCATTCTTTCTTTACTGTGGAACATGTAGCATGCAACTGACCTCTCATATGCCATGCTGGGTAACAGTCACCTTTGGGGCTGGTTGGACCACAAAGACCTTCAGGACAGTAGCATCCCCATGAAGCCGATGTCAACAGAATGGACAATGAGAGGATTTAGTGTAGCATATATTCATATTTGACATTTAATTTGCTTTTACAGAGGAAATGCCTGTTTTTATTATTTTTAAAAGATAATCAGCTAAAATGCAGTGTTTCCTACAGGGCAGTAGACATTTCCTGAGTGTAGGGCATGTTCTGAAATCCGTTATTAAACTGTTTGGGACCCATTTATGGTGCTTTCTTTTGCACAGGGCCATGTATTCCATGGATGGTTTCATTGATGGCAGAATGAAGTAAGGTCCAAGTGAGAGTAAATATCACAGCATTATTTGTTTCTGGTCAGAAACTTTTACTTCTGCAGACTCTGCTGTCTAAACCCAATGATACCTCTAAATCAACAACAAGGAAAAAAGGGAGCAAAACAGATTTGTTGCTTTATTGAAGATTACACAAGGAAAGTAGTAAACCCTAAAGGGATGCTGCCCCTTCGACTGACTGTTAGATAAAAAGAAGACTTTTAGTCTTCCATAAAAAACCCAAAACAACACCCCCAGCCAAAAAAAAAAAAAAANNNNCCCCCCCCAAACCTAAAAAAAAGGCAATACAGAAAGTCTCAGACTGTTTCAACTGCGTGGGTGAGCACAGCTGGTGTTAGATGCAAGCTGATACTGGGAATGTGTTTGGAAGGACAAACAGAAGGGCATGTCTCTCCAAATAGAAAAAGGAGCTGAAGTTAGGTTTTTCTTGAAATGATGTATTTTTTTAATGGATATCTATAGATACTTAAAAATGTATATTTTTAGTTTGAGTTCATGTAAAATCCATTCTTAAATATATCTGAAAATAGACTTCTTTCTAGGTACCTATCTTTCAGATAGGAATTCTATTTGCAGCATATTTTTCTTTAGAGGGTTTTGCATTTCTGCATAAAAAGCTTATTAATTATTTGTAACTGCTTGTCATCATATTCTGATAATAGAGGCCTCGTTATGGATAATAACTACCACATCTGTATTTTAGGTCATATAGATTATATATATATGTATGTGTATAAATATATATATATATACATATATACATACACAATTCCTGGTGCAATATTACCCAAAGCATCTCCTTTCTCCCTGTACACAGGACCAAAAGTGCAGGCACATCATTTATTGATAAGACAAAAAGAATGTAATGAAATTATCAATGTTCTTGAATTAATTATGAACATGATTAAGAAAGCTAAAATCTCAGGAGCCAGGATCTCATTACCCATTCAGTCTTAGGGATTGCTTTCATTCAGCAAGGCAAAAAGGCTTTGAGCAGTCCCACAATTGCCTTAGTCTCATTTATTTGTGGTAGTATTAAGGTTTATTTGTTTTCTGGTTTGCACTTCTTCTCAAATTATTTCTCTCAGTTTATTCATTTAACAAAATGTTCCTTCCTGTGACACAGAAGAAAGTGTCTATAAGGCCTACATAGGTTCTTCAGTCTGCAAACCTCCCTTTGAGAACATTTCTTTCAACTCGCATTGCTGGATCTCCTAAATATCTTTCAAGGTAAGTCTGAGAATGTAGCCAAAAAAGTTCTTTCAGATTTATGTCTGCAGCTGTACTACGGTACTGTCTGATTCCCATTCAGCTTGGAGCCTTAATGACATCATTATTACGCTGTCTGAACCAGATTTAACTTGGAGCCTGCACTATATTGTTACTTACCTTCCTTCCTATGTGGGAGATTCAGTGTTACTTTGTTTAAAAAATAATAAGGAGCAGGCGATGGAGTTGAAGTGTTTCAGATAACAAACTTTCAAAAACTGTGGGGACTGAATCAGTGTTGGATACTTTGCAAGCATGTCTATTTTAAATTAATTTCTCAGTCTAAACAATTACAGTCTGGTAATGCTTTTCTTGCACAATTGTCTGAATGAGAAGTGTCATGTGCAGCTGACTTATTTAGAGACTTATAATGCACTGTATTATTTAAAAATTTTGACTTTTCCTCTTTACAAGGCCCTTCTGAATTTCTTGTTATTTCAGGATTTGTCCCCAAATAAATGTCTGGGCATTTATTGATGGGGCATAGTGATCAAATTCTCGAAGCAGCCCTGCAGAAATAGTGCCCTTAGGATTTTTGAAAGCAGAAATAAAATCTAGTTAGCTAAGAAGCAGAGATCTAACAGACTACAGGGTTTTGGTGGGTTTTTTTTTGTTGTTGTTGTTGTCCTTCTGTTATTAGAAGTTTGCTACGTCTTTTTTTCTCTTTCTTTCTTTTTTTATTGTTTATGTTATTTCTGTTCAAAAAGAGGAGAGGAATCTGTAACCCTATATTTGGTACAAGCTATTATCTACCAGAATAGACCAAGGACAGCAAAGAACATATTTTAGATTTAAATAAGCACTGTCTGTGACAAACGATAAAGATTGATTCTGGTTGTTTTCTCCATTATGCTTTGATATAGTGTTTTACTGCCTTTCCTAATCTCAGTTAATAAATATAAGCAAAATGCAAAGCAATTAATTTCCTCAGAGTATGTACATCACCGAAATGGGACAATAAGACTGAAAAAACAATGGTAATGCTTTCCTCCCTCTTGGTAACCTTGAAATGTAGGATTACATTTACAGCCTTGAAAAAAGGCATATATAAATACTACTGTTCATCTGTTCCTGTAGGTCTGCAGACCAACCAAATGGCACTGTGTTTAAAGAAATAAATGTAGAGAAACTTTTGTTAAAACTGACACTAGAATTCATTCATACTACTGGTATATTCATGCTATGACAACTAGAAGACAATACTTCTCTGTTTTTATAAGACTCAGGGTTGTGCATTTTTTAAATTTATGTTCAAATGAAATATTTTGCCATCAATACAATTCTTTGTTGTCTGCTTCAAGATTTCATATTTTATTTAAAAAATGGCTATTGAAGATAATTTTACATGCTGCTAAAAACTATACTCCATTGCTCTGGGCCTCATTTTAGCTTTCATTTTGCTAGTGTTAAAGCAATATATGATATAAAGAGCGTAAAATTTATTCCTGAATTGGAAAGAAGAAAAAAAATTATTTTTTTTCTTTTTAAAATTTTTTAAAAGGTACTGAAGGTAGAGCTTTTTAATTTAATCTCTTTCTGAAGAAATGAAAATATTTCTGCCAGTTTTGATATTTTGCCTTAAAAAGCAATATTCTGTAAATGCAAGAAATTGATCAAGTTAGAGAGCAGCTTCCAGTATTATCAAGACAGAGAACTTCAGCAGCATATTTTTAGGTGCCATCTCTCCCTTTAGCACTTGGATATTTTCTGATGCTCAAGAAAAATAGTTTGGAGAATCAAATATATTATCTAATAAGAAATATACAGCTACCAATAAAGGCAGTAGTAAATAAATTGTTTGTCACCTGTATGGTATGAACCTTGAAAATAAATGTATTTCTTTAAACTATATTATCATAAGAAAATACACTGTTTTGTTTTATTAATGTTGCAATATATTTCTAATACAAAATTCATGCTGATTTTGTTATCTCAAAGAGTTCACGTTTGCATAAAGTACTGCAATAGCACTTACTGAACTAAAATTACACAGTTTAATAGGAAATGTATAAATCAAAGAATCAGTAAGAGTATAACCTTTTGCATTTGTGGAGAATACTAAATTGCACTAATTAAAATAGTTCATATGTGCAAGGTTTTTCATTTGGTCTGTGAACCTTTGTGATGCAGACAGAAACAGAAATGCTGCCTTTTTACATGTATTTACCCTATCCAAGATTTTTTTTCCTATTTCTGGTAGGCAAATGGATTTAGGCTAAAGGTAGGAAAGTATATGCATAGTTTGGATCACTGGGGAAGGGTCATGAGAGGATTACAAGGTCAGTCTTTAAACAAGCTATTACAAAATTAGGATGAGAAACAAGCACTTTTTTTACTACATCCTGAATTTCTTTTTTGTTCTTCCCATTATTCAGAGGAATAGTTTAGAAATAAGGGCAACATCTCCAAAATAAGTCACGAGGGAATCCAAGAAGTTCGAACTCCTCAGATTACACATGCTGATTATATGTCACTTCGATCCCATTAACTCCTAAAACACAAGGGACTGACTGTGGTAATCAATAATTTAGCTCAGACTGACTTTGGAAAGAACAGGATCAGGCCCAGGATAATTATGAAGGTGACCATTTAGTACGTACAACTGCTTGAGCTGAAGTTAGTAGTGAGAGGGTGTTGACAATGTGTATTGTTTATGTGCTCTTCTAATCTCTGGAAGCGCCGTGTTTGTCTGGTGGGCCTCTCCTGGCTGGGAGCCGGTTGACATTTCCCAGCTGTGTCAAACTGAGTGCAGTAGGTTTTTTTGTCTTTCTAAACACTAATCAAAAAGTAATGCTTAGAGACCTCTGTTATCTACTTCCTGGCCAAATTAGTAGATCATCATTTAAATGAATTACATTTGGAATGTTTTAAAACTGTATCTAATTGCCTTATTTCTTATTGCATATGAAAAAAATATAATCAATGCTTTTAATGATTTTTAACTGAAACTTGGGAGAGAATTTCCATGGATATGAAGTGAGAATACTAAGGATTAAAATAGCTGTGGCTTGCTAAACTGCTGACTGTTAACTATTTTCATTTTACTTTTGAAAGTTCAAGAAAACTTACAATTACATTTTCCATTGCAAAGAATAAAAATATCTTCATGGACAAATAAAATCTGAGGACTGTGTTCCAAAAAGTGTTTTGCCAGAAAATTTCAGTGAATAGTATTTAGATGTTGACTTTTATAAAAAAAATAGATTTTCAGACAAATTGCAAGCAAGACAGGCTCAATTAAATTCCTTCTGCATATAGTGTCCTAGTTTAGTTCAAGTCAGAAATCTCAAGAATATTAAATGTTACTATTGCAAAGTATTATATCTTTGCAGAGTAACAGGCTTTTAGTACAAGAATCTTTTTCTGTTGCTGCTGCTACTTAGATTCACCATGTGTCACATCCGGTAACACAGAAACAGTTTGCATTACTTTCAGAAGAAATAATTTTGTGAGGAGGTCAGCTTTGTTCTGAATGGGTTAATCAGAACTACCTGCTTTAGATTGATTTAAATCAGTAATGGATCTGCTCATAAAGCTGCTGTTACTAGATATTACCCTCCTATCTTAGTCCTTTGATAGCCTTGATAAGAAGTGCTTACCACAGAGGATGCTCCTAAAGGACAGATATTGTTTCCTGTACCTCAGGGAGTAAAATGCCATACTGCTGGATCAGGAACTTTTACTAACAGCAAGTAAATTCAGGCCTTATCAAGTTACAGCACAAACTGCACTCATGTTTTATTATTCTCATTAGAGATTTAAGGACTAATTCCAGTTGTTAGCACTTAGCAGTTTAATGTTTTCCATAGATAAGAATTAGGATTCTTCGGGGGGATTTTCTATTTTTTTTTTTTGTTTGCTAAAGCTTGCAAAATATAATATGGGAATGAACTTACTTTGATGTAATACAGCTGGATTTCCTAAATATTTTTAATGGACAGGGTTTAAAAAATTTAATTAATAACTGAATTAACTGAATTTTTCAACTCCAGAATACATTTCTTTTCAATCAAATAGGGGGTTTAAAGCAAAAAGAAAAGCAGATTTTGCTTTGAAGAAAATATGGTATTAATACTGTTAGTAATTCAGCTTTTCTATGCATTACTAATTCTTTCAAATAGATGCAGATCAGCAGGGGTAAGTTAAGAATTTAAGCATACAGAAAATTATTAACTGAACCAACATATTACAACCCCCTTTTTACAAACAATGAAGTCATTATACTTTTGAGTTAGAAAAAGGAGATATGGGTTAACTATGTTCCTAGTGAAATCACATATTCAAAGACATAGTAAATCTTAAACTTTCCATGCATTAATTTCTCAAGAGACTTATGAAGACATGAAACTGAATTATGTGAAACAAATAGTGATACATTTGCATTAGGTCCATGAGGGTAATGATGTCACAGGAATGAATCTGTGTTTTTGAATGAAAAGGCGACAAAACTCAAGCTGTGCCTTCATTACCTCAGCTGTCTAAGTTTAACTTGGTTTGAGAAAGTGAGATTCTGGATCTTGCATGTGGATTTCAGAGTTGTACAGTGCCACTACCTCCAGCCCTAGTCATGGCACACACTTTTGCTCACAAAACTGATGCATCAGGTCAGCTTTTGGAAATTAAGCATAGGCTTCCTCATGGCTTGTCAGTCTCCATATGTCCCAGTCATTCGCTCAGGTCACAGGCATTCCAGAGACTGCAGACTTAGCTGGAATGACTTGGCATCTTAGGAAGTTCAGTTTGGGTAATTAAGTCTACTTATCTAAATAACTAATATAATTTACTATAATCCCCCTGGATCCAAAAATCATAATTTCCAGTCATTCCATGTTACAAAATTTGTATGTGTTCTTACATTTGTTGTATTCTGTTTGGGCATATTTCTGTTTAATTTCTCTTTATATTTTTTTCTCTAACTCCTTGGACACATCCTATTTGAAATGTTTTGTTTCGGTAATATTACCTCATAAAGGCATGCCCTGCAAGAGCGTCAGAGCCAATCAATAATAATTGTTGTTAGTAATTGATTAGCTATGACATTGCATTTGGAAGTCATTTTTCATAGGATACCAATACCAGGATAAATCCCACTGACTCAGAGACATGTTTCTAGAAAAGCTTCTAAATATGTGTATTTCAGTATTGTTTTTAGCTGGGCTATACAATAGCTAATTTCTTGGATAGTTTATTCTCTATAACAAGGTAAAGCTTGCTATTGCACACTTTGCTGTCATGCAAGATTATTTTCCTCTTGTAGTTTCCTTTAGAAGTTCAGGTTGTACTTCTTGCAGTCATGTTATTGCGTGCAATCCACCCCCATATAAAAAATAAATTTATTATGAGGATTTCCCACTAGATATCTTGGAAAACTTACATATAGCTGTTCTGTGTCCAAAATGCTGTTCAGTAGATTTTCCAAAGCACCCAGGTAACAGCTGGCGCAGGCCATGTGCCAGCCTTGACAGCCCATATGCTCTCTTTAGTGCTGTAATTATCTCAACACAAAACTCTGATAACCCAGTCTACAGGGTCCAGTTTCACTAGGTTAAATTGACTCAGTGGCTTTGTTAGTAAGTTCCTTTGGCACAGTAAGAACTTCATCAAGACTTTAAGTGTTGTGGCAGGCTTGGAAAACCAATATGACTGCTAGTTTCAAGACAGGTGTCTTATTAACCATAGGAGATTGTACGTTTCAGTTCATTATAGTGGCACCCAGCAGCACTGCTACAGTTAAAGGTCTGTTGTCGTTTCCATTATATGCCCTTCTTTTCCAGACGACTTTCAGATTCCTTTGGCTTAACCTGCTTTGGGCTATACTTTGGCATATGACTCTTCAGTCTAAAGCCATTTTTCTTTTTCAACAAAATGTTATCAAAATTGCTTTAGTTATAGTATTATTTCATTTGTGGTTTGGTTGGTTGTTTTTTTTAAAATTAGAATAACATGAAAAAATAATGTTTTGCTTAGTTTTTATATTGGTTCCAACTTGACAAGATTATGAATATTTTTCTTTCTAAAATAAACACTGAGTGTCATAGTTTTGTGCAAATTTCTTATGTCAAAAAAGAATGTTAATAGAATAAATTAGAATCTACTGTATTCCACATTGTAAGCAGCAAGAAGAAAATGAAGATCAATATCACAACTGTTTTTTTCTTCAATTACTCTGTATGGACCAGAGTGGAATATGTTCAGTTGAGTGAGTTTATCCAAAGATTCTTTCACTATCTTTGCAACACCTAAGCTGAAGTGCAGGAAAAAGGAAATAACAGACCTATGATTTTTGTCTGACTTGTGTGCTGCTGTTGTTGGTTTGATTCCTCCTTGTTGACAGGTACTGCTGTTGCTACTGGATACTGGGGTAGTCCCCTCATAGTGGCTGATACATATGGGTCTCATCCAAAGCCAGAAGTCAATGAAATCATTCCATTAGGCTTTCGGTCTGGCATTTAGTGCAAGTGAATTAACTAGGGGTGGTTACTGTGATTCTAAAAGATGATGAGTGAGCATGAAGGAAGCTAAACTATTGCCTGCACAGGCAAGGCTAGGCCAAAAGCCACTTGTCTTGTGTATTCAAAGCCCTTATTGATTCTTACAGGATGAAGAATCTACTTCTTTACATGAGTGAGGTAAATAACAGCTCCCTGCTTGGTAGATGTCAGCTGTCTGCAGTCCTGTGCTTGGCAAGCTGACCTTTTTCATTAGTTCAGAATGCACAGAACAACTTTTAAAGCTCTGTGAATTGTTTGCTACCAGTTGCTGAAATGAGGTAGTTGCAGTTTGGAAGTGAGCAGACTCCAGCTTCACTCTGCTGGAAAAGAAACAAAAGGGCTCTCACTATCTAGCTGTCTTCCACAGGTAGTCATGCAACTAAACTCATCATTTATATGTTGTCAGGAGTACTCACCAAATTTATTGACTTGCACATTATTCTCTGCAAATAAGTTCTAGCTGCTCTCTTCATGTTATAATTAAAACGGCAAGGACTTTAATCATTTATGAAATTTTAAACTACATACTGAATATAAATGTATCATTCAATGTGATAGAATGAATTAAATTCATCATTGTCAAATAAATGTATGAAAGATGAAATATCTCTCATCCCACATCATTATCCAATAAAAAAGTCTGTTTTGTAAGAGAGTAGCATAGCATATGGTTTGTACCATCTTTAGTGCATTTCCAGCAAATGAAAGACTTTCAAAATACCTTTAAAAAGTAATTTTTTCAAGGATGGTATCTTTAATAGCAGTTAGGTTAGCCCCAAGCCTTATATATTAAAATCTGTCCATAAGGAAGCACTTGCTTTTCATTAGTGTTGAGAGTGGTGTCAACTGTTGTGCAAGTTGGGTAGAACCTTTCTTTCATTACCTAATGAAGAGTGTTCTGACATTCCCATGTCTTTATATACAAAAAAGGTGGGCTGCTCTTTGGCCTTTGCTCTGCTGTCACACTGAAACTGTCCTACTGCAGAAACTAGGAAGCTGTTGGAAGTAGAGGACAGGCTTGGCTCGAGTAGGGGTCCAGCGTCAGTGATGGAAAAGAGGACCTGGCATTTCAGCTCCCATGCAGTCAGTGCTGTGACCCTGGGCAAAACATCTCTCTCTGAGGGAAGTCTCCTCTGCTTTCTGTTGATTTTTTGTGGTCATAAGATGAGTATAGAGATCATTCCATTAGGTCATGCTTTTTTCAGAAAGAATCAATATAGGGAATAAAATGTGGCAAAATATTTTATTTGTCTCAGTTGTCCCTGAAAAAGACCTTATCCAGCTTCTATTTGCCCTTCCAAATTTTCACAAAAATAGCTGAAGACCAAACACAGGAGAACTCTTTCTAAAGATGTGACTGACACCCATGCTTTTTGAAACTATTATCCTTTCCTGGAACTCTTCTTTTCTCAACATCTTATATTAATAATTTTTCTTGGAATCAATTTATTGTTCTGCATCTGACCTGGTAAACCCCTTTGAGTGTGTCCTGCCTTCTCTGTCTTCCCAGTGACTCCAGCAAATCATCTTGTCATTACAGATAAAAAAGTGGTGATTTTCGTTCTTGAAAACTGAACCTGCAGTTCTGGGGTTTTGTGCTCAGAAAGTGTATAAAGTACCAATATCACAAAGCCACCCTACACCAGCATCCTTTGGTGGGTGGACAGTTCTCTTGGGTAGATAGACAGACTCATTTTTTTCAGTCAATTACTTTAAGATTAAAGTTTTTGCATACTGGACATCTAACTTTATAGAGGAGCTCATGCTCTACAGATCACTGAACAGTCATAAGATGGTGTATTTTGGACTCCAGCTTGAAACCCTAAATTGTCAAAATGATTCTACCGAGAGGGCTGGATCCAGTCTCAATTCATTATAGATGTAGATTGTATTCAAATCACTGGCCTACAATTTATTCTGAGTTGACAAATACTTACATTAATGAAGCAATCATTGTCTTGAAAGGCTCCAACAATATATTCTGAATTCATAGTTAATATGCCAGTAGAAAGAAATTAAGAAAATAGACTTTACTAAGAATATAGAATGTTTCTAATTTGTATTAGAGACACCACTCTCCTTTTTCACAAGTAGCATAAATCAGATGCTTTTTCACTGTATGTATTATTTGTATAGCATTTGGCCATATATCAGGATGAAATACAGTTCTCTAATTAGCTCCTTCCAAATACTTACAGTTACCCCAGGCTGGTGATCACCCATATGAAAGCAAATGTAGCCCTGGCAATTGTTTGTACATGCAAGTGGACAGCCATGGTAAAAATCTTTCTAAAGCTTTCCTGTGGCTCCCAACCACAGGGTGAGTAGTAATTATCAGGGACAATTCACAAGGATCAGACAGTTTGCTTGTTTTGGTGAAACACACGTCATGACAAAAGGCATTTGAGGTGTAATAATATCTTTCTATTAGCTTTATGATGTTTCCTTTATATTGAAGGATTTTATTAGGACAGATATATAATTTTCATGAAGTCTCAAAATAAAAAAAAAGAGTAGAAGTAAAGTACATTTTCTAAACCCTTACAATTCTTTTTCTCTTGCTTCCTAGCATCGTTTCAAAGACTAGAAGGTGATGTTGTATTCCTTCGTGTGCTGTTTAAAGTCAGGAGCAGCAATATTTAGCACATGCTTGGGCAGCCGTGTTTGAAATCCATGTTTCCTCTCTCTGGTGTTCTGATGTGCCTTTAGGGGATGCTTGCCTGTTTGTAGTTTGTTTTCTTTTGTTTAAGGTTTCAGCTACTGCATTGACTAATGATTATATAGCAGTAAACTCTCGTCCCTGCTAAATTCAGAGGTAATGCCTCAAAAGCATTTTTCCCCTGTGTGACATAAAACAATAAAAGAACTAGACAATCCCCTTTTGAGGAAGAATAATCCTTTGTTTAAAGAAAAAAAAAAAAGAAACAAGCATCTCCTTGATGCCAGAAGGTGTAGAATTCAAATCAAAGATTAAGCTAATTGATAAAAATAAAACTAATGTCTCACATTATAATCCTTTTTAGACAGAGCTAACATTTTTTGCACTAACAAGTCTTCAATATTAATCATCTATGCTGTTTGGTATTATATTACAATTGGGAGTGAATTGTGCAATATCTATTTGATACAGAAATAGCATGGGGCATACTGAATGAATTTCATCTCACTTGTAACTCTAAATTTCTGTCCTTCAGTAATGTTCCCTTGGACCTTGGAATTCAGATATGAAAATCAACTAATTGCTAATATAATTTACCTGTCTATGTTTCCTATATTTAATATCATAAACTAGAAATGTATAATTTTAACAGGATTTTGGAAAAAAAAAAAACCCTTACATGTTGTCACTGAGGCATTAATTTCTACATTCAGATGAACTATTGAAGAACTTACCAGAAAATTCTATTTTTTCTGCTTAACCAGTCACTTTAAGAGAGAAAAAAAAAAAAAAAAAAAAAAAACTCAGGGGGCTGTTTAATTATGTAGTGCCAGGATCTTCTGAGCCTTTCTATAATGTGTGATAAATTCAGCCCTGCCAATTTAGATCAGCTGTTTGCCTAAAATATTAACAGATAACTATAAATGAAAAGTTAGTTCAATTTGGAAGAAAAGTTTACAGCTAAGAGGAGAAAGTGAAACACAGTTAAACTACCATTTCAACCACAGTCTGCAATTGTTGAATATGTTTGTGTTGGGCACTTTTTTTCATTAGTAGACATTTAAGAGCAATAATTATTCTTAGCTTCCTTTATATCTAAGTAATACCAGAGGAATTACAGATCAGTTTTGTATTTAGCTTTTAGTAGACTTTTTTCTTTCTGTTTCTATTTTTTCCTACTGCCTGCACTTCTGGGCTTGCAGTCAATTACTAGCATAAAACTGAAGGGGCAATTAGCCCCTGATGCAAATGCAATTGCTGACATGTCTAAATAAATATAGAGTAATTATAGACTAGATATCCAGGAGTTGAGTCTGTCATACCTTTCTTATTCAGCTTGGTTTGTGGAAGTGGCATCACGGCCTCTCTGGTAAACATGTTCCCTAATAAAAACTAGACAGTTTCTGTTTGCAGGCTGGAGCCTAGTCTGCTCTTTTGCAATTGATTATGTCCTGAGTTGGCAATGAACACAAATACAATGCCTGGGTTGAGTCTCATGATAATTTGAGCCATTATATGAGCCTAATTCAACAGACAGACCAGAAACCAGTCAAAATTGGGCACCAAAAGCAGATATTCCCAGTTTGGGCATAACATTTAGCCTTGTTCACAGTGAAACAAAATGAACTGCTTCAGACACAGGTGCAAAATTATGGCACTGCTAAGGGCAAAAGCAGTGTGTGCAGCCTAAAACCACGGCTTCCCTGACCACTTTCAGCACATAAACCCTGCTCTCAATGGGAGCACCTGTGTCAGGACCAATGAGGAAAAGAGACGCATGTTGCAAACATCCTTTGCTGCTTGTTGCTCACTATGAGAATCACCCAGATTGACCCAAACATGCAAGAATGACTGACCATAAAGTTACTTAAGAAGAATAGTCTTATGTCCATTAGCCTAATGTTTTGTGGGCAGACTGAAGTCTATAAAAATGTTCTTATTCATAGAAATTAGGCATCAATGTTGCCACTACATTTTCTCTGCAACAAGTTTTTAACATTTTGGAGGTTTGCTCTTTTGCAAAACCACTTTCTCCACAAAGGTATAAAACACAGCACTTAATGGCAATAGTACATTTACTCAAGTGCATTAGACAGTTCTTCCATGTCCTTCTCTTCCTGCTTGATTGGCAGCCAGAGATCCTGGATGCAGCACTATAGGAGATATTGTTTATAGCCAAAGCAGCAGGATCTGGCACCAGAGAGGACTCCACAGGCATTTGTATTGATGGTGGCTTTGCAGTTGCCTCTGGGTCTTTCATGTGGCTGGGCTGATGAAAGCTATCTGGGCAGTTATATGCTCTTGGAAACCATTTCTTTTTCCACTGACATTTTAAATGGTTGTGGTGATTAACTGTTTGTATGTAGAGAATTTTAAATCCTGCACCACAGTGAGTCACTACAGAGGCTGCTGGCACATGGTGTACATCTATATTTCTCTTTTCTGCCTAAAATCTCTTTCCTGTATTGGTTCAAACATTCGTTTAACTTCATTTGGACATGTTTGCAGTACAGCTCCAAGGAAGGAAATCTGAGGCTCTATGTACAGAGTGATGTGACGTGTTAGTCCTGGCTTTTAGGTCCTCATCCCTGAAATAGCTTGGGAGGCTCCATTCTGCACATCTCAAGATCCAGGAAGCTGGTTGCACAATTTGTAGCAGATAAGTAAAGTTGTGGATAGGTCCTGAACCTTTTTTCTTGGCCTCTGCTTGTATATTGTTACACAGAGAGCTGAGTAAGGGGAGAAAAGCGTAGTTCATGGGCCCACGATGGTGCTCTATTGGGTAGCCCATCTCAGTGGCTGGCAACATGCTGTTTCGTTGTGTTATTTTAGCTTCTCTGCGGGTTCAGGTACATGTGTTGTCCTAGGTAAAAAGCACAGGTGGCTCACACATTTGGAAGAAAAAAATCCCCAGACTCAGAGCTTTTATTACTTTTCAAAGGGGCAGAAGGTCCAGCCTAGGTTGTACGCTTGATCTCAATGAATGTATTTCTCTGCTTTAGTGTTAACAGAGGTGTAATTTTGTGTAGTATTGAAGAGTGTAGCTGTTAAATGAAATGGTCAAATGAAAAGATGTGTTCAATAATTTACATATTCCAGGACTACTACAGAAGGAATTACCAAATCTCTACTCCATAGCTTTTTCTTCAAATAAATATTTAGCTGATGTACATTGGCTTTTACAGTCATGTGAGCTGAACTTTAGAGCAATACTTACCTGTATTTTCTGGTTTTGCTCCAAGTAGTATCCAAACTATCAGAGACAAGCATTTAGTCTTCAAGAGTCTAGAGATTTTCTTACACAAGTGTAAGTTTTGTTTTGAAAGTATGTATTCTACATTTTATTGTTACCTTATGCAGCAGTAAAATTAAATTATGTTTAATGTTATTATTTCTCTTTTTTCCCTTTACAGTTAAAAAAATATTTTTATAAAACATAAAATATGTGAATTCTGAAATCAACAAATCAAACCAGTGAAAATATGAGATTTGTATTTCACTGGTGTCTCTGCAACTTTGGACAAAATCTATGCAAATTTTGAGGTTTTACTTTTGAAACTGAAATAATACAAGATATACATTGTAGTTTTGCTGAGAACACCTTGTGGACTTAAATCATATCAAAAGTTACCATAAAAGAGAATCTCTACTTGTCAGTATGAAGGTACTATTAAAGCAATAACCTGGAAATTTTTTAAAAGCTAAGATCCTGTAGCAAAACTGAGAAAAAGATTAAAAAATAAATAGAGAGAGAGAGAAAGGGAAGTTCCACATACTTGTGAACAACTGTTCCTCCATTAAAATCGCCATAGGGTGTTCAAGACAAACGTTTCACTGTATGTTGCAGGCTTCCATTGGCTCTGAATAATCCTGGAAAAAATCCTGGCTTGCTGTATGTGGTAGATGGTTTATGGCAAGCATCTTGAATTTTTCCTGTGAACCTGCTGCTATCCTTCCATTTCATTGGAAACCAAGGCTGCTTCATCTCCGTTACAGCGGATGTAATGGAAGGAAAGGGGGAATGAAACGTTGGCAGACAAACACATTGAGAAGAAAATAAAGGAAAATCACCTTTAATTATATAATTATTTCTCCATACAGAATAACACTTTTGCTAAGGCAGGTCTCTTTGAACTTCCATGAGCAGAATTAAATGAAATTACAGTGTATGCTGCACACTGATCTACAAAGGGAAGTTTGGAGATTTGCAAGGGACAAATTTGTTTTACAAATATAGTAGTCATTTAGCTTGCTGGCATTTTGCTAACTCCCCTCCCCATTTTTCTTTTCTAAAAGTGATTCCTTTCAAACTGAGCAGCTTCTCCACCTCTTAAGTATTATGGTGACATTTAACAACAACAAACAACTAACAAATTCTTTCTTGTTAGGTTTTATTAGAATCCTTTTGCAAATTCTATTGAATCATTAAAACTTCAATATGTTGGATCAGGTTTCTCACCTCAGTTTGAACAGAACTGCTAGCTTCAGTGGGGATTCTGCCTGAGAAAAGTGTCACACTTTGGCTTAATTGCTTACTAAAATTCAATACCTTATAAATTAGTCTGATACCAAAATGTCAACAGTATGACTCCCATGAAAGAACTATAGGAGAGAAAAAGGATTCTGAAAAAGTCTGGATTCATCAAGCTTTTCTGTAGAAGTGTATTGGTTCCAGTGATATGTTACTTTGAAAAACAATAAGAATTATTTAATTTTAAAAAGTCAGCAAAGTCTATTTAGGTTTTATCTGAAATATAGTCTTTGCTTTTTGTTTCCAAACTTTGTTTCATAAGGTGTTGCATTTTATATTTTACCATTAATTTCTATTTTGTTGTATTATCTGAAGGTTTTATATTTTATCTTACTATCTCAATTATTCTGAAATAATATAAACTATATAAAATTATGTTTTTGAAAACATAAACTGTCAAAACTTGTATAATTTCCCACCTTTTAATGTGGAAATTCCTGAGAAAATCAAAGCAATGAAACTTTATTTTTGAGCTGCTAGTTTTAGGTTTAGTTTATTTCACAGTAAGTTTAAACTTTTAAATTCAGAGTTTCAGTCAGGTGTATTTTTATCTGAGATACAATGTCAATCCACCTAGACAGCGTAATCTATCATGGAAGAGGAGAGACAGAAAAAGCACTAAGACTGTTGAGCATTTCTTCAGCTGTCTGAGACATAATAAATAGCTCTTCTTATTGATATACCCTTTTGACTTTGTCTTCACTTTTCCTTTAGTGGTAACAGAGTCTAACTCCAAAGAAGCTTTCACCATCCATCCAAACTATGATTTCTTAATTTTAAGTGGAACTTTTGACCTGAGGGGATTGTGATTTTTTTTAATCTGTGCTACTGAATGTGTTGTTGATGTAACTTCATTTAAAGATGGCGATGACCTGAAATTTTTTGTATGTTTTTTCTAATTTATATTAAACTAAGTGTAAGAATGTCTCCTTTGTTTGCCAATATGTGCCAGAAGTGGCTTTTTATGCTTCATGCAGATTTGAACATGTCTTTGAAGTTCTGTGTTCTAACAAATACAGTGATTCCGAAACTCAGCTGTACATACATTTATTTTATCTCCAGGAAGACAGTGATCTCTGAGAGGTTTGTATCCAGACAGGACAGAGATGTAATTAAGTAATTTTTTAAGAGAATTCATGTGCTCCTTTAATATATACCTGATTTTTTTAAACTTCGAATTTTTACATCAGATATTCAAAACCTATCTAGAATTTGTCAAACTCTACTTTTTTGTAAGTCAATGGAATGTGGTCAAAGATTGCATATAGCCTTAGTTTAAGTGCTTCCTACTGTCACAGAAAGTACAACTGTATTACAAACTGTGTAATATATGTTGTGTGAGTACTTCTGGGGGGAAATGCTTATTTGGCATACAGAGTATGATAACTCTTCTAAATAAAAATTCACGGAATTGCAGAATGAAATAATGGCTGAGGTTGGAAGGGACTTCTGGAGGTCATCTGATCTACACACCCTGCTCAAGTCTGGTGGCTGGGATCATGTCCAGACAGTCCTTGAATATCTCTAAGGATGGAGTTCTCTCCACAGCCTCGTTGGACAACCCGTGCCAGTGCTCAGCCACCCTTAGAATAAAAAAAGGGTTTCCGGATGTTCAGAGGGAACCTCCTGTGTTCCAGTTTGTACCCATTGCCTCTGATTCTGTCACTGGGCACCATTGAGAAGAGTCTGTCTCCATGCTCTTTGTACCCTCCCTTCAGATGTTTGTATACATTGGTAAGATTCCCTCCAAGCTTTTTCTTCTCCAGGTTGAACAGTCCCAGCTCTCCCAGCCTGTTCTCATATGCAAGATGGTCCAATTCCTTCAATAACCCTGTGGTTCCTTATTGAACCCTCTCCACTATGTCCTTGTCTCTCCTCTTCTGAGGAACCCAGAACTGAATACAGCACTCAGGTATGGTCCCATCAGTGACAAATAAAGGGGAAGGACCTGCTGATAACACTTTTTTAAATGCAGGTAAGGATACCATTTATCTTCTTTGCAGCAGGCACACATTGCTGGCTCATCTTGAGTCTGGTGTCTAGGAAGACCTCGAGGCAAATTTTGCCAAATAGCTTTCCAACAACTATGTCCAAAGTGGGATGGATAGATAGATAGATAGATAGATAGATAGATAGATAGATAGATAGATAGATAGATTAGATAGATAGATAGATAGATAGATAGATAGATAGATAGATAGATAGATAGATTAGATAGATAATAACTCTCTTTTTAGTGGAAACATATTTTTTCCTAAAACACACTGTATCATCAAATATCAGCCTTGCACTTTGTTCTTAGTGAGTTCCTTACGAGATTAGAATTACGGATATCCTTGTTTCTTTCACTTGAAGTTTTGAAGACATTACTCAGCTGTGATACAATTCAGTTCTCCTGATCTTTGAAATAAAGGGGATAATACAAAAAAAGGGAGCCACCTCAGAGTCCTAAAAGGAAAAAAAGCTAAACTGTGACACTGGTACTTTATAGAAAGCTCAGCTATCACTACAGCTGATATGCTTAAACATGCTATTGGTCTGTAGTTAACTAGGCTTCTGTTATAGACACGCTATTTCAAAACAGTCCACTTGCAATGTACATGCAAGGCACTATCCAGATATACTTTAGAAAGTTCATTTTTTATTAGTCATGATAAGTGTGTAATTTTATTTCAGAGTTACAAAGAGCATTTCTGATCATGATTTCATTTATTGTCGATGAAAAAAAGGCACAAGCTCAGTGTTAGAACCAACAATAACCAACAAATGTTAGAAGCAACAAGCAGCCATTTTCCTTTTCACTGGTGTAATATTGCTGCTTAGAACTAGGCTGCTGAACTGGGTAGCTACATTCATGAACATTCTAGTCATAGGTATAGACCAGGTGATAGGGTGGAAAACAATGTAAATTTGTTGTATACTGATTTAAAATATTTATGATGTATTCAATTAAAAGCAAAGTGAGCTGACTGGGTCTAACCACATGGATCTGAACTTGTTTGCCTTATCTCTAAGCTGAGGTTCACATGCTTATGTAAAGAAATCTACAGATGACCTAAAAATTACTTTAAAGATGTTATTGCAGATCCATCCCTTGCTTAGAGGGCTGAAACCTGATTCAGAAAAGTGCACTAATTGAAGCCAATTCAGCTCTATATTTTGAGGTGATCCTGTCTAGTTAGTACCAAACAAATGAATGGACATCTTTAAAATCAACTTGTGAATATTGGTCTCAGATGCCCTTGAATTGTGGTTATTCTTCTACTATGTTATCTCTCCTTTCAGTGTTTTCTGTCACTTTCTCACAAACAATTCTTGGATTTGCTGCATTCAAATCAGAGTGAGTTGGGAAAAAAGAATGTAGTTCTGTGCCTGTTGAACCAAATCTCAGTGTTAGGGAGAATGAAGTGGGATATCAATGTGTGAGAAAAGGAGAAGACCAGGGACCTGTTTGTAATTCACACACAGCCAAAGAGTCACAGAAATAAAACTCATTTTGCCTGTGGTCAGCCATCTAAAATTAGTAGATCTTGGCTGACCTCATTATTCTGAGTTTTATGCGTTTCCAATAAGGAGAAGCAACACATTGAAAGAACAACTAACCTCATTCTAAGTGGCAAAACTAAGCTGTCTGGATGTGCTTTCAGAATTTGATTAACTTTTCTCTGATGATTCTAAAGTACCATATATCACTCATGGCTCAGACTTAAATATTCAACTTCTAGGCATCTAAACTGGGGGCAGATGAATCCTTCCTGAAAAGCTCATCAAAAGTAGTTTTATTGTACATGAAATGCTAACGAAAACATATATATATATATATATATATATTCAAAGTGGGTTTCGGGTCCCTTACTACAAGAAAGACATTGAGGTACTGGAGCAGGTCCAGAGAAGGGCAACAGAGCTGATGAAGGGTAATTCCTATGAGGAACAGCTGAAGAAGCTGGGGTTGTTTAACCTGAAGAAAAGGAGGCTCAGGGGAGACCTTGCCATTCTCTAGAACTACCTAAAGGAATATAGCAAAGAGGGGTCTGGCCTCTTCTCCCAGATAACAAGCAACAGGATGAGAGGAAATGGCCTCAAGGTGCTCAAGGAAAGGTTTAGATTGGATATTAGGAAAAAACCTCTTCATGGAAAGGGTTGTCAATAGTTGGAATAGGCTGCTCGGGGAAGTGGGTGAGTCACCGTCCCTGGACTGTGTTTAAAAGACAAGTAGATATGGAACACAGGCACATGATTTAGTGGTGGTGGACTTGGCAACATTATGTTTACGGTTGGACTGGATGATATTTAAGGCTTTTTCCAGCATTTTGAAGGTCTAAACATTTCACAAGAGAGATTTAGGCAGAAGGGTCCTTAATGTTTCACAAGATTGAGTCTGGACACTTCTTTCGTATTCTCCAGTTGCAGATAAAAGACCTGTAAGTCCCCAGATCCTCAGCCAAGCCGTAGCTGTTTTAGCTATGCTCATTCCTGATGCTCTAATGGAGTTTGATTTCTCAGATGACAACAGGAGTGATTGACTGCATTCCTCTGTGTTACTTTTTTAAGTATAAACTGCTGAAACTTTCTCTTAGTTCTTCAGTCCGTGTTATTAAGTGGTTGATATGGCCCTTTCAGAGAGGAAGTGAACACCCTGGTTGCCAGTCACCTGACAGTTCTTGCTACTCTTCTCTTATAGTATGGCGGTGCTTTGGCTCTTCAAGCCTGTGCAAAATAGCCCAGCTGTAACAGCGTTCACTCAGTAACTATGTGACCATCTCTCTCTCTCCCACCTTTTTTTCTTTTGCAAAGAAGGTTTCTTTCTGTTCATACGAATCCTAATTTTCAATACTCAGACTTCTTGTTTCACTGTGCTTATTTCCAGTTTAAAATCTATTTGTCTCCTTCTCTTTGTCTCTCACCTTCTCAAGGATTTATTCTCCCTGCCTTGAATATTTCTTGAAGTCTTGCTTCTCCTGATTTTATTCTGATGCAGTATAATTTTTTTTTTGGCTAATTTTATTCTAGGTTCGCAAAGTAGAAGGTTTTTTACTGCTGTCTCTATTCTCATCCTACCTTTACAGGGCTTCTGATGCTGTTGAATAATTAATATTTGCTAAAGTCCACATTGGTAATGTTGAAAAAAGGTTAAAATATGTTAATAAACCCAGGAAAAGTATAGAGGAAAGCATATTGAAATGAGATATGCTAAAATGCTATTCATATATCATGGAGTTCTCTCCTAAAGGAAGTAGATATAAAGAGAGAGAGACACACATAAAACTGATTGTCAGTTTTATGCTAAATAGTCTGTGATTGAACCTTCTCATTCATTCCAGTTTAAAAATATGTAAGTTTTCTTAAAAGGTGTACAAAAATTATAGATTTTTTTTGAATGCTGTTTTTATTAGATCTAATGATTTAGAGCTAGGTGAATAGGATTATATTCTTCTGTAGGAATAAAATTAAATTCTTATACAGTATTAGGGTAATGCAGATGATGATATCATATACCAGTAATTTGATAATTAAGACTTTTACACTGTTATCCCAGCACCCTCTGGCCTTGATGAAACCATTTTTTAAACTTTTCTTTTTTCTATTTCCAGTTCAGACACAGTTTGCTAAAATACTGCCAGAATTTCTAATCTGTATGGCTGATTAAATGAGATTCCTAAATATAATTTAAGGCATTAATGATAAATGAGTACTATTTCTATCTGCTCTTTCAGAAGTTTAAGTTGTTTTAAACAATTAAGGTGCCTAAAAAGTCCACCTGGATCCTCCTAGGATCAAGCTATTAAGAGAAAATGTTCTAAATCATCAAGTGAATTTTCCATTTTTTTACACTGCACATATTCTAATGACCTTTCCTGAGTTTTTTTTACTAATTTCTGTCTAAAAGACAGGCTCTTTCTCAGAACATTTCAATATGAATAGACAACCGTCAAACAACATCTGTGCTTTATCAAAAGATATGTTCCTTGTAATTTTTCAAGGGTTATGGTTTTTATGCTGTCCATAATCACAGATTTTCACCTGGACTGGCAAATATTATGGCTTGGATTTGAGATTATGCTGGTCTGGTCCCTTGTATAAAGTTTCACTGTGACATGAGAATAGGGAGAATCATATAATTTTCTATAATTATATGATTTAAGGAAATTGTTTGCCAGATCCTTCTGTGGTCAAACCCTTTATCTTCTTCCTCCCATTTACCAAAAGCGTCTTCCCAGCCAGTAACAATTTGACTAACATCTACTTTTTAATTAAATGTTGCAGCGTTTAGGAAGATGCATGCTAATCTGGGCTTCAGATCTGCAGCCCTCAGCTTTACAAGATGCTGCTCCAGCAGGGGCCGTAAAGCTCTCGATAAGAGGGGTAAGGAGCAAGGTGCAGGTCCCACAGCGATAACCTCCTGACTCCAACATTATAGGTCTTTCTGCCAGAATTGAGTTCTACATCTTCCTCGATTGGTTATTGTCACAAATGAGTAATGGATGCACCCTGCCTGCGTCCCCAGGTACATGAGCCAGTCCATCAGGCCATCGGGAAGCACAGCTGCCGGCCACAGGGGCAGGCAGATAACAGTCATACCCTGGGAGAGATGTTAAAGGCGCCGCGACCACCGGGACCCCAGCCGGCTACCTGCAGCTCCACTGAGTAACTGCCTGCGTGCGACTGCCCCTTCCACTGCTGCTTTGCATGGGCATTAATCAAGTTGTTCCCTGGGATCATGTAGGAGACCAGATAAAGCAGAACAAACAAATCAAAACCAGGGAAGTGGTTGGAAAATGCACAGCATTCGGGCTGTGCTTGGGTTATTTTATTTTGGTCTATTATTCAGAGGGGGAAAATGTATAGGATGCTTTGTTCACACTGGGAATTACTGTTAGAAATATATATATACATACATACATACATGCACACACACATATATATATACATGCACACTATAATATATAGTATATAACATACAATATAAATTTAATATATATTATTATATAAATTATATTACTATAAATGCAATATATAATATACATAAAGTATATCTTTTTATACATATACACACACACATATGTATATATATATAAAATGAAGCCTTGCAAAATTATCTAGCAACATGCTGAGTGGCAAAATACACTTGTCTGGTTTTTTTTTTTTGCTGTCAATGATGATAGTAAAAAAAGTAAGTGGTATTTTAGTAAACCTGTCAGGGAATCAACTCATGCTGACTAAGAAGTGAGTAAGTAGGTAAATAAGACTTGTGTTTTAATTTATTAAGCATGTTCCTTTGAAAGTGTTGTGATTTGCATTTTTACTGCTAGTGTGAAGGCCTGACTGGAAGTTTTCTAGATCATACATGATAAAGTGGGTTTTTGTTTAACCTAGTGGGTAAATTTGAAGGTCAGCTCAGTTCTAAATGTATCTAACTTAGACAAATGGTCCATGTGTCCCTCCACAGGAGGACATTTGTAATATTACACTGCCTAATATAGTAGTAATATTATCTGTAATTCAGGAAAGTCTATTTTGTTATCATGTTAACTGATGGAATAATAATGATTTGTAATGAAAAGCTCAAGAAATATCCTTTTGAAAGTGTATAATTAGAATCCACATTGAGGCCAGATTTTCTAAAGAACATAATTCCTGATTAGTCAACTTAATAGGCATTGGTCAAGTTTCCAAAACTGATTAGAAGCCAGTGTCTCAGAGAAAAGCAATAGGACCTGTGATGTACCAAGCTCCTTCAATATCTAGTCATAACTATTACTGTATCTATAAACGTAATTATATCTGCAAAACTGTATTCCTATAGGATTTGATTCATCCTATTTGACAATGCCCAAACTTCATAGAAAATGTTATACAAAACTTTGTCAGACAGAAGAAAACAGATACATTATATTGAATTGAAAACATCTGGTATTCCTCCAGATGAAAATAGCAAAGGTGATTTTTGGAATACAAGGAGAAAACTCCCAGATTGTTGGCATTTAGTACACATCACAAATTTAGCAGTTTTTTTCTGTGGGAGAGAAATGGTAATGAGAAAGCAGATGAAAAAGCAACCAGAAAAAAAAGTAAAAGTTCCATACTACTAGAATGTTGCTACCAGATGTTTCAGAATTACAAAATAATGCATTTATGTTTCTGTGGTGGCTCACAGCAATTCTGTACTTGGATATTTCCTTGGAACCTTATTTCAGAATAGCCAAGTGAGGAGAAAGTAATTTTCAAAGCTCTGCAGTTCTTTCAAAGTAGGGTATTTACAATAGTTCAAGGTTGGACTCTCATGAACACATAGGTTGCTTTGTGCTATTTTCCTTTACAAGAGTCTTTGTTCAGTTGGTTTTAACTTTGTTGCTCTTTGACTATTAGGACTATAATTTTCTATGCTATAATTTTGCCTGAAAGCAAAATTGGTTTGCTAAAATATCAGCAAAGATTGTTCAGCATTTTTGGGACTAGGTTTGATGATTAAAAATCAGTATTTTCTAAGAAATTATATTTGTTCAACCTTTTATGGAAAAGGTCAAGCACCTCAGAGAAGAGATATACTGCTGAAACAATGGATAATGCTTTCGAACCGTTCCTATTTATACCTTCCCAATCTCAGACAAATTATAAATCCATGGCTTGCTTTATTTCACTTGTTTAGTAAAGATTCATTGGGCCTAACAGAATTGCTGGGAAAGGAGACTGATGTTTGAAGTCAGCACTATGGGCTCTAGGTCCTCCTCCTCACTGTGAGGATCTGTAGCAGGCACAAAGACAAGTTTGCAATCATGGACCACCCTGAGCCTGTTAACAAAGTTTTTCCATTTTATCAGCCAAGAAAACACAGAGGAGCTTGCTTACCCTCGTTCTCATCCTTTTCCCTAGTGATGCCAAGGCTGTCAAAAAAGTAGAAGTTCACCTCAGAACATGTATGAGGAGGAGCTAGTAGTTCACAGAGCCAGGTGGAATTTTAGAAGAGAAGTTGGATACAGGCTATAGGAAGGCAGAAGCACAAAGAATTAATATAGAAGAAGGGAAACTGTTGCACCATACCTAAGGACAAATATATAAGCTTCCATTAACTTGCATTTCCACCTAGAAGTGTCAAGTGCAAACCCGTACTCATACACAACGGTGGACTAGAACCAAGGAGGTTCTAGGTCAAAGGACTGTTGGTCAAGAGTATGTTAAAAATGAAGGCTGAAAACTGGTCATGGCCTGTCCCAGGAGAAAGATTCCTCCACCTTCTCAAAATCTGACAGGTAGGGCTGGTATCTTCTACAACAGATATGAGTCTCTGGAACTAGAAAGCCAGATGACTGATGAGGTAGGTAAAGGTTCTGGGGTAATAGGGCCTCCTAAAACCATGCCACCTGTACCCTACATCAAAACCTCATCTGTTAACAGGAAAAGAAGAATAGTTGTAATAGGAGACTTCCTTCTAAGGAGATGGGAGGGCCTGATATGCAGAGCAGACACAACTCACAGGGAAGTCTGCTGTCTCCCAGGGGCTCAGGTAAGGGACATTACCAAGAAACTCTCCAGTCTGATAAGAGCTTCTAATTACTATCTGCTATTGGTTGTTCAAACTGGCAGTGATGAAATAACAAAGAGAAGTCAGAGGGCAATCAAAAGCAACTTCAGTGCCCTGGGATGATTGGTAGAGAGGATCAGGAGCACAGGTAGCAATTTCCTTGATCCTTCTGGTAACAAGGAATAATATTGATAGGAACAGGCAGATTCATTAGGTCAATGAGTGGTGTAATAGGAAAAAATTTTGGGTTTTTTAACCATGGGATGATCTATTCAACACTTGGTCTACTGACACCTAATGGGATACACATGTCTTAGAGGGGAAAAAGAGTACTAACACAGTTAGTGGGGCTTGTTGACAGAGCTTTAAACTACCTTGGAAGGCAGCGCCAGGCTTGCCAGTGATGAGTGATGGGATGGTGTGCCAAAACTTGAGAAAACAAACATACATGGGATGACTCAATCTGCCTCATGAGATGTTGGCTACAATGTACTGCACCTGAAATGCTTCTACATCAATGCAAGCAGCATGAGGAACAAACAAGAGGAGCTTGAAGCTTTGACCCAGTCCCAGAGATTTGACACCACTGGCATAAGGAAAACCTGGTGGGATGAGATCTGTGACTGGAATACTCTGTGGATGGTTCCAGGCTCTTCAGGAGGGATAGGCGGGGTAGAAGAGGTGAAGGGGTGGCACTGTTTGTAATAGAAGGGTTAGAATGTATGGAGCTCACAGTTGGCAATGGCACAGTTGAGAGGCTCTGGGTAAGATTTAAGGGAAAACAAATGATGGGGGTGTCATTGTGGCAGTCTGCTACAGAGTTCCCAAGGAGGGCAATGATGCTGACAAATTATTCTTTGAGGAACTAAGGAACACTTTCAAGGTAACTACCCTTTTCCTTAGGGGGTTCTTCAACTTGCCAGAAATTAACTGGGGGCATCAGATAGATGGTTCAGCCTAAAAAACCTGGATGATAACTTTATGAAACAGGACAGAAAGGAACTCTCCTTGATCTGCTGCTTGTCAAGAGAGTTGATCTCATGAACGAAGTGGAGATTGGTGGCCATCTTGGCCGCAGCAACCATGAAGGGATTGAGTTTAAAATCACTGTTGACAGGAGAAAAAGTCCAGCAAAACCTCAGCTCTGGACATGAGGAGAGCAGACTTCAGGCTGCTCAGGGAATTAGAAGGTAAGGTCCCCTGGAAAAAATCCTTTGATGGGTGCTGGAATCCATCAGTGCTGGTCACTTTTTAAACATCACCTCCTAAGGTGACAGGAACTGGCAATTCTCAAATATCAGAAGTCAAGCAGATGAGGCAGAAGGTCAGGTTGGCTGAGCAAGGATCTTCTCTTGGAAATAAAGCAAAAGAGGAAGGTGTATGTTTGGTGGAAGAAAGGTCAAGTGACATGGGAAGAATTCAGGGATATTGCTTAGTGCTGTAGGGAGAAATTCATGCAGCCAAGGCTCAACTGGACTGAAGCTGTCCAGAAATGTGGGGTAAATCAAAATATTTTTTTCAAACACCCTGGTGGCAAAAGGCAGTATAGAAATATCATTGACCCATTACAGAATGAGGATCATTCACTGTGGTCACCTCACAGTGACAGAGATGAGGCAGAGGTGTTTAATGCTTTCCAGATGGATCACTACAAATCTGTGAGACCAGACAGGATTCATCCCAGAATCCTCAAAAAGGACCCAGTTACCAGGAAAGGCCTAAACCAAAACCACTGCAATGGCTGATTTCATTGCAAAGTCTCTCTCACTGATTTCTGGTCAGTTTTAGGAATGCAGAGAGGTCTCAGCTGACTGGAATCCGGTGAATGTTGTCCTGATTTTCAAAAAGAGCGAGAAGGAGAACCCTGGACACTACAGGCCTGTCAGTCTCACCTCAATGCCTGGTAATGTTATAGAGATTATTCTAGGAGGTACTGAAAAAACCTGAAAGACATTGCCATCTTCAGTCACAGCCAGCATGGCTTCATGGAAGGAAAGTCCTGCTTATTAAACCTGATTTCCTTTTATGACAAGGTAACCCACCTCCTTTATCAAGGGAAGCTACCTGCTGTAATCTTTTTGGATTTCAGTAAAGTTTTCAATACTACCTCTCACAGGATCCTTCTGGACAAAATGTCCAGCACAGCTGGACACATCAGGTGGTGGGTGAGCAAAGAACTATATGATCATACTGATAATTTTCTGATATTGATTGGAAATTTTTTGAGTCTTTCCTTAAATTCAGCTATGTTTTAATCCATGCTTTAAAAAAACCAACCAACCAAACTCACAAAAAATCCTTCTAAAATCAATCCAAGTGAACTCACTCTTGGAAAAGAAACCCCAGAAAACCAGCAGCAGACCTTACAAAACTTGGAGAACTTTTCATCTTTTCCAAACAGTAGAAACTAACTGTTTAAGAAACCTAAGATATGGGGTTTGGGTAAGGCTTAGATCCTTTGGAAAATGTTACCTTTCAAACTGAAGGAAAAACAAGAACAAGGGGAAAACACAGAATGTACCCTTTTTTGTGGATTTTTTGCTGATGTCTCTGCCTTCCTCATTGGGAATGTATTAACAGCTAAAACGTTTTCTGCAGAAGGCTGCAGAAATTGTTTTTCTGAGTATACGGAATTCTGTTCTGTGTATTGTCTCTGCAATGTGTGTTTGTTTTAATGTTTGACATATGTGATATTCAGCTTTAGTGGTTATATTACAATCTTAAAATAATAATAATGTTTACTCCTACCATGAATTCACTTTTTAGAGTTTGCAAATGCCTGGGTACTAACCTCTCTGCTGTGCAATCTCTGCTGCTTCTCTGCAGCAGCAAAGAAAGTTCTTGTTAGAATTTAAGATGTGAAGATCCATTTCTGCCTAACAATCTTCTACTCCTGCATTCCCTGAAGTGTATCCCATCTGCTTTTGGGAGCTCTCATTGCAATATGCAGTGATTGCAGGATAAGCACACCATTTTCCTGTCAATACTTTCCTATTAGCCTCCTGGATCCATACATCATCGTCTTGCTGGCCTGCAGTTTGCTTATCTTTGTCTCTGAGGCTGCCTTTGATTTATCTAACACCCAGGTTAATGAGGCATGGAGCCCAGGGTGGCTCCAAGGATAATGCACTCCTGTATAAAAATGCCTAAGGAAGGATCAAGTGATAATCCATTCTAGACTAAAAGGCCCAGCTCTTCAACCAATGTTGTATTTCTTAATCACTAAGCTAAGACTATAATAGCTCCCTGTAAAGATACTGCCATCAGTAGAAGTAAACTCACTAACTATATGAATTTAGAAAAGAACTGAAAACTAGATTTTAATTTGTGTTCCAAAAAATGAAAAAAAGAAAAAAAGTTCATTTCTTAGGAACAGTTATTACCATTATTTGACAGCATTCTTATGCAAAAATAAGTTAGCTTTAATATTTAATTTACAGTAATAGTTTTATATTCCCTCACTGGGACCTATGTTTTTCTAAAGACAAAAATAACAGAACCTAGAATGTTACAGTGGCAAGGATAAATCAAACTAGCTATTTCAATAATGGAGGTAATTACAAAGTGTATATATCTGAGATGTACTGAGTGGTTAGGGGTTGTTTAATTAACATAAAAATTTCAATATCATCAGCAAATGTGTTGGTATCGCAAAAGCATTGTTAAAAATGCATCTTAAAATAGTTATGCCTTCCTCTCTTCCTAGATAGTACATAAGACTAATATACATTTACCTTCCATTTCTGCTAATTACCATCTTACACAGAAACTTTAATGAAAGCAAGGTGAAGATCCAAGTAAACTTTCAAAGCCTTATTTATTTGTTTTAAAGCACTCTGCCACATATTACTTTGTTGTCTGTTTTGGCTTCTTCTTTTGATTGCTGTTTGTTTTGTTATGGCTGGTTGACCTTGATATTACAAATCTGCTGCAGGCTCCTGACATACATGTAATGTATAACCATTTAGAAAATGACATAGCACCAAATAATGGGACCACTCCTATGGGATGCTATGCTCATGTTTTGAAGTAAAAGCCACATACAAACAAAGTATTCACCAATTGGCTCACCATAGCCCCCAGGGACTTGACCCAGGTAATAAGTCCTTTACTGGTCACTAACCTACATTATTGATATTTAGTTTGGATTTTGATGACATGACACTGTTAAGGGTTGTTATTGAGATGTAAATGATCTTCTGTTGGGTTATTTAAGACACATGAAGAACCTAGTTTAGAATGAAAATTAGTTATTGATTATTCCAACAATTAACAAAATAAATTTTAGCAGCCTTATTAACATTTTCAGAAGTCTTAAATTATTTTTAGCTCAAACGGACCCAAGCAGCTAGACTGATTCCTTAGCAATCTTTAAGGTGTTCTGAAAAAGGAAAACAAAGGCAAACAAGTATTGCCGTGATTTTTGTGGGCTTGTGTTTTAAAAGTAATTTTTTCTCTTATAACGATCACAGTGGTATGGGATGCAGTTTCCTATTCAGTTGTACAGTGTGTTCCATAGATTCTTTAGTATTAAAGACAAGTTTGGAGCACATATAAAAGTAAAATCTCCATCCTGTTTGTTCCATCTTCTTTTTTTGAAACTTCTGTCATTAATATAATTTGTTAGTTACAGAGTTTATTTTCTCTACCTGCATTCCTTTCATAAGTACTTCGAGTTTCCTGACTTAAAACATCCTGAGATAGGAGGTAGCCTTTTCAGAGGCCCATTGTTATTTATAAGCACCTTGTAGTGGTACTGATAGCACAAATATTAACAAAATACCTTTCCCTATCTTGCCTAGAATAGGAGGGTGTATTACTTTATTGCTAGATGTTTGAACTAAAAAATTACTTCAAATTTTCACTTGAAGTAGTGCTGAGAAAGCTTTAGAGCCTGTTAAACCCACCCAAAAAGACACGTGGTATGTGCCACTACGTGTTTGGTTTGATGGCATTAAAGAGATACATGCCTTCTTGTTATAATTTCATTGTTTGGGTCCCAGTGATACTTTTATATATAAAATATTTAGGTGGGGAAATGGCACAAGCAGTGCAACTGGACTGCTAGAACTCATTACTTAATGTACTGTCTTGTAGATGGTACCACTGAACTCACTGAAACTAATACTGTGGTCATGTGCTGTCTTTTGTGCTGCTGTGTCGTCTCAGGATCCTCCACACCTCAGATAATATTACATGGAAAATTAGCTGCCTACCCACTGCAGTTTGAACAAGGCTTTCAGAAAACTCTTCCACTCAGTGATACTTCAGTTTAAAAGTCCCTTTTAAAATTTTCAGCTATTAGCAGAAGGTCAGCATTTTCTAACACTGACTTTCCTGGAACAATTCCCTCTGTCTTACTGCATAGTTCTTTCCTGCTCGCTCAATTCGGCTGTTCAGATACAGGCAAAGTACCCACTGATTTAAAAGAGTTTTATTCCTTCTTCTTCTGAATCCCTCTCATCAGTTCAATGTCTGAATCATCAGGAACAATACTTAACCACTCTTTCAAGACATGTCAGTTGCATTACCTCTGATTTTAGTGGAGGATTTCATGAGTTGTATTTACAGTGGCTTTCACATCAGTGTCTATGCCCATTAAATATATAATGCCAGTTTGGCCAATTTTTGTTTACTGATCAGTTGAGTAAGAGATAAGCAGCAGCTCCTGGCATATGATTTTTTTTTTTTTAGGTTTTCCAACATAGGGATTTAATGTCAGCTCCCATTGTTAGCATTTTGAAGCACAGAGAAAGTCTAATGATGTCAATAGTTGCTAAGATACCACAAGAATAAAAATACAAACATAAAAGGTTTGCCTTTACTGGACTTTAAGAATATTTGTCTTTTACAAAAAAAAAAAACAACAAAAAACCCAAAAAACCCCAACAAGACATATCTGCCAAAACACACTGACAGATATTCACCATTAAAAAATCTTAAAAAAACTAGATACAATATGCAACTGTAACTCTTATGGATAACTGGACAATAAAAAGAAAAAAAAAAACAAAAACCAAATATCTTCTTTTTTCTCTGTACATCACTCAGTAACTGTTGATTTCTTCAGATATTCCCTTTCATACAGAGCTCTTCTAGTATATCTAATGAACAGCACCAGAGTTGCTTTTTGATTTGGATTCCACCTAACTGTGAGTTTTCCGGTAAACGGAGGACTAATCGCTTGTATGGTGAGTGCAGAGAGACATGCATCTTCAGATGTGAATGATTCTCTGGAAGTGATTATTTTTGCCCTTTAATTTATAGGACTACTTCTAGGTGCTGATGTACATGTGAGGTTTCTGGCCCTTTTAGTTGATCTTCCCATCAGGCTCTTTGCTGCTTTACCTATAGAGATCCCAGAACAAACACCTGTGCCAAGTACAACTAGGACAGTATACAGGAGAAATAGAACCCTCTAACCAAATGCAATTAACCAAAAAAGGAACATAATAGTTGTCCAAAACCCCTTCAGAATGCAGCCACCAAGACAGTGGCAATTCAAATTCACTGGCCATTTCTCTCCATATGTTGGTGTAGCTGGGTCACATTTCCGAAGTTCATACCACTTTAAGGTCAGAGTTTTTCCACTGGAAGTTTTCTCTTGTTTTAGAACTTAAATTTCTCTAGACAGATTTCCTAAAAAGGTCAGCACTTTGCTTTCCGCAGGCAGCATAATATCTGAGCTTTACCAGGTTGCTTTTCTTTCCAGATGTGCTATACCAGCACCAGCAGTGCATGTATCCAGTCTTCAAAAGCACACTACAGTGTGTTTTCTGACCTCTGATTGCAAGTAAAGATTATTCCCCTTAGACATTCCCATAATGGGGATGTGTACGATGTGCTGTTTGCATGAGCTGGAGATAGGAATATGTGAGTGAATGCATTTTTGTGGCACTGGAGGCAGGGCACCATGGAATGGGGTCTCTAGTTGAACATATATTATGAAATATAGGTATGTGTCCAGCTCCCTGTTGAGATACCAATCAGTGGACTGTGAGGGAAACATTATCTCTCTCCCTTTCTTGAAATAGTGTGTGCTAAACAAAACAATTGCACCTGCAAATACCACCTGATATAACAGTTTTAAGAGAGAATGGTGTATCTTGCATTAATAATAAATGTGAAGCAAAGCTTGATATTTTATTTTATAAAGATGAAACACACCACTGTATACTCAAGAAACATTCATAATAAATGTCAGTTTTAGGGAAAAAAATCCCTAATATTGTCCAAGGTATTAAAGGAGTGTTGTGCTTTAGTAACAGCAAAAAAAAAAAAATCGTCAAACCATTTTTAATTAACAGTTCCTCTTGTGGGCATTCTTAGCTTAAACTCAAGCAATTCTATGGAATTTACTCTATGTTTTACTGTTTGCTAATGTGGTTGATAGGATTTGGACAACTGGCTGCCATGACTGAAGATAACTGGCAGGAAACTGGCTAAGGAGGAAGGTGTGGAATGGATCTGAGTGGCTCAGGTGCCTCAGGCCATTTTAGTGCCTTCTGCTTGTGATGTCACAGAAGGGTTGGATACAGAAACCATTGCTTGTAGGCAGTGACTCAGATGGCTGCACAGGCAGATAATTATTATACATGTAACTACACTTTTCCTATCTTACTGATCCTTAAGCAGTGAAAAGTGCCATTGTCATTGGTTACATTGCTCTGTTCTGTTGTGGTTTTTGTGTAGCATGATCACAAAACCTCACTAGTTTTCATTTTTAGTTATAACTGCACAAATTTATATAAAATATTGTTAGTAATTGCACATTTGTATATCTATTCCACACAGTGTTCAAGCAGATGAGTCTTCATGCAAAGCAGTAAAATGCAATGTGCAATCAAGTATTTAATTAGAATTTGGCATAAATTAAATACACTGAGAGTAACAGACTTAAATCCTTATGAGAAGAGAGACTATCTAATGGTAATCTAATACAACTTCTTGTAGCTCTTATTGCTCCATTTATAAAGTAGTTTGGAAGCAAGGGCACCACTTGGAAAAGGAGAAAGTAATTTAAGAAATTCAGATCTTTAATAGGCCATTTGGAAGAGATATTGCTTGGTTCTTTAGGCAGCTCAAGTCCTGCTTTTAGGGAACAGTACTGAACTCCAGTTTGCCAACTGTCACACACTGGGATTACCCTCTGGTACTCTATTCCAACAAAGCTCTTGTTTAGCAAGTTCCTAGGCAGACACAATTAAATGCAAAGTGTCAATCATACAGAAATAAAGGATGATGAATTTGCCTTTCTCTCACTAGCAAGTAAAGCCCATGCACTCATGAAAGAGGAAGAGGAGTGCAGCTGTGCACCCTAGCTATACTTGGGTCTCTATTTGCCTTTTCTGACAGCACAACAAGCAGTACTGTGGTGAGGAACGGGCTAAGGAAATACCTTTGTTAATCTGACTAAACACAATTGGCAGCAATGCTGATGTCTAGAGTGGAGCTCTCCAAAGGGAAGTGTTAGTCTAAATGATGGGACTTGAATGTGTGCACAGATTTTGTAGCAGTGTGACAAGTTCTGAAGTGAGAATACGTTTTCTGTGTGAGTTCTTCCTTCAAAAATGCAATAACTTTCTGATATGTGGCTGTTCTTTTCTCAACTTTTCTGTTTTCCACCTGTCTGTTTTAAGTCTTCTTTTGCCATAGTTATTTGTACCTAAAGGACAGAAGAGTGGAAGTCACTGTGCTAGAGCCTGAGTTATCCACCTATGCAGAAGGATGCATAAATCTAAATTACTGAAAAATACTCTTTAGCCAAGGATATAAAATCACCTAATAGATGAAATCCTAAAGACTTAATTCAGTTCTTTCTCAAAAACAAACAGCATGCAAGTCATTAAGAGATTTCACTGAGTTATGACTGACATTCGGTTGTTTGGTTTGAGCAAGATGAAGAAGAAGAAATAGCAGGAAGAAAAAAGATAGGTTACTTTTCTTATTCCACTTTAATCAGTTAAAACTGACATATAGACAGAACAGTTGAACTGCATGAGTTCCAAATTTCTTTAATGGTAATGCAAACAGTTGGGTTTCACAAACATCAAAAATGATGTTTGAAATAATTTCTGGTTTTCCAGGTGAAACAAAAAATAAACATAGGCATTTTTGTTAAATGTAAGTTATATATACAAGAGCTTTTGGTGTTTGGTCGTAAAATATGCTTTGTACTTTTACACAATTTTCTCTTTCTCCCCTTTCTTCACTGACAAAATCAAAAGCAAGAAAGAGTAATGAACTTGCAGGGATGATTAGAGAATGAAAACAAAATCCCCCAAATCTTTTACAGTCAGTTTGCTCATCAAAAATACTCTCTCAAAATTTTCAGCTGAAAGCTCTTTGATTGCATCTTTACTTTCTAGTTGAAAATTTTCGATATACAAGATGGACTTCCTTCCCAAAGTCCTTAAGACTGAAATGAAACATGTAGAAACACTAGGGAACATTTTTTTTCCTGCTGAATACCCTCTGCCCCTGTGTGCTAATGACAGAACCAGTGTATATGAAAAAGGGTTTTCTAAGCCCACACTGAAGTGGCTTGCTGCTACTGTGGTTCTGAATCTTTCTCTTCAGATACAAACCAGTTTCTAAGTGTTTCTTGCCTTCAGCTCTGTAATAATACGGATTTGTATTAACACAGTCACTGTCACTCAAAGGACTAAGCCTCTGATGTGAAATCAGAGTTTGTAGGTTCAAATCCTGACTGCACCAAGGAATGATGTTGGGCAACTGTGTTATCCCTGCGGCCAAGTGTCTAAGAAGTCCGGTGAAAATACTGCTGTAGAAAACATTGGGTTCAGCTGACATAAGTGGATATTATGATGTGAAAGCAAAACATTTCCCTGATTCTGATAAAGATGATCTCTTCTTCACCAGTGTCGGAAGAAAAAAAAAATAATTTTTTTTCCCCCACTTTGAAAGTGCCTATCTTCTTGAAACGACTTGTGGACAGAGAATTTGATAAGCACACATCTGAAATGTAGTGCTGTTAAACCTTTTTTTTATTTCTCTTTTTCACTTTTTAAACTGAAGAGCATCAATAAATATGTGTTCTCTTGCTTTTCCCCTTCTGGTCTTTTTCCCTCTTTATAAATCTTTATAGAACTTTAGAACAGGTATGATTTTAAAGGTGATATTATTCTGATTTTCATTATTAAAAACAGCAATTGGTCATAATTATGTTTTGAATATTTTTTAGACTCTTCTAACTGATTTATGTACTGTTTCTTTTAGCTAAAGGTAGATCTACATAGCAAAATTTTCACTCAGAGCTGGTGTTTTTTTTCTAGGAGCTCTTTGGGCTCCAAATGTTAAGATCCACAGAAGGCATAGTTTGAAATAACGAAATCTGTGTCTAAACTAAATGGGCTGCATCCTGACATTTTATGGTTAGAACAGGTTAGGAGCTGGAGCCATTATGCAGCAATACAAGCTAACATGGTGCAATTTATGTTATCTGTAGCATGGTATTATGTTAATATTCCCACCAGTTAAGATATCCGTCTGATTAGTCTGAAGATGTCACATTATCTAGTAATGCCAAACATACATCAAAATGAGGAAAGTTTATGGGTGTGATTGAACTGTGATAGCATATGGTTTGTACAGTCGTTGGGCTCTTAAGAACTTAACTTCCAGCTGGGATCTGTGTAACATAAGAAACAAGGATATCACATTTCCCCCTCTCTGCTTCTGGCAGGTGTGTGCTAGAGACTGACTGCTAAATACTTTGTAATTAGTATGCCTTGGAGCAGTCACTGTCATCTTACATCTGTAACTGGAGTGAGGGCACTGTTAGCACAACTGTGTTCATTTCTTTAGTGTCCCAAGCCTATAGACCTATACAAGGCAGCCTGAAGGATCAGTGTTTGATGCATGAACCATAGACAGACCTCAGAAATGTATCTAATTATACCAGTATCTGACTGCACTATTGTAGCAAGATGTATTATTCATAGACAAAGATGAACTGTTACTCAAGAACAGAAAAATCTTGTGTATTCTGCCAGTTCTAAAGTTCAATGCTTAATTGAAAATTAAATAGTTTGAGACAATCAATAGCTGTATTTTACATTTTCAAAACTGTTCCTGCACAACATGAACTATTGTCATATTTCCCAGTGTAGAATGAAATGTTGGTATCATTATTCCAAGTGGGTGAGAGAGACAGAGAGAGAAAGGCAAATTTAGTGCTTAGATATAAAGTTAAACAATTTTCTGGAAATGTGTAGGAGTACCTGTAACCTTCACAATCTTTACTGGACCCCAGGCTTTTTAAAAATCATTATGTGGGTGTTGCTCACAATGTTTTAATTTATTAAAAAAGATGCTTCTCCCTTGTGGTGGGAATACAACTGAAGGCTACAATAATTGCTTCTGACAAATCACTAGGCTTTATTTTCTCTTGGTTTAATCTACACTACTTATTTTAAAGCCCTCTGTACTGATCAGAAGTTAAATGCCTCAAATATGTATGAGCATTTAGGCAGCAGCGATTCCTCATGCAAAACCCAGTGGAAGGGTCCCCACCTGCAACTGCAGAGCTCTGATCATGAAGGGACTTAGGTGCCATTTGGAGATCATGGTGACTGCAGGTAGTTGTTCTTTCAGAGTCAATCATATAGAAGGAGGATCTCAGAATCAAGTGGGTCCAATTGAGTGCTTCAAATAGACCTTAAAATTGTACTCCAAAATCAATTGGCAGCACTTAAGAGGTGATATTATGTAACTTGATAGGATACATATCTTAGCAGGTAGCTCACAAATTTCTTTGCTCTTCTTTATAAATGTTTTACATCCAGATGAAGATACATCTTGTGTTATCTCTTAATCACCACCAGACATGTATTTTCACCCTGGGATCCTTCCATCACGGTTTATAGCTGAGGTTATGCCACTTAGAGTCACTTCTAGACATAGAATGCAGTCCTGCGTTCACTTTTCAAATGTCTAATGAAACTGTTAACTGTAGCTGTTATCCAGGATGTAATCCAGCTGATAAAAATGTTTTGGAGGAGATCTTGTCTACCTAATTTTTCCTTAAATGTTGTGGTGTTTAATAAAACAGTGTTCTTAAATTAAATTCTTACACAGGTACTAAAAATCCCCAACTAAACAACAAACAAACAATCAACAAGAAAAAAAAATAAAATAAGAGATATTTCTGAGGATATCTGATGGAATGGTTTGTAAAAAGTAATTGCTTTTTTTAGACTTGAAAACACCTCAGTAATTTTGTCTCTAACTTGGATCAATAGGACCTTTTTTCTTTTTTGGCAGGATTTATGAGGAGAGAGAAGTTTCCTTTAGGAATATCAATTTGCTAGGTATCTCAAATATTGTCACTGGTATACATGCAATTCCTGATCTTTAGTTGAATAGACCAGATCCTGTTTTTATTTCTGAACATAGTTACCTCTAGCTCTGGGAGATTGGTACACTTGTGTTTACATGTAAAGAACATGCTATGTGAAGTCTTTTGCTATGGGTACACTTTTATACTTGTCAAATAGCTTCTGAATCTTCACCTTGATAAAATAAATAGAAGGAATATCTTTGGTTTCTAGGGCGGGTTTTCCAGGCCCTGGATGTCTGCTGCTAAGACAGGTGTTTTAACATTGGGAGTTGGAAATTCTCACTATCTCTCAAGCCTTTATCAAAAAGATTCCTTTAATGTTCCTAAAATGTTTCAGAACTCAGAGTTCATTAACTGTAAGAGGAGTGGGCATATGTGCCTGTATATTTAAGGAATGTTTTGCATTAAATAGTCAATATTTACATAAATATCTGAGATAATATGCGACAGCAGCTTGACTGTTCTTAGACAGATAAAATTGAGATGGGTGCCATACTATTTCTGAAGTTCCAAAGGAAACATCTAGTAAACACAATAAATGAGAAAATAGTTCAAAGAAATCTCTGAATCTGGTATGTAATGTCCTTTAAATTATTATGGATTTGGTATAGGGAAAGAAAAAGGCAAGCCACAACTTTTACAGTACAGCTGCTTGAAAACATTTTTGGGAGAGGAAAGACAGTGTATCTCCTTCAGTCTGGACTGACTTTGCTATTTAAAGATCTGGTTTAGGGAAATATTCACACAAGTTTCTGGGAGAGGTGTGAGTCAGAGGAGGAACCTGACCCAAAATACTCTGCATTGCCCCGTCAGGAACCTTGGCTTTCTGCACTGATTACAGAAATAAGGTATAGAGACCAGTCTGCTCTGAATAATTACCAAAAAAGAATATGTTTTTTATTCATTATTAGATAGGCTGATGATTGACCATGAGTCTATGTAAAGGACATTGCAAAATCTCACTGCCTGAGGCTTCACTGCAAAAGACATTTCATGCAGTAGGCTGAATCCCTCTCAGCTTTGCTTCCTAGCTGTGTGAATCGAGGTGGTGTCTCAGCCTGAATTCATTCCAGGTATTTTAGGGGGGCAGCTATGTTCCCCTCCACTCATCCCTCTTAGTTTGTGTCAGTAAGGCAGATTTGATGCAGAGAATGGAGTGAGTTGATTCTAGTTCATCTGAGTCAGAAAAGTTAGGGTCTTGCTCTGAAACACCACCTCAAGGAGATCAGTTTTTCAAAGTAGCATCAAAGAAGCTGATAATAGGCCAAATAGCAAACACTGAAGTGCTATAAAACAATAATAACAAATTTTCAGAGGCACATTTCCATTCAGGTACTGACACTTTCATTGTTTGCATGTCTGATCTCCAAACCAAACCTGTTACATAGCTGGAGAAAAAAAATCTCCTCTAGTGCCTGGGATACACAAATCCTTAAAGAAAAGAATCATATGTGGTAAGCAAAGTTTATTGATAGTATCTTGGGTATGCTCTCGAGGTGATATTTTCATCTGGGACATAAATGATATTATAATACTTAGCCAAGTTCATATTAGTTATGCTTTCATTTCCTCTTTCTCTCATTTCTTGCTACCACTTTCTTCTTTCCTTACTTGTAGCTCCTGCTGTTATACTGTCTTTTATTCCTGACACTTTAGACTCATGGGAGTCCCTGCACTTTGAGAATACTTGACATTCAGGAAAATACAGTTTATATGTTAAAAATCAATGGTGACACAGTATTTACAGCCCAAAGGCCAAACATTCATGTTTCCTTATAGAGAGTAAATGCTTGGAGACCAGCTTTGTGCTGCTAAACTATAGACATCAAAGAACAATAATAACACAATTTTAAGCTCAAGAGCTTGAGTGGGTTTCAGTGAGGGACTATCTGATTTTGTGGTTACCCTTTATATAGAGATGAATTTTTATGATTATTCTTCTTATTATTTTTTCCCTGAACTGTGAACTGACTCTACATCTAAGAGAAAGTCATCTCCTCTGTGCTAAAATATTCATATGAAGTCTAAAATTATAGGAAAATATTTTCTCCTTCTCATGAAAACAGATGGATTATAAAAAAAAATATTTTTGTTGAAATTGCAGTTAATTCCTGGGGAAAACCCCCTAATTCCTCTTGCAAGAAAGGGGCAACAATGTGATGCTGCTTTCTCTCTCCCTTGCTCCTTAACTGAGAACTGAAATAAAAGCTATTTTAGAGATTCAGCTTCTCTAACACAAGAGATAGTTTTATCACTGTTTATGATGACTTATTTTATATTCCAGGCAAGATTGTAATGTTTTCAACTGGCATATTTTACTCTAATAGGCTTAATTTTGGTGTGTGGGACAAAAACACTGCAAGCTATTTATTACATCATAAGAAACTGTTCTATGTACCCAGGGAATACAGTGTCATTTAGTTTGTACATTTGACCCCTGCTTGTTATTAGGTGTACTTTACTAAATCAGCGGAAGGAGATAGGTCACTAATGACTATTACCAAGCTAATAATAATTATAAGGGGGAAAACCTGTTATGGATGTTTTGGACATGGTTTCATATATGCTGTTCCTGAGACACTGATTTGTGATTTGCATTATTAGGAGTGAACTTTCTTTGACCTGTCATGTGGCATAAGTTAGACTGGTCTCATAGCTAAATACTGTCCTTTCTATTGATTAAATTATCGTATTTAACTGTTTGGTTGCATTTTTGTATTATTTTGTCTTCATGGTAGCTCTAGAATAAATTAAAAAGAGTGGAGATAAATTATAAATAGTGAATTCGAGATAAAAATGTCTTGACAGGTGATAGGGAGACCAACAGGGTTTATACCATATTTTGAACCTTTAAAAAGTTGTTGCTTCTGAGCAATATGCATCAGAGGAGTTTATCAGAATCTCCCTCACTCTAAACATAACCCGTATGTGTAAGCTTATGAGGAAACGCAAAGACCTCAGCAGGGCTTGTACTTTGCTCACTAGCAAATAGTAGGTTTAAAGGAAAGAAAAGGTGCTTGCTAACTGTGAACTAGTCAGTGAATGTTGTATATGCTTAAGACGCCATTTTTTTAAAAGGAATGCATGAAAGAAGGGAAGGCAAATCTACCCCGGACCATCAGATAGACCTCCATTCATGAAATCAATAGTAACTGGGACACTGTTCAGGAGAAGTTTGATCAGCTGTTGATCTAATATAACATGGGCATACACTTAGAGCACCACTACCAACCATTTTTGGAGGCAAGATACTGGACTAAATGGGACTTTGATCCAGCAGATGCTGCAGTTTTCCTGTTCTTATGATGATTTGTATCATAAAAAAACCCTTACAAATCCATTTATTTATACAAATTTTCAAATTTCCATTGTGTTCATTTTTTCCTTCTCTCTTTGTCACCTCCCCTCCCTAGTTTCTTAAAAGTGCATCTGTGCCTTTCATTCTGGTATGACAGATGTATATTTCTGGATATATCACTCTGGTTTCTCATGGTTTATCTTCTGTAGGACAAAAGCAGACAAGCAGGTTTTTTTCCCCACATGTTTATAGTTGTGAAAGTCCAACAACAATGAACGGGATTTCAGGGACCAAAAGTGTTTCTCTTGCCATACCAAGAAAAAAAGATGTATTCTCAGCATGTTAGTGAATATGTGGTAAAATCCTAGGGAGACAAAGGCAAATCTCAGCAGAACTGAAGTAACAACTGTATTCCTGTTTAATACTTCACATACTAACTCATTTTCAGTCCAGAAATGACAGTGGATTTCACAACATTTAAATAGGTATATGGCAAGAATATGGAGGAATGCAGTCCTGGTCTAAAGACAAAGGGTCTCTGCAAAGCTATGACTGGATATAAAGAGATATGTATACTGAATATAAAAGATAATCAAGATAAAAAATCATAATGCACAACATGGGTTGATGGTGACTAGGGAGGGAGGAAAAGAAATGCCAGCACTGACTGAAATTTCACTTCATTTACACAGCAAAACTCCACAGATAGGTATAATTTTTTGCTTGTTTTGTACCATCATCCTGGATTTGATATTGCTCTCCATGACAGGTTGCATTATTATAGTGTACCTTTAAGGCTCATGTCAGAGGGAGAAAGTGAAAATGAAGAGTGCTATCTGCTTTTCACATACACAGCAGATTTCATTCTGATGTGTGAAAAATGTCTCTCTCTGGCTAGAGGAGAGGCAAAAGGAAGCATTAGTTAGTTTACTTAATGATGTCAATATTTTCAGGAACATAAGGGTTTCCCTGGAAAGAAAAGAGTTTGCAAAGGTTCAAAGGACTACAGATAAATACTTGGAAAAAGAAATAAACTGATCTTCACTAGAGAAATAGCATCACAGGCTTTTTAAGATAGGCCCATAACTGGAAGCAGTTGGAGACCAGGAGAGGACTAGGGAAAGGACCCTGTAAGTTCTTATACTTTCTCTTATGAATCTTTCTTAGTCATGCTTTTTTGAACACTACTAGAGTCCAAAATTGTGGCCCTGCACTGCTCCATTCAGGCCTTTCTCATGAGGTTCTTACCCCAGCATGGGAGACTTTAGAACTTGTGGTAGAGTGCAAGAAACTTAAAATAATAGAATCATGAGGGGAAAAACAAAGCAGTTTTAAGAAGAGGGACACCCACTGGTTGGTGCCCTAGGAGCAGAATTTGCATGGTTGACTTCAACATATCAGCTCTGAACCCAGTAAATGGAGGAAGAGTTCAGAAAGACGCTGATGTGGTTTCACTACAGAAAGATCCGCTACAGATGGAAGAGGCAATAGTGTGAGGCACTCATACCAGATCCTATCTGACTCCTTTTGTGAAAATGGGATTTGAAACTTGAAATAGGTTCATGAAATGGAGTGACCAGGCAGGGCGGGGGGTCTTCCAAGGGTTAATTGCAAGGCATTGTGTGAAATACCTACCCATTCCTCAGGGCATGGACCAGCATTTCAGATCTGCTTGGTCTCGGGTGAACTTGTTGCCACCAAGCCCTCCATACTCAATCACTGTTCTGTCCATGTTTGTGCCATTTCCATGCAGTGACTTTCCCTCCCCTCTGCCCATGGTTCATTAAGGAACGGAAAATACTCTCCCTAGAAATATGCTGGTTTTCTCTTCCCATGGGACTCCTTTGCAGCGAGGTGGTAGAGAATTACACCCTGAGTGTCCTCTTTCTGGCAGGAGAGCTCTAACCACTAGGCTATTATGCAAAACTGGTGTTATACCACAATAATGATACTCTGTGAGTTAAAAATGGTTGATGCAAGCACAAGTGAGATTTCCCCAGACATGTGAGTGCAGCACTGCCTACTTTCTGGTACTGAAGGAGCCACAGGTATGTCATAGATAGGTACCTTCCTTAGTCATTCTAGAGGAAAGGACATTACTCAGTGTTTGAAGAAACTCAGGTGCCTGGGGTATCTTAGGTGGGGCAAGAATTACACAAATGCCTCTTCTCTGTTTAAACATAATCAGATGATTAGTTGTTTGTTGCCAGAATCAATTAAGCTTTTTATATATAGTGTTTGCATATTTTGACAGATTTTTTAATTATTCCTTTTTTTTCCTTTATTCTCCCTGCCCTTTATTCTTCTTTCTGGTGCACATTGATGTTCTCTATTTCTTCAGTCAATTTGAAGCCAAACAGACTCATTTCTGAACTCCAGCTCTTCTTTCCTCACCACTGCAAGTATTTAGGAGCTGGCTGGGGCCTCGAGTATAACAGAACTGAAACTTGGCTGATGTGCAATTAATGCTGGGAGCCTGGTTAATATTCACAAGAGCCAGGGGCACAAAAGGCCAACTTTTCAACTGCCTCTAAGCCTGCTTCTGAATTCACCCATCTTAGCTTCATATTTACAAGGGAAAATTTATTTATTTATTTATTTTTACAAAGGACAGACAGATATAGTATTATGAAAATTGTTATTGAGTACATAGTTAATATATTCCTTTACCAAAGTTGTTTTGCATATTGTTGATCACGTGCTAATTCTGCTGTAGGTTATACATAAAACTGCTCTTCCAAGCACACACACACACACTTACATATGAGTATTTTTGTAATAGAAGACTTAGCGCTCTGCTTCTTAATGAGTGGTGCTGATGGGAAATGACCCCTGCTTTCCTAAACACACAGCAATCTAATTTGAACCTGTGTGCCAATTACTGGCCTCTGTGGAGCACTTTGCTCTGAAACAATCAAGTCACAATAGGATTAGAAAGCGTTGCAGGGAGACCACAAGGGAAAGCAAACACAGGCATAACTGCAGGTTTATTCCTTTAAATTGCCAGTAAATAGCACTGATAGCTTCCTCAGTGCCACCTAGGTATTGTTTCTATAAATCCTCTGTAGATACAGTCTAAAATGAATATAGACAAGAGTCTTTTATAGCATACCAACCTTACTTACTGAGCTGGTCTGTCCTTTGGAAGATTGTGGTTGTTTGCCTAAGCATCCTCAGAAGACAAAAGTAGACAAAGCAGGACAGACATCTTGACTGCCACAAACAATTTATTTTATTTTTAAATATAGGCAATACACTAATGTTTTATTGCTAAATGACAAGTGTCATTCCTGTGTGAGTAACTGTACTTCTTTCTGGATGTGCATTCATAGATCTGGGAAATATACACAACACCTTCAGTTTGACTAAATTAATACCTATGATCCAATCCTGAACCAACAGTTTAATATGTGGCCAATCCCGTGTAGTTCATCAAAGGCCATGCCCTGCCCAGTATCATGCCTTGGTGAACTTATCTTGCTAAAACAGGATCTTCATCTATAGCTATGTCCTTCAAGTTATCTCCTTATCATCCTTTCAGTTCTGCCTTATTTACAAGACATTATTGTCAGTGCTGGATTTTTTTTCCTTTAATTTGAAAATAACTCTGTCATATCAAGTATGGTGCTTTTTAAATAGCTGAGAGTCTTCTGGCTCTTGACTTCATGGTAGGAGGCTTCCTGTGTCTGGAACTTGCTGTATCCACATGCACATCCCCAGACACCATGTTTTTGAGTTTGCTTACTGCACCAGCAATTCCCTGTACAAGCCATATATAGGTAGCTGAGTCTGGCACTAGTCTAAATTAAATCCAGCTATTTCTGTGAAGGCAGTATATTGAAGGAGATTTTGATGGGCAAAGGGAAAGCAGAAAGGTGAGGGAATCCTCTCTTAACCCAAGTTACAGAGATGCTGCACACATATTCCACAGGCATTAACACAGTATCCATTCAGGCTGCATTAAATATGCTAGTCCATCATGCATTAAGACTTTTTCCACCAGATTTATAAAGCTCATTACATGCATCTGTGCCCATACCCTGGGCCCGAACCTGACAAGCCTTTTGACACTTAGATTTGTGTTCAGCTTAAGACATAAGCAGACATGTGCCTCACCCTGTGGCTGGCAGCATATTCACTGCTGTAGAGAGGAATTCAGATCACAGAAAGTTCTAGTTCCTTCACCTGGTCTAAGAACAGGATTGGAAAGAGGACACTGAAATTCAGATGAGAAGAGTTGAGTAGCATCATCCATCCACACAAGTTGCATCTCTGACAACAGATGGCAAGTTTGAAAAATGGAGGCTGTGTATGGGCACAGAAAGTTTAGGTCCTGGAGGTAGAAAACAGGTAAGCCTGTGAGATGAAATGTTTGCAAGGAACGGAACAGAAGGAAGAAACTTCTGAGTATTAGGAAAAACATTCTGGTCTGAGACAATCCCTTTGACTATAGACAGTTCTGTCACCATTTTATTTCTTTTCTGTCTGTGCAACCCTAGGAAACTATGTATACACCATCACTCTCTTGTTAAGCCTGCATGAGGAGGATTGCTATGGACTAATAATGTGTTAACTGTATCAAATCCTTACACTTTCAGGGTTTTGGAATGCTTGACTTTGTAATCCTAAGAATAGCCATTCCCCAAATTCTCAGCACACAGTGTCTAAAAAACATCAGCTAACTGTGGCACAACTCCTATACTGTGAACTGTCTGTGCGAAGGATTCAAAAGTCAAAATACGACCAGACAGTGAAGATACATCCCCTCTCTTGTGATGTGCATGTGGGCCTTGTTGCTTCTTCTTTTGTACAGTGGCCTCAAATTTATTTTGTGTAGAGAACTTTTTCTCTAAAATATTTGTGCTCAAGGGTTTGAATGTGCCTACGTAACATGACTTACAGTTATTTCTAAATAGTCCTTGTAGGTAAGGACACTTCATATGAGGTCATGAGGATACCTAACTTAACTGTACAGACTGTTCTGCCCCTGTTTCAGGTGTCAGTCAGAGAAAAAGATCAAGAAGACTGTAGTTGCTAATATTGTCAATGAATAATAATCACTATGTAGGTGGCACGAGCTGTGACGGTCTCTGTCTTTTGTGGGGAGATTTCTTCAGTACAGATATGCATAACAGACTGTGTTAGACTGTGTCATATTTGGAGTACCCATACTTAATGACTTGATTTGTGCCAAAATAAGTGGCCCTAGAAATTATCTTTCCCCATCCTTCTACCACTTCATCTCAGGTGTTACACTAAATCTTCTGCTGTGCATCCATAGCAGCCATCTTTTGAGGTCTCATAGCCCTTCTGTGTTCAGTCAGAAGCACACGCTGTAGCCCTGGTTGAATCCTGTGAGGATTTCCAGTGCCAGGTGGGTCAGGGAAGGGAGCTCTGACAGACCCAGTGACTAACTGTTGTGTGTTGACTTCCAAAATGCCATCAAGGATGCCATCAAGAATGCAGAGCAAAGCTCTTCACTGTGTTACGTGATGAAAGGACAAAATGCAATGGGCATGAACTGAAGAAAAAGAGCTGCTCAGACTTCATATAAGGAAAGATTTGTTTCCCATGAGGACATGTGAGCAATGGAGCAGGTTGCCCAGAGAGGTTGTCTTTGTCCTTGGAGGTTTTCAAGACCTGATTGGACATAGCTCTGAGTAACTTGGTGTGACCTCAGAGGTGTTTCTGCTTTGAGCAGGAGTTTGGAATAAAAAGACTCCAAGGTCCATTCTAATATGAGTAGGTCTGTGATTCTGCTACTGGTACTTTGACTGATTGCCAAGTAGTGATTCCAGGTTACGCTGTGATTCCATATGGTTTATAATATGTACGTATCAATACCAGACTGAACCTCAATTAACCTATCTGTTCAGAGTAGTATGTATTAATTTCCTGTCTATCTTTGCAAATCATAATGTTATTGAAATAAAGACAGTTCAGTCTGGAAAAAAATCAGCACAAAAGTGATCATACACAAAAAATGGTCTTGCTGGGTTGAGTCTTCTAAAACTATGAATATTTGATCTCTTAATTGTATCTGTGCCTTGAATGACATTTAAAAACCTCTGATTTTATTAAGTTTCATCTTAATAATTTAATTAGATAAAACCAAGATAAGAGGTTTAGTAACATACATTTTGAAATTAATGAGCTGAGTGCCAGAGGATGAACTATATTACCCACTTCAAGTGCACATACAACATTAATTAATGTAGTCTAGCTTTGTTTTAAGAGCATTTGATAATCTGCTATGTGCAGTACTTGCTTCCAGTTTAAAAAGAGAAGCCAGAAAAAAGAAATAAAGAAGTCAAGTTCATGCAGTCAGTGTAGAATTATATACTTTTTTTCATGAACATATCAAGAACAGAAGGAATATAAGCCTCAGAAGCTTAGAAACAATTTGAATTTTATCAGAGAGGTAAGTTAAGGTTAAGACTTTCCTTTGTGATATTGCCCTTGTTTGAAGGGAGACACAATAGAAAATCTGAAAGAAGGGCATTTTTATGAGCTGTAAGATAAAATTATTTCAAATTATTTGACTAAAAAAACCAACCAAAAAAACTGTAATGATAAAGGAAATATAAAAGTAAGAAAATAAAGTACTGAACATTTAGGTAACCTTTTTAGAAGCACTAATGGCAATATCTGTATTTCCCCAATGCTTTGTACTGTGAACAATTAGTTACATCTTTATGATAACTAATTTTTTTTCTCTGGTACTCTAATTTTCATCAAAATCTACCAGTAATCTATCAGTAGCAGCTATGTTAGTAGGAATTGTTACACTACTATTTAAATTAAGTAGCATAGATAGGGGATGATAGAAAGTGTAAGGCCTGTAATTCTGTTATGAATTCAGGAGGTGTGAGCACTGGAGAAAGGATTGTGGGTTTAGTGTAATGCTGAGATGAAGTGAGAGTCTGTATAGTGAACCTGTTTATACTTGATATATGGATCTTTTAAACACCCCCTTATTTATACCTATATATATATATGTATATGCAGAAAAAAAACTTCACTTAAGACTGTTTTGCAGTGGATTTCCAGATCTTACAGGTGTCATTGGTGATATAATGGCGACATAATTCTTAACTCTGCTGAGAAACTTGGCTGGAAAGAGTATAGTTGGGATCTTTTCCTCAGAACTATGCTAACAGTGGTAACAATAAGGCTCTGTTCAACTGAAAATGGGGTAGCCTTTTCCACCAAACAAACAAGGAACCAGGAAGCCAGAGTGAGGATACAGTTAATGAGGAAGTTTGTGAACACTCACACGGAGCCTGTCTGAATCTTCCTTGGGTTTTTTCTCACTTTGTATTCAGTAATTCAGGTTTTACTGTTCATCTCATAATCATTTTCCCCACAAATGAACAAAATAGAATGGGCTTTCATAAGAGAACAAAAACACTTGAATACTCAAAATTACTGCCAGGATTATGTAAACTATGGTCTTTGTGCCTGTCCTTTTTTTAGTATTATTATAATCTGACTTGTCAATCAAAGCCATCTGTCAACATGCCACCACCATTCAGTGAGCTGACCCCAGAAGAGAAAACAGTGTAGATGTATCAATGCAGTGAAGGGTCCAAACTCATTAAGAGGTCACGGTTGCTTAGTCTAAGCTCCCAAATGTGTGGAGATGTAGCTACAAAGCTTGTAGGCCCTGATACATATCTGCACAAGTGCATACTTTGTGCCTAGACATCTATCTGAGATCTCCAGCTTGGCATCCCGTTGTGTCATGTGTATACAGCTTTTGATTTTGTGCTCCACAGAGTACAGATGTCCCTTTTTTGTGTTTTCAGCGATGGACTAAAAATGCTTGTGGGTGCCTTGAAATCAATATTTATGATGGTAATATAGTATGAAGTCTACAAGTTTGAAAATTGAACCCTGGATTGCATGAATAATACATCACTTTATAACAACAGTACTGGAACTGGAGATGATAGAACAACCAAATGTTAAAAACTTTTAGATGAATATCCAACATGATGCAAATGTTTGTAAACTCTGGGGCAAGAATAAGGAAACCAGAGGGAAGACACGAGGTGTTCTAAAGTGTTTTCTCACACAGATATTATGGTGTGCAGGAAGAGGAGAAATGAAAATAAGAAACTGATCTGCATGGCATGGCCTCCTGAGATCATACAGAAGTATCTCATTTTCTCATAGAAGAGTGTCATGTAATGACAGTCCCTTTTTGCCTTCCACACTCCCTACATTATGGCCAGGAACTCAAAGTGGTTCCTTAATCTCAATAGAATCACAGAATCAGAGAATGCCTTAGGTTGAAAGGGACCTCAAAGATCATCTAGTTCCAACCATCCTGCCATGGGCAGGGACACTTTCCACTAGACCAAGTCACTCAGAGCCCAATTTAACTGGCCTTGAACACCTCCATAGATAGGGCACCCACAAATTCTCTGGAAAACCTGCTCCAGCGCCTCCCCACACTCACAGTAATTACTCTTTTCCTACTATCAAACCTAAATCTACTCTCTTTCAGTTTGAAGTCACTCCTTCTTGTCCTGTCATGATACGCTCTTGTAAATAATCCCTCTCCATCTTTCCTGTAGACTTCCTTCAAGTACTGGAAGGCTTGAAGGTTACCCATATTAGATAACCAATTAGGTTACCCAAGCCTTCTCTTTTCCAGGCTAAACAAACCAATTTCTCTCAGCTTTTCCTCTAATCATCCTGGTGGCTCTCCACTAGTCTTGTTTCAACAGGCTAATGTCTTTCCTGTGCTGGGAATCCCACAGCTGGATGCAGTGCTCCAGCTGGGGTCTCACCAGAATGGAGTAGAGGGGCAGATTCATCTTCCTCAACCTGCTGGCCATGCTGCTTTTGGTGCAGCCCAAGATACAATTGCCTTTCTGGGCTGCAAGTACATGTTGCTGGGTCATGTCCGTCCACCAGCACCCCCAAGTCCTTCTCCTAAAGGTTACAGTACATCTGTTCAGCCCCCCCGCTTCTATTGTTAGAGGGTTTGGCTCACTATAGGAGCAGATCCTTGCACTTGGTTTTATTGAAACTCATGACAGTCCCACAGGACCACTTCTTGAGCTTGTCCAGGTCCCTCTGGATGGCATCGTGTCCCTCAGGTGTGTCAACTACATCCCTCACCTTGGTGTCATCTGTAAATTTGCTGAGTGTGTGCTCGACTCCTTCATCTATGTCATTAACAAAGATATTAAATAACAGTGGTCCCAATACAGACCTGTGAGGGACACCACTTCCTACTGATGTCCATCAGGACTCTGAGCCATTGGCCACTAGCCTCTAGATATGACTCCTTGCTAAAGGTTGTTAATATGAAATTACTGTTCATTGTTCTGAGTTAGCAACATGCTATAACTTTTCTAATCTGGTTTAGGATGGAAAAAGTCGAAGCAGCTATGAAACTTATGACTTAGTTCAAATACGAGGAATGCCAGTTTTCAGTCTCACTACAAAACATTTCTTCTCTGCAAGTAATGTATTTAAAACAGTAAAATAAAGTTCTATAGAAATAATAATAATATTAATAGCAACCATAATAATAATAATAACAGTAGTAATAATAATATCACAACACCAAAACAATAAAAAACCCCAACAGCAATAATAATACATCAGAAACAATAATGTGTAATAATAATAATAATTAAAAAAACCAACAAAAACCAAAACAACACAAAGACTAAGCTGAAAGAATGCATGTTATGTTTTATAAATTTTTACAGCAGTTTTGAAACCCCAAAAAGCTGGGCTTATAATGGAAGTGCTGGCAAACCTGTAACTTTACTGGTGTGAATGGAGCTGCTGTAATGAGAGAAACTATTGCTTGGAACGAGGACAAGTATATTCTTCTCTGAGCTTCTACAGTCCCTACACCCCTGGAGTACCATTCGAGACAATGATGAACCGTGGTCTCAATTCCCTTATTAGCTGTAAGACCTAAAAATTATATGTGCAATTAAAAGGCAAAATGCTGATATTACTCATAAGAAGCACTTTGTACATTAGCAAGGTACAAAAGTCTGCTGACACTTTGCAACACAGAGAGTCAGCAGGGCAGAAGATTAATAGAGCCTCATAAATTTGCAGGGTGAAAATAGTGGATGGGGCAGAATAAGCATGTTGTGTTAGAGATAAATAAAGGGCATGGTCATCATGACAAAACATTTAACAAGGAATACATTCCCTTCTTTCAGACAATTTGCTGGCCTTGCATTACACTGCTTTATGTAACTACATATAATTACCTCACAGCAGTTCCAGCTAGTATCACAAAGACCTTCTAGCATTTCAGGCAGCCTAGTGTTGGGAAGAAGCCCCTTAAAATGAAATGCACTGCCTTGTTTCTTCTTTTTATTTTCTACAAAACATTCCTGCCATCCCTTTCTTGTCACAGGCTTGTCCAAGGAAATACCGGTTCTTCCAGAACTTTCTCAGTGTTTGGAGCTAATAATATTCTTGGCTTTTAATGTGCAAAATGAGAAAACAAGCAGCTTTATTAATTCATGTGTAGACTGTATTTTTCCATGAGTCTAAGAAGGTGCCTTCATTTTATTTGTATAGAAACACTGGACTGAGAAATATGGGACACTATTTTGTCTCAAGTTATCCTGCTTTCCTTCCCAAAAACTGAGGGACAGTGTTCATTACAGAAACATATAAACATTCATAAATGAGCACAATAGGAATTAAGAAACAAACTATGAACCAAATGCCAAACTTTGTTTTGCCAAAAATATGTTCTGTGTTTTGATGGGAACTCAACCAGAAAATATTCAAAATTATGTGAAATATCTCAAACATGATATTTCCAGTGCTTTTTGCTTTCAGACTGACTAAATTGCAGAGTTGAGTATGTGCAAAGGAATGAAGAAACAACAGAGGAGAAGCATTAAACAAATCAGATTAAATATAAAAACATAAGCAAATATAATAATAAATAAAGATTGTGCTGTAGTAACAGATGCATTACCATGGCAATGGAGAACTGGTGTTTGAAAGAGTAAGGGATGTGCAGCTGGTGTGGCTGTGAACGTGTCATTTTCTCTGTGCCAGTAATTCAGATGATGAAAGAGAGTAAGCAACCCTTGCACTTTTAATAGATTGTTGTAAGTAGGATAACCTACAGGGATTGATTTTTTCCTTCTTCTTCTTTCTTATTTTTTAAAATTATTATAAGCATGGATTCAGTTTTCCCATTCCTTATGCAGTGCTAGAAATCTGGAACTAAAGTGAAAAAAGGCAAAATGAAACTGAGGGGCAGTCTGATTTTTCTCATATTTCCATACTTGTAGTTTGTATATTCTAGTACACACACACACACTTGTATAATGGCTGTTTCAGTCTACCCTTAACAGCAACATCTTTCACACCCAAACTTGATACACATGTAGGTGCTAGCTATGGTATTTATGGTATCAAGAAGGGATAGAAGACTTATGTGTCCCTAACACTATGATTTTTCCGTACTTTAAATGTTAAACAGGTGCTTTATAACACTGCAATTCTGGTGTAATCCAAATGAAAGTTTAATGTTCTATTTCACCTGCCTACTTCCTTGTCAAATATTGTGTTAGTAACTGAGTGAGAAAGAGAAGATCACACATGGGGTAGGAAGTCATCCATGGAACTGAGCAATCACCAGCTGAACTCACTTCCCTGTTCGCCCTCTTTTTCAGGAAAAACTTGATGGATTGTGTGGGTAACTTGTCTTGATGAGTATGGCGGGGGGTGAGAGTAAAGTAGTAACTGCTTGGATTGCACATGAAAACTGAAGGTAGTTGTGCAACTAAGTTCTCTGGACTCTGTAAAATGAAGGATGGTCTAAAATTATCAGCTTCTTCATTGTAGAAGGGATTCTATTGGTAATCTTAGCATAAGTTTACCCCATCAATGATGGAGTAAAACTTGACCACAGAAAAATGCATTTACATTCTTAATGGAATCTGCAGTGTCATGGAGAATTTTAAAACCCTCCCATATAAGGAATATAATAAGCACAGTTCATTATAACAAAATGCTCATTTTGAAAAATTTTAAGAAATGTAAATTGCTGTACTGAAACAAGAGACTAAGACACATTTTTACTGTAAAACAACTTTTGTTCCTTAGTGATGCTGTCCTTCTCATGGCTTTGAGGAAGCAGCCAAAATGTTCTATGACTCCTCTTTTAGGGAGGCTTTTCCTTAAGAGATGTTTAATACCATGCATCCTCTCTACAATTACCTAGAGAGTAGAATGTTCCATGTAATCAAATTGAAATTATAGTGAATTTACTATCACTGTCACCTGCTGAATACATATAGAGACAAAAGGTACTGTGACAGGACAAGGTCTGTCTGGTCTTAGGTCTTTGTTGTGATTGTTTTAAGAGTAGGAAAACAACTAACACATTTACAAGAAATTCTGAAATCAACAAGATAAAATTGATCCCTTTTAATCAAGGCAGAAAAAACCTTCCTGTTTTGTAAATTTCCTCTGTACCTGTATTTACCATTATTTGTAAACAGTAAACATCTTTTAAAGACCTTTTTTCTTTTTTTTTTTTAATTTATGCACTAAATAATACACCCTTATTTGGGGAATTAATGCTGTGTAGATTTATTGCAAATAACATTAAAGAATAACTATAACCATTTACATTTTAAATAAGGTTGTTATGCTAAATATAATTAGAGCATGTGTTGATCTACTTTTTCTAAATAGTGCCAGCAAAAAACCTCCCTGAAAAGTAATATGGCATTCTATTTTAGACAACTGAATGTTTTTGTTTCAGAGAGAGAATGCTATTCAGGCAAAAAGGTCAGCACTAGGTCTTCTGAGATGCTTCAACTTCAACTGTTTTGATAAAACACTTGAATATGTTGGTGATATTATTTGGTTGTATTCAACAAGGATTCTAGGAAACCTCCTATTCTGGTACAGCCCTCAGGCTGTTATCCATTACTGCTCTTCCGTGTGGTTGACAATGAAGCCACAACACACTACATGAACTTTCAGTTGTCCAAGGAATTAGTCAATGGGGCCCCATGAGGAACTGTCCTCAGGGGCAAGGGAGCAGAACATAGCTGGTAGATCTTTAAGAATGCTTTCCATAGAGTGCGAGAGCTCTAGGGATGGGATGAAGGCCAAGGTGCAGCTGGAGCTGAACTTGGGAAGGAACACAAAGAATAACTAGAAGGTATGTCAGACAGAAAAGGAAGGTCAAAGAATACTTACCCTGCTCCCCCAAGGCTGGCAAACTGATAACAACAGACAAGGAGAAGGCTGAGGTACTCTCTTCTCTTTCCACTCCCCTTGGAGGAATGAACTACAAGACAAGGACTGGGAAAGTAAAGTCCCTCTTACTCTAAGAGAAGATCAGGTTCATGAACATCTGAGGAACCTGGACATACATAAATCTGTGGGACCTGGCAAGATACAGGCCAAAAGTCTTGGGAGAATTAGTTGATGTATCTGCCAAGTCACTTTCCATGATATTTGAAAAGTCACAGCAGTTAGGTGAAATCTGTGGCAGTCAGGTGAACTCCCTGATGACTGGAAAAAGCACCCACCTTTAAAAAGCATAGAAAAGAGGACCCTGGGAACTACTGACCTGTCAGCCTCACCTTTGTGCCTGATCCTCCTAGAATCTGTCCTAAGGCACATGAAGGACAGGGAGATGATTCAAGACAACCATTATGACTCCACCAAAGACAAGTCCTTCTTGGCCAACTTAGTGGCCTTCTGTGATGGAGTAATTGCATCAGTGGACAAGGGAAGGGCTAGAGATGTTATCTACCTGGGTGTCTGTTAGGCCTTTGACACAATCTCCCACAAGATCCTTCTCTCTAAATTGGAGAGAGATGGATTTGAAGGGTGGCCTGTTAAGCAAGTAAGGAATTGGCTCAACAGTCACATTCAGAGAACAGTGATCAAAGACTGAGAGTCCCAATGGACAACAGGGACAAGGGCTGTCCCTCAGGGGTGCAGTGTTATTCAATGTTTTCATTAATGACATAGATGAAGGGACCGAGTGCAAGTTTGTAGGTGTTCACCACCAAGATGAGTGATGTAGCTGACACACCTGAGGGACACGATGCCATCCAGAGGGACCTGGACAAGCTCAAGAAGTGGTCCTGTGGGACTGTCATGAGTTTCAATAAAACAAAGTGCAAGGATCTGCTCCTGTATCAGGCCAACCCATGGTATCAATAGAAGCGGGAGGGCTGAACAGATGAACACCAGCTCTGAGGAGAAGGACTTGGGGGTGCTGGTGGATGAGAGGCTGGACATGACCCAACAATGTACACTTGCAGCCCAGAAAGGTAATTGTATCTTAGGCTGCATAAAAATCAGAGTGGCCAGCAGGTCAAGAGAGGTGATTCTGCCCCTCTACTCCATTCTGGGGAGACCCCAGCTGGAGCACTGCATCCAGATCTGAGATCCCCAGCACAGGAAGGACATTTACTTGTTGCAATGGGTTCAGGGGAGGGCCCCAGGATGATTAGAGGGAAGGAATATCTCTGCTATGAATACAGGCTGAGAGAGTTGAGGTTGTTCAGCCTGGAGAAGGGAAAACTCTGGCAAAATCCAGTAACAGCCTTTCAGTACCTAAAGAGGGCCTATTAGAAAGCTGGAGACAGTCTTTTTAGCAGGACCTGCAGTGACACAACAAGAGGTAATGTTTTTAAACTGAGATTTAGACCAGATATAAGGAAGAAATTTTTTACAGTGAGAGTAGTAAGTCACTGAAACAGATTTCCCAGAGAAGTTTCAAAGAGCTCACCCCTGGAAGTGGGACCACACTGGACAGGGCACTGAGAAGCTCAATCTAGTGGAGGGAGTGCTTGACCATGGAAAGGTCTTGGACTAGATGATCTTTAAAGGTTCCTTCCAACCCAAACTATTCTATGATTCTAACTAAAGGTCAAGTTAAGTGCCAGCTTCACTGTAGTGGTTTCTAATGTTGTGGAATGCAAGAACAGGTCAATGCTGGCTGAGTTGCCACAAAAAAAGGTGGATTCTCATGTTTTCAAGTGTTTGGAGATGCTTTCAGTGTTTAAATGTCCTGAATTCTGAAATGTAGATTCAGATCCAAATTTCATGAATTATGTAAATTCTAAGGGTTTGTCTAAAATCTGATCTCTGAAATGACATCTGAACACTGGTTTTATTATAGGCTTGAAAATGTTTTTTGTTTGTCAGATTCTCAACCAAACTACAATTGCCCTTGAAGCAAAAGCACGGGGTTTAGGTATCTCACATAAGAGATTCAAACTAATGATTTAAGTAAATGTCGCATTGCTGAAAGGACTACAATGAAATAAACAGATAATTTTTCAATCTAACAGAGAAAAAAAAACCTTTTGGCATTACACACTCAGCTCTTCAATAAACAGTCCTGATGCTAGAGAGAATTGACTTTGCACTCTAATTACTGTTGTCGGAAGTGGCTGTAGTGATCTCAATTCAGGACACTGTATCTTTTGGGAGAAGCACAAATTTGGATGAGGAGAACCTTAGTCACAGGAGGAAGTTCAGACCTAAGTGGCAGGATTTCAGGATTTTTTTGATTTTCTCTTAGCTGTGGAAGAAAACCAAACTATTATATTGACCAGTGCATAAACTTTGTCAACATTGATGGATAGTAGCATCAAACATGAGAACAACCCCTGTTGGACATAACTTTCTCATCTTTCCTGCAGAACAATTTTGCATTCGAATGAAACAAGAATAATTGCTACTAATTTCAGTGGAAAATATTCCAGGTTATACCAGGGTTGTAGCTTGATCCCTGCCATGAGCTGAAGTACTGGGACACAATTTACCTTTCCAGTTTAAACTTAGTGCCAAATCAGAAGTTATACTATTTGTATGCCCCTTTGTTCAGCTACCAACACCATTTACACAATTGCTATACTTGCAACAGTGACCTCTAAAGCTTCCCTTCTGAGTCAGTCTTCATTCCTCTGCGTTTACTGAACAAGGCAAAGATAGTAGTTAACTCACTATTTATTTGCCTATAGATTTATTTATTGAGTTGCCAGAGGTAGCTGACAGGAAGCAATCTCACTGACAAATAAATTGAATTAGTCCTCTGTAGCTCAACCATACAAACTTTTTGTTTAGCTGCTGTTGCCTCCTGAAAGAGTTAGGGTTTTTATTGCCTTTTCACATATTTTGCAGATTTCTTACATTCCCACAGTTTACCCTTTATTGCATGAACAAAACCTTCATTGTATATCATCAACATATTTTAAGATAATACAAAAGCAGGATAACTACCAAAAAAAGAAAAGAAACAAAAACAAGAAACATGACATTTATAGACTGCTTAGCAGAACCTTATTCATACTTAGTTATAAGATATCCCCTGTACAATCACTGGGTCAAATTTCAAAATTTGCATCCTTTTCTATCTTCAGTTCTAATTGAATTAAGTGTGTTTTCCTTGAAAAAGTCTCAATAAAATGCTGGGTTATGATCCGTTATGGCTAATTGAATCAGTGTTTTCCAGTAAGTAATCAGGGACTGACAAATTGGTTGCAAAGAAATGAATGCCTTGTCTTCGTAAGGAAAGAAATATCTCTCATAGTCTGTTGTGAGTAAGTAGGCTCAATTAGTAAATGGGAAAAAGGTATCATTTGACGATATTAAGATGCTGCACCTGTGTTGGGGTAATCCCAGTGTTGGAGTTTTCAAAGCCCAAGAAGGAATTCCTTCCAAAAGGTTTTGGAGCCAACGCCCTGGGGTGGAGGGAATGGCTGACAAAAGAAACAAANCTTAACATGAACAAACAATATGTGCTTGCACCCCAGAAAGCCAGTTGTGTTCTGGGCTGCATCAAAAGCCAAATGGCCAGCAGGTCAAGGGACGTGATTCTGCCCTCTTTTCCATTCTGAGGAGACACCAGCAGGAGTGCTGCATCCAGCTGTGGTATTCCCAGCACAGTAAGGACATTGGCTTGTTGGAGCAAGTCTAGAGGAGGCCACCAGTATGACTAAAGGGATGGAGCACCTTTTCTATGAGAAAAAGCTGAGGGAATTTGGTTTGTTCAGCCTGGAAAAGAGAAAGCTTAGGGGTGACCTAATTGTGGCCTTCCAGTACCTGAATGGAGCCTACAAGAAAGATGGAGAGAGACTATTTACTAGGACATGCTCTGGTGAGTGCCCACCTGGACTACTGCCTCCAGCTGTGGGGTCCCTTACACAGGAAGGACACTGCCAGTCTCCTGGCTCTTGCTGTTGAGTTATGTGGTAAGTTTATGTGGTTGGTTTGGTGTGGGTTTTTATTTTTTTCTTGTAGTTTTGTTGTTGTTGTTTTTTTTCTCCAGCTCAACCAGTCCAGTAATGACTTCCAAATGATGGAAAGTCATTGCTGCTGCTGCTGCCAGTAGGAGTGTGCTAACCCAGACAGAATCCCTCAAGAAGGACTCAGCTGCCCAAGTCACTGGCTGCAGAGAGTCTCTGAGCCTGGCATTAGTACCAGAGGACAGTGCAAAAGACACCTGCCCACAGGGTGATCAGGTGAATGATTTGCTCTGTTTAGTGGAAGAGCTTAAGGAAGAAGCAGAGAGGTTAAGGAGTATTAAGGGTCATGAAAGGGAAAGAGACTGGTGGAATTGCACCCTTTCAACCCCACAAGAAATTCAGCAGGAGTCAGAGAAGCCCTACCCTTCTTGCCTTTAGGCAAATGGAACAGACCAAGCAGATGCAGGGGAATGGAAACAGGTCCCTGAACGGAGAGGCAAAAAAATCCCCTCCCAGCCCTCACCACCTCCCCAGGTGCCCTTAAAGAATAGGTATGAGGCCCTGGATCTAGAGGATCAGGCAGAGGACATTCAAAAAGATCTGTCTGAAATGTCTCCCAGTTGCATCCCATCTATGAGATGGATCACAACCACCATTATTAAGAAAAAGAGAAGAGTAATTGTAGTCAGTGACTCTCTTCTGAGGGGAACTGAGGGCTGTGTGTGACAATTGGACGCATCCCAGAGGGAATTCTACTGCCTTCCTACTGCCTGGGTGAGGGATATTAGCAGGGGACTCCCTGAGTTAATTCAGTCCCCTGATTATTACCCACTGTTTGTAGTCCAGGCTGGCAGTGATGAGATTGATAAAAAACGTACCAAGGTAATTAAAAAAGACTTTAAGGCTTTGGGTTGATGAGTTGATGGGATGGGACTACAGGTGGTGTTTGCCTCAATTCCTGCAGAAGCAGGAATGAATGAGGAGAGTAGGAGTAGGTTTTTCCTTTTCATTAATAGGTGGCCAAAGGATTGGTGCCACCAGGGGAATACTGTTTTTTTTTTTTTTGATCATGGAGGAATTTTTATGGTACCAAGCCCACTTGAGTCAGATAGGCTTTATCTGTCTAGCAAGGGCAAAAGAAGCCCAGCATATAAATTGGCAGGGTTGATCAAGAGAGCTTTAAACTAAGCTTGAAGGGGGAAGCAAAACCAGGTTCTCCAGAGATGAGTCTAAGGGTGGAAAGCCAGGGTTAGGAGTGAAATCAGCAGTCCAGATGAAGTGTGTGTACAGTATTTCAGGTAGTATGGGACACAGAGAAGAGCAGCTGGAAGTCATAGTGCAGCAGGAAAACTATAATGTAGTCCCCATCATGGAAATGTGGTAGGATGATGCATGACTGAAATATTGCAATGGATGGATACATGCTCTTCAGAAGAATTTGGTGAGGTAGGAGAGGTGGATGGGTGGCTCTGTATGTCAGAGAATCTCTTGACTCTGTAGAACTCAAGGTCACCAACGATGAGGTTGAGTGCCTGTGGACCAGAATAAAGGGGAAGGTCAACAAGGCTGACATCCTGGTGGGAGTCTGTTACAGACCACCCAACCACCCAGCCAGGATGAAGAGGGTGATGAATTATTCTACAAGCAGCTGATGGATATTTCAAAATGGCCATCCCTTGTCCTTGTGGTTGAGAGTGTTCACTGCCAGAGACTACACTTTCTGTTTAAACTTAGAGAGGTACATGCTTTGTGTTGAAACTGGAGGTTCTCATTCACCATTTATCAAAATTAGGTTGCTGTTTAGAACATACTAGAACATACTTATGCAGAGTTAATGCTCTTGAAGAAGTTGTCAGGACCATTACACTGGACTTGGTCATAGGCATTGCTATCTTCATCCCCCTGTTTTGAGAAAACAGACCCTATCTCATGTCTTTCAGCATCTTTTCAGTCAACACCTCTGGGGGTGACCCAAAGTTCAGTGAAGTTGATGAAAATAATAACTTTACCCAGCTTTGTGTTAAACCTTTGAAGCTGACATCTGTTCATATTCATGGCTCCTTTTCAAGGTGAGATGCACTTGTGACTGTGTGTTTGAAGGCAGAGATAGATTGATTTGAATTTACTAGAGCTAGAAACTATAGGAAAGAACTAGAGGCAAAAATGTGAAAGTCTCGAATTCATTCAAAAATGAGCAGCTCTCATAGTTTTTAAAAGAGATTTTAAAAAGCAGTAGTTACCTGCTTTTAATGGCCCAATGAATTTTGAAAAGGAACTAGTTATTTCTCTAGGCAGCAGTGCCCACAAGGATTTAGAAAGGTTCAGAAGTATTCATAACGCGTTCCAACTTTGAGAATATGAATCCCATATCCCAAGGAATCCTCATCACTGGGATTTTGGCTCTTCTAAAGTAGAATTCGCTAATCTCCTTCAATAAAGTTGGTCTGATTTGTAAAACTAATGATCTGTTTGCTAAAGCAGAGGCTTCAATGCTGGTGTCCCATATCCCTGATGAGTTCTGTAAATGCTGGGTTATAGAGTCAATTTCTCCCTTGTGCTTTGCTCAATTAACTTTTAATTATTTTTTGAACAAAACAAACCATTTTACAACCAATGATCAAACTGACTCTTTACAAAACTTTCATAAATATTTTCATATTTCTCTTACTGATCTGAGAAGTAAGGTAGAGAACAAACTGTAATTTTTGGTGATTTTGTGGAGGATTCTAAGGAAAGAGAGTCAAGTTTTTAACAAGCATCTTTTACAATGGCATTTATACCTAGTGAAATGCTGCTAATAATGTTTAGGCTTCAATCCTGCAAAGACCTGGCTCTTTGCCAAGTCCTGGAGACATGAAACAGGGCTTGTATGCAAGGAAGTCTGTCCATTTTTTCCAATTATATCTGCAGTTCTAATGAAAGATATGACTTCTCATTACAAACTTTTCCTTGTTTAACTCTAGGCTTTGAAAGTAGTCTCCTTGGGTTTAATTACAGCATGTAAATTTGAGCACAGATATCGCTATTCATAGGATCAGGGCCTCAGCAGTTATCAGGGCAGGTCAGGTATTAAAAATTGTCATAATTCCTTAACACTGCTCTGAAAATACATTGATGTGCTCTGTCATGTTTTCACGTGCAGGCATTCAACATCTTGCAATAAAAAGGAACGTCCTTCTTAGATAGATTAATGGAGAAACAGGAAAATTAAGCCCAGGATGACACAGTAGGCAGTGGTGTACACGTCCTGGGCTGCCAGTCTGAGTTCCACATGCTGTGGGTGGACACTGTTTTTCAGACCCATCATCTGCTCTTCTGGTCTTCTTTTACAAACACTGGCAGTCCTAGACTCAGCCTTAAAAGTAGGCTTTCAACAGCTGGCATTTCTCCAATTTAGCACTCTTTTTCACGCAACAGCTCTTAGTTTTGAGTATCGATGTGCAGAGTTAGCCTCTCTGGTGCCAGCTCAATTCCTACTCAATTCCTGCTATTGTATTTAAAGTTTTGATTATAATCAAGTGCTATTGAGGGTTTCTGGTGAACATGTAAAAATCGTCTTAATCAACCTGATCTGGCTGTACATTGCTCACAGCTCTGATTAAATGCAGTGCCACGTGTACTGTATGAGTATGTAACTGCCAATCTACATGTAAGCATAGTTTTATATACATACGGGGAACATAAGGCACAATTATGACCTCAAAGATCATCACCTTATTGCAAAAGAAGTAACAGTGTGTAGCTCATTCTGTTAAAACAGTCAACACCTGAGTGTTTGATCATCATAATTAACTTGATGGTTCCATTCTGTTTCTGTTGAATAATTGTCTAATAATAGGATTCATCCAAATAATTTATCAGACTACTGGCCCGATTGCAGTGCTTCTAGTAGTTTTGTCTTAGGACACATTTGAATCAGTTTGCAGACAGTCAATACTTACTTTATATGATTTTAAATTGTGATAATTTCATTTTGGGCTCGCTTGCAGGTCTTGCAGTACAGATCAATATATTTGACCATTATTTCTCATCAAAGCACTCTAATTCCTTTCTACCTTGGAGAGACTAAAACAAACAATTAGCAAAAGATAGATCAACTTTTATTATATATACTGTTTTGAGGTTAAGATTGTTTCATATTGAAAAGTTCAGATGTTTTAGGCCAGGAAAAGCACACAAATTGAAATTAGATCTTCCGATTTCTCAGTTGTTACATCTCAGGTAAATATGTTTGTACAAGCCTTCCTCTCATACTGTGGACTTTTCTTTCACAGTAGAATAGGGAGGACCTAATGTGTTTTATACTGGCACTCATTAGAATAATGGGGCAGAATTTAAATGCCTTGAACCCACAAAAGAATAATTTCCTCTACATTTCTCCATTGGGGGTGTGTCTATTTTTTCCTTCATGTCTCCTTGTCTCAGTACTCTGGGTGGGAATGGAGTACGGACGGTTAGACTGAGACCTGACAAAGGAGATTACCAGTAAAACTACTATTGTTTTCAGCTGTGTGAGGTCGATTGTAACAATATACTCTTAAAACTGATAACACTTTTGAAGCTCTCTGATAATCTGATTTATGGTGTCTTTCATGGTTATTTCTAGACAGTCATTTAACAATGTGCAGAAAAACACACAGGTTCAAAAATGCCTTTTGGTAACCATCTGAAGTGGTTTTGGAGAATAATTTTAAAATTTATTGCTGTTATAATGTTTATAGATGTATAAAATATTAGATTTATAGTCGATATTAAAATGTAAATATTACATATATATTCATATCATATTTACTATTATGTTCAGTATATAAACTACATAAATTAAAATATATATTATTCATATTACAGACAATGTGCATTGGCCCATATGGTATAACAAAGAATTGTTTAAAAACAGCTTATGGAACCACTATTTGAGATTTCAAAGCTACTTGTTAACTCTCTAGTAAAAGATGTTGAACTTAGTGCAAGGCAGACATATACTGAGAGTTGATGAGCTGAAGATTTTAAGTGATTTCCAATTGTTGATTCTTGCTGATAACTGGAGTCAGAAGGATTTTCCTCTGAACAAAAGCATAGGCTAGGGACTTTACTCTTATAATGTAGGTGTACAGCTCACAGAAAATCTGCACCAAAATAACCAACTATGTAAAGTGTTACATTTTGAAAGCATAATAGTGCACATGGGTGGGAAAACACCATCTTCTGCTGAAGAGTCTGTAGTTCATTATTTGTATGATCATTTTGGAGTGATGAAAAGTATCTCAATTTCACATTAGGTCACTTTATTGGACCATTTTTTTGGCATGATGTTAATAGCTTCCATTTTCTTAATAGCTTTTAGCAATCCAGTAAGCTCTTAACAGCACTCTTTTGTGCTTCAGCTTGCAGCCTTATGGTTTTTGCTGTCATCATATAAAAACATGAAAAATTCTTGCTATTTAGATGCCCGTTTCTTCCCTGCAGCTTACAAAGGGGTGTGTTCAGTACATCAGGGCAGTCTACTGCCATTCTGCCAGCACTGCTGCTTGCAGTGGTGGGACAGACTGTAAGGCAACACTGTTCCTTTCATATTCAAACTCAAAAATCTTGCATCATTTTCACACCACAGGTCCTCTGTAGCCAGTGGCACACTTTTCAGCTGTCTTGCTGGCCCATTTAAAGATCAGATAAATTTTTCCTTGGAAAAGCTTAAACCACTGCACTGGCAAAGACAACAAGCTTGACTTTGAGAGTGATCCAGGTTAAGTTAGACAAATTCTACTATTAGCACTTCAAAACTTCACTGGAATTACCACTAGAATACAACACAGTTCCAAGAACATTCTCCACCCCTCACCTCTGCATGATAATATATTTAAGAATTTTAAATTCTACATTCAAACATAACCTTCTCTTACATAAACAAAACTAACAAACATCAAACTTAAGTGAAAATAGACACATCAATGCTGCTTTAAAATCAAGAGAAGCATAGAGAAATTTTCACAAATATTATTAAGACAAGTAAGTTAGGACTGATAAAATATTCTAACAATCATTCCTGGCCTAAAATTTAGTGTAAATCTGATTATTAAATTAGAAATTTCCTGTTGAATCACAGTTTTGTTCTCACTATTCCTTGAAGTCAGGGTTATGTCCCTCTGCAGATGTTAGTGGTATGTCAAAGAGACTCCAGTGAAAATTTTTAAGAAGCATTAGGAGGAGACAGAAAAAATGTAGAAAAAAGACCATTTTTGTTCCATGTTCCATTACCAGTGGTGTATTTCCAAATTATCTATTTGTTAATTGTTCTTCCGTAAAACATTTGTTGTTCATGCATATGTGCAGTAAATGGCTTTTGCAACCTGGCAAATTAAGAAGTTTTTTTTTTAATATGCTGCATGAACAATTGGTTCATGGGTCGAGCACAAAGGTAATAGTGAATGGGATAACATCACACTGGTGACCTGTCACGAGTGGGGTTCCAGAGGGCTCCATCTTAGGCCCTGTGCTTTTCACCATCTTCATAAATGACTTGGATACAGGACTTGAAGGGATACTAAGCAAGTTTGAAGATAATACAGAACTGGGAGGAGCTGTTGACTCCCTTGAAGGCAGAGAGGCCCCGCAGAGGGATTTCAACAAATCAGAGGACTGGGAAATCACCAACCATACAAAATTCAACATGAGAGGGCTGAATTCTGCACCTGTTATGGGGCAACCCTGGATGTTTGTACAGACTGGGGAATAAGAAGATGGAAAGCTGTGCCACAGAAAGGGACCTGAGGGTCCTGGTCAATGGCAAGTTGAATCTGAGTCAGCAGTGTCCTGGCAGCCAGGAGGGCCAACCATGTCCTAGGGAACATCAGGCACAGCATCACCAGCCAGTTGAGGGAGGGGAGTGTCTCACTCTGCTCTGCACTGGGGTGGCCTCACCTTGGATATTGTGTGAACTTTTGGGAAATGCAATATAAAAAAGATATTAAACTATTGGAGAGCGTCCAAAAGAGGGCAACAAAAATGGTGAAGGGCCTTTAGGGGAAGCCACATGAGGAGTGGCTGAGGGTACTTGGTCTGTCCAGACTGGAGGAGACTGAGGGGAGGCGTCATTGCAGTTACAACTTCCTCATAAGGGGAAGAAGAGGGGCAGGCACTGATCTTTTCCCTGTGGTGACCAGTGATAGGACCTGAGGGAACAGCCTGAAGTTGTGTCAGGGAAGGTGTAGGTTGGATTTCAGAAAAAGGTTCTTCATCCAGAGGTTGGCTAGGCACTTGAACAGGCTCTCCAGGGCAGTAGTCACAGCACCAAGCCTGCCAGAGTTCAAGAAGAATTTGGATGATACCCTCAGGCACATGCTGTGCCTCTTAGGATTGGTCTTGTGCAGGGCTAAGGGTTGGACTCCATGATCATTGTAGATCCCTTCCAACTCACCATACTCTGTGAGATTTAGTTCCATAATTTTTTTTTTTAAACTATTACCAGAATTCATATTCTACATTAAAAAATATTTAAAATGTAGTGGATGAGACTCAAGTGAAAATGCTGTGGTTTTCACTTTGGTTAATTATTTTTATTTTAGGAAGGGAACTGTTAGTTACACAGGAATACGGGACTTAATTTGACAGGCACAACCTTAGAATCAGATTGTGTGTGTTTGTGTTCATTTTTTGTTTTTCTATATTTCAACAAATGATAAATCAGGAGCAGAGACTTAGGCACAGAACATCCTCGGGTGAGTTTCAAAGGTTTGAGGCATGTTGAGAATATTAAGATTTTTTAATGTTTGTTACAGTTCTTGAAATTGCCTGTATAGATATAGTATTTTCTCAGTAGAGTCTTGAAATATGTGTAGTCTCTGAGATGTATTTGTTTAATTCACTGAATAAAAATAGTTTAAACAGCTCTCCTCCCTCCCTATTAGCAATTCAGATTCAAAATTCCAGGGAACACAGTTTAACTTGAGACTCTGGATTAAATGTATGTTTGACTGTCATAAAATGTTATTTTTACTTTTACAATGAATGAAATATATCTGTCTGGAATCACCAGAACTTAGTGCTCACTATCTCTTTTAAAGGTTATCATGGATTTCATACAGTTTTAGGATATCATCTTCAGCATAATATTCTAGTTTCTGTTATTTTCATTGCTAAGATTATCCATTATTGTCCTCAGAAATCAAAACATGTGCTTTAATATTTTTATTTTGTTTTCAACTTTAAGATAAAAATAGTTAATGCTGGAATGCTTAGGGTTTCTGAAGCTGGGTTTCTCTGGTTGGGGAAGGACACTACCAGAGCATGAATTTCTTTTAAAACTAAGAGATTTTTCTTATTCTAGACAGTTTTAGGTGTTCATTTTTTTTTCTTGTCAGTCAAAGCATCAGTGGGGTGGAATTTCAGAAGGGCTAGAGTGGAGGTGCAAGTTGCACTCATCTGAAATTTCTACTTGTGCTAAAAAAATAGCTATTTTAGAAAAATTGTAGTTAGAAAGGTTGATTTTATTTGTTTTACAAAGAATAATTCCAGTACAATGACTTCCCTGCTAGACATCTCGGGACTCATTCAGCTGAACTTCTGCAGAGCATCAAAACTGAGTACATAAAGTCAAAGGGCACTGCTCATCACGGCCATTTTTGAAAAGAGTTCTATCCTATGGTTTACAGCAGCTTGCCATAGCTAGCTTTTTAACTCCTTAGAGCTTGTGTGTAGGACAAAAGTGAGTTATTGTGATAAGAACAATTCATATGTCTGTGCCGACATAGTCAACACCAAGGATGAGGTTAGTCTCTCTCACTTCATGAAAATATGAAAGGGTAGGGGAGGTGCCTGTCCATACAAAGAGTCCTTCTCTTCTACTATGTTGCGAAGTTCAAGAGCACAATTGCCACACAACTGCATGAATACTGTATGTAACATACACTTTACTGTAAAGATGATGAGACACTGGAATAAGGAAATAATTGCACAAAGGAAGAATATTTGTGATGTGTAACAGATCACCAAGGTATTAATAAACCATAGTGAGGATTGTGGCTTGTGTAATCAGCATGACAGAGTAAAAATGACCATTGTAATGATAAAACAGATAAAATTGAGGGAAAAAATTGAAAGGTCTTCAAAGTAGTGTTTCTTACTCATGTTAAAAGATAAATTTTGTCTGAGGAAATCATGGAGATGTGCTTTTAAGTTAACCAGCATTGTGTACTGAACTTGATGCTTGTTACAGAAATTTTTGTTTCTTGTAACAACATCACTGTGGGAAGAGTAGAGGATATAACAGACCTATGGAGTAATTTAATACTGCAAATCCTGGGTTCCTGAAGAGGAAAAAATGTCACTTGTATTAGCAGGAAACAGAAAACTAGTCAGAAATAGACATTGAAATTAAGTTTCTCATGCCTATTTATGTGTATTAAAAAACTTGATTCTTCAGCATTTTCACAGAACATGTATTAGTAACAAAAATTATCTTCTGCATTCATTTTTGCTTTTTTTCATGCTTGAACACATCATAGCTAGGAAAAAGATCATTCTTGTAAATACAATTAATTTAGTGTCTTTACCTTGTCCATGATATTAATGGAATGCAAGTTGCTGACTTCCATCCAAGTATTTTTGAGGAAGATTTTTACTTACAAATTTCAGAGGCAGGAAGTTGTTTTTATTAGTGTATGGTGACTTTGTGCAGTAGTGTCTCTGTTTTTGTAGAGTGCAATAGATTTTCCTAATTGTGGCATACAGAGCTCTGTAGTGTGCCCCTTGACATGTCTTCTGCTAACTTGATACTGTGTAGAGGCACTGGAGATTGACGAAACTGCAATAACATCAAGAGCACCAAAATAAGCCAGTTGCGGGATGCAGAGGTGACCATTCATCCTATGAAACAAAATATTTCATCTTTGCTATTCAGAGGTGTGGCTGGACTGTGAGATTCAAACCAGAGAAAGGGTCAGTGTAAAATCTTAATCAGTCTTTTATTTCTTTTTCCTTCACTTGGAAGTTTGCCAATGTCTTTAGTCCTCTGTTGTAGCTGAAATCAGACACTAATATTACTATATCCAATATTCAATATATAGTCAATATCTACATTATATTTGATGAATACTCTTATTATTATTACCAGAAATGTTGTTCTGTTTGAAATAAATAATTTTGTCTTCTAATAAAACTACTCGAAATAAATTGCACAAGCAAAAATAAACTGAAATGAAAGCCTTGAAAAAAATCATGATCATAGTTAATGGAATTTCTAAAAGTGAAGTAATTTTTTTTTTTTCAAAAGTTCCTCAGTGGCTTATGATCTTGGATTTTGTCTACAACAGTGAGGTAGGAAGTGTGGTTCCTATGCTTGAAGGTGCTCAAATCTTATCCCATTTAACAGGAGTTAGTCACTTATCACGTGATCTTTAGACTGTGGGGATGCACCACCTCCCTCAGGCTGCACTATGATCTCAATTTTGGTTTTAGTCAGTTCTTTCAAGAGACCTAAAACACTCATTCACAACAGAGACAAAATCAGTTGTATCCGAATCTTACCTTGTAATCTCCCCAAATCTGTAAATTAGGTAGGTACAAAGTTTCTCTGCAAATGATTGTATCTTTCTCTCGTCTCTGTGATGGAAGTAGACACAGTTTAGCCTAAAATCGATGACTTTTGGAAGGTTAAATTTGAATACTAACCTGTTAGGATCTGTTCCTACAAGTACAACACTTCTGAGCAAGCCTGCATAGTCCCATGGACTCACCAGGAGTTACTAGCCCACAGACAAAACATAGTCTTGATGTATCACCTTTGGTCTTAAGAGAAACAGCCTAGGCTTTTTCCTTAATATTTACTAGATCTACATCTCACTTCTAGGCCCACCTCCCAGACCCTGCAGAGCTGTAATTTTCAGTTTACGGTCTGATGATTTTTCTATCTAAGGGAAGCTCCCTCTGACTTTCAAGTTGTTAACATTTATTTTTCTGAATGTATATTCACACTTATTGAATACTCAGAGTGCCTGGTTTATAGACTCGCCTTCTCAAAATGGCTCACCATTCTCTCTTGACCATTCGAAGAGTCTTCTGTTTTAACTCATTTGTCCTTGTTTCATTTCAAGCAATTTTGCTTCATTAAAGGGTAAGGTTGGATTTTTCAAAAGCACCAGAATGGACCTTAATTACTGCTCCTATTTCAAATAACATATTAGATCAAAGATAAGGTTCATCTTGTCTATCTTTTCTGTCCCCAAGTTACCCATGAATGTCTGTACTAATTGGGCACACTCCTTTTATAGCCAATGAAGGAAGATATGAACTTCTAGACAATCTAAAGATAGGAAAAATGAATCATAAAACATTAAATATTATCTGTCTTAAACACCTATTTTAGACTGGAAAGACTAAGAAGTCTCTCTCCATTGGTTACAGAAGCAGCCTAGAAAACCATCTAGGATAACATGAATAGGTTTTAAATGGCTAACGTTAGATGAGATGAATCAGACAAGATATTTGGGATCTCTTTAGAGATGTACTAAGAAAAAAATATGAACCAAATGCAGAAAACTTTACCTCAGTAACTTTGTTTTCAGTCATTTGTCTTTATAATCTAGCTCTACAAATTACAGGAGTCTTTGGACTTACTCTGTTACATTAAGAATGAATGCAGGTCAGCTTGTCTCAAAGAGATTTACTAAACAAAAGATTTCCTCTGGAATTTTCTAGAGGTCTATTATGCAGATTTTTTTCTTATTATTTAAAAAGCAGACATCTGAAGAAATAAAGAAGACAAGAAATGTTCCAAATGGTGGAAAAAAAAAAAAGTCTGTGTGTGACATTGTACTTGAGTTTAGAGGATAGCATTCTAAGTTATGACTGGAAGAGTAAAGAGAGTTGTTTATTTTTTCATTACGAAAACCAATATCTGAGTATCTAGAAACCATTAGGCTTTAGATTAGATGAGTTCTTTGGAGATCACACTAAATTCCTTTTTGTCTGTGGATTTTAATGCCTATCCTGAAACACACAGATTTAAAATATTGCACTTAAATTTCAGAGTTACTCAGTTCAATGGAGCAAAGCAATCATGCATTGGGGGGGACCCCTAAGAAGAACTTCCAGCTGTGAGCTCACCATGTGGGAGAGACTGAGAATAAAGATCTGTGTGTGCTCCTGACCGATCACTCAATGTCTGTGAGTCACCAGCTGGCCCTTGCTGGGGAAAAGCCAAACAAGTAAGTGGTGTAGATATTCCCCACAGGGGAAAAGAACTAATGGGTCATCTGTACAAGGTACTCGTGAGAGAAATGAAATATCAAATGCAATTCTGGTTCTCCCAGTTGTAAGAAAGAAGAGTCCAAGCAGTTACCAGTGCAGGTAAGTCTGTTAGTGCAATCAAGGGAATAAAGAAAGGAAATATGAACAGAGACTAGGCAGGTGAAAAGGGAAAATATTGGTTTTGGTATATCAGGAAGGCTGGTAAGGAACATCTGTTTACTCCAAAGGACAAAGTGTTTGCTAAAGAAAGTGTGAATTTAGAGTTGCTCAGCCTGAATTTAGATTGGAAATCAGAGAAAGTTCACACATTGAAACAGGATACTGTCACAGTTCTTCAGCACAAATGCTGGTGGGGAAAGCCTCAGTAGTTATAAAACAGCAGCCTGTTCATTTTATCATAAAGCTTGTATCGCACAAGTATTTGTGTTGACCCAAGAGGTCTATTTCTCTCCTTCTTATTTCCTATATTCTTCTCAGCTGGGCTTACATACATGTCAACTGTTTACCCTCCCATTTTATGGTTGGTTTCCATGCTTTTCTTCTCTGCTTTTTTTTTTTTTTGAGTAGACTCTCTTTTTTTTCCCTTTTTTTCTTTTTTTTTTAATATTGATCCCGTTCCATTTGGGAAGTATAGTTGTATTTGAATTATGGAAACATTTTTGAAGTGTTTTCACTTTTATTATTTTTCCTTGTAATTTTTCCTTGTAATTAGAGCAGTATTTTAATTAAAGAAATCTTAACAGTTTTAAAAAAAGTCTTAAAAATGTCAAGAAACACTTTCTATCCCAAAGAATAGGCTAAACTGCAGCTTATGAAGAAGTTTGAATAGCATCATGAAGACAGGAACCTATAGAAACTGTTTTAGCTGTGAGCTGTTAGAAACTTTTATCAAATGTGTGCATGCTTGTCCCCGAAAATTACTACATCCTGTTCTAAAACAGATGTTATTTTTCAAGAATTCACATGAGGTATCCAATAACATACGTTACAAGACTGCCACCTCTAATTTGAATTAGTATAATTTTAACGGTAATTAAACTGTGATAAATTAATGTAACTTGAAGAACTGAATTAGGTCTGTAGAAAATAGCTAATTTGTCTGTATTGAAAGATTGTCATTGCATTTGCAATAATGGCTAACCCTCAAGGGATGTTGAAGGTCTAGGGATAAACACTACTTTTAGATCACTGTATGTTACTCAGCAAAGCCTTTTCTGTCAGGCTTTGCTGAGACAAAAGGCTGTATCATTGCATCTCTCTCTCTCTGTTTCACATAGTTTTTTAAAGAAAGTGAATAATATCATTTGGACATATTAAATACTTTTTGGCAGACTACCAGCAGACTGCTTGTTGACCTTTCACCTCATATTGATTTATCCTTCAGTCATTTTTCTTGGTAATTTCTACTTTTCCTTAATGTCTTTCTGTTAGGAATAGGGAATCTATGTCATTCCAGCTAAAGAGCACACTATTTGTACTCAGCAGTGTAGAGTATATCTTGTGAGATAATTCGTTCCTTTCCAGGGCATTGTAGGTTCAGTATTCTCCCACAGAATATAAACTTCTCTGTTCCCCACAGATACATATACTCCTTAGTTCCTCCTTTGTCTGATAGATAAGTTCCTAGGAGGATATCTTTAACCTAAAGAAATACAAAAATATGCTCCTAAGATGTTAAACGTGCCAGAAACCTTCTTCAATAGATAGCAATCACCTCGAAGGGCTCAGAATAAAAAGAAGCATCTTGCCATATTATCTAAATATCTTAAGAGGATTTGTACTTAAATAGGTCTCTGGAGAGGATAGGTTCCTGATGTGCAAGAGCAGGGATGATGAGAGTGCCCCACCTTCGGTGGTGGCCTGTCCCAGGATGATGGAGGTCTTCCCATTTCCAGTGGGGTGTCACAGAGTGCCCAGTGTCATGGGTTGGACCTGAGGAATTTGCACCTATTCCTGGCCTGTTCATAGCCCCTGACATTTTGCAGGAAAGAACTCAATGTCATGTCTTTGCTCTTAAATAATCAGTATCTCTGGTTCCCTTCTTTCATTAGTAAGCTTTATAAAATAGGTAAAAATAACAGAAATAATGATAAAAACATACTCCAGAATCAGCGTACAAACTTTCATTGAAAAGATACCTTAGTTGTCCATTGTTCTGATATGATCTCAACTTTGCCTTTTAAGTGCCAGTACGTACCTAACAAAGGAGACTTGCCTTTTAATCATGACAGAATCATAGAATCATAATAGAATGGTTTGGGCTGGAAGGAACCCTAAAAAGATCATCTAGTTCCAACACCCCTGCCACAGGGAGAGACACCTGCCACTAGATTAGGTAGCTAGGTCTACTGTTCTAGTGGCATTCCACTTTGGACAATTATGTGCTGACTAGATCAAACCAATTTTTCATTTAATAACACAGGAAAATCTTTGATCCCTAACATGCCTGCTTATGTTCCCAGCTACTATCTATCCACAATATATTCTGCAAAAACAATTGCCTGTCTCGCATAAATGACCTGTTTACATGATGCATGCTAGAAAGGTTTTGCAGCTGTACCTGTGAAGGAAGTATTATGTGTTGTCCATCATGAACAAAAGCAAGACCAGAAAAAAGGTGCTAATCTTTAAATATCATTTTATGTGACTATCATAAAACTGCTATGTATAAAGAAATTCAAATTCAAGCCCACTTTTATTTGAATTGTATGTAATCAAACCTGAAGTGATTTAATTTTTTAAAGCTCTCATAGCCGGGTTTGTTTGACAAACTCAAATGGATTAAAGTTTATAGAACTTGAGAAATTTTGACAAATAAATTTCTGAAGGTCTTCATTTAATAGAAAGGAGGAACACACACCCCACAGAGAGAACTGCTCCACCTTGCTGGCTGTGCTTTCTTTTCAAATTGCTAAAGGTCTAAAAGCCTGTATCATTTTACAAAATTGTAACAAACAAACCGATTTAATAACAGTGTATGAGCACTTAGCAAATGCCCATCTGAGAGAGGGATTCCAGGTGGCTATTTCTAGATTCATACTAGTATATCAGAGTGCAGCAGAATCTATGAACAAGCCCTAGGGGGTTTGTCGAGCTGATGCTACAGCTGATATCTCAGGCCATTTTTTAATTAAGCCTGCTAATTATGCAGAGTAATGATCTCTCCTTCTCATCCTTTTTTTCATAATGCAAACTGCACGAGTCCAGTCTGAGACCACTGTTTCATGACCTATCATAGAATGTGTCTCAGAACCTGCTAATGTGTATAGAAATCATTACTTTCAAATTAGTGTTATAGTAATTACATTATTATTTTTTTAAAAACCAAAACAAGAAAAAGAGAAAGAAAAATTATAAAGCAAGCAAAGGATGGTACATCATGAAGATAATTACTCAAGTTGGCTATATCAAGTGGTGCAGGGCAAATTAGTTATTTTATTTTGCTTGCCAACTGATTTGCATCTAATTCACCTAAACATGGAAAATACTGATTTTGTTTAAGCATTCTGGGGTGCTGGGCTAAGGCCTGTCCTACCACCCTTCTCTGCTGGAAGACAAAAACGTCTGATTAAGAATGACAGACACTTTCAGTGAAACTGTTTTTTAAATAGCTCTCTTCCCTCAGCCAGAGCTGGTATAATTTCAGGGTATTTTATTTCCCCATTCACAGAGTCAGTAAGAACAGGAAGAAATATCAAGTTACAAAGCAGCCAAAGGGACAGATCTGTTTACTTGACAAAGCTAATTGATTATGCTGAGTTCACTCCAATACAGGGTCATTGAATAGTTCTCTTATTGATGAAATGATACTGTCTACTGAGGATATTAACCTCTTTAGCTTTCTGCATTAGCATTGCTGTAAGGTCTTGCTTCAATATAATATAAATTCCTTGTGCCATAGAGGAATGCAACCAAAAGATTTAATTATCATATATATGCCTAGACCTTCATACATGAGTACTGATGTGCATGTGTATATACATACATTTCTATATTCAGAAAAAGCTATTGAACATTAGGAGCAGAGTTACTTAGACTGAAAGACTTAACATAGTCTATGGAGATAACATGTCAGTTGTCTGAGATTTTCCACATTTTCTGTAATTTTGTCATTGTTTTGGGATTTTTTTCTTAAACTGGACTTGGAATATTACAATTAGGTGAGCATGGACTTTCAATGTGAGAGTACTAATGAACCTTCTCAGCACTACTTAAGCTTATCGACTATCTAATTTTCAAAATCCCAGGTGAAGAACTCTTTCTTTTTATGTTACCAATTTTAAACATTGCCAGGCTTTTGCCTCCTAAATGTCCAATGCATGTTAGAGTTTATAAAGCCAGTTGTGCCTACATTTGTTGCTGCTTAGTTAGATGTAAGCAAGAGCAGGCCATTAATTCTGCAGAAAATTGCTGTATTTAAAAACACTGAAATTCAGTTAGAAAGTTATACTCTATTTCAGTATCATGTCTTGTAAAAATTAAAAAATAATAAAGTACAGTAAAGTTATCTAAAGAAGCTTCAAAATGGTTTTTAATTATTGAGATTCTCATATAAAGACTGAAGTTAGTCTTCTTCAAATCAATTTAATTGCCTTTATTTTTGCAATTGGAAAGAAAATCTCTTTAAAATGAAAATACATGAGATAAATTCGAAACTCGAACAGGAATAAAATGGTCCACCTCTGTTGAAATAAAGTATTGCCATTCATGAACATTAAATTACTGGGATGAAATGTACCTAACTTCAGCTTTTAACAATTCCAGTTTATGTTAGTCATCGAAGTGTCCTTCTATATGGAACAGAGAATTGTGGGCAACTCCAAAAGCAATTCCAGATAATATGTGGACTGAATTGTCCTCTGATGCCTGCAGAAGGAAATGAATTTCTGCTACTATCTCAGGTGCAATAAATGTCCCTCAGAAGATGCTGGGACATCTCCATTTTCTAAAGAAAGATTGCAGATAATTTAGCACTAAGACCCATGGGGTGGATATATTTGCAATAAGGGTTCATGCAGTACAATCTGAATTCACACCCTCCTGTATTGTGCTTTTTTCTCATGCTGAGATATTTTGGGCCTGACATAGAGCTATAAACAGACACTCAGGCGCTGGAAATTGTATGCTTAACTAGAAATACAGATGCAGGATGCTTGATTTTGTAATGAAAGTCAACAGAGTATATGAAGGAGGAAAACCACTTTGGTTTGGGGTTTTTTTTGTTGGTTTTGTTTGTTTGTTTTCCTGATGTTTGTTACTTGTTCCAGTTTTGTTATGAGAAAGAACTTCTTCACTGTGAGTGTGACCAAGCACTGAAAGAGACTGCCCAGAGAGATTGTGGAGTCTCCCTCACTGAAGATATTCAAGAACTGTCTGGATGCAATCCTGCGCAGTGTCCTCTAGGACTACCCTGCTTGAACAGGGAGGCTGGAGCAGATGACCCACTGTGGTCACTCCCACCTTACCTTTTCTATGATTATGCCTGAAAGCTGCCCCAGAAATCATCTGAATTGTGGAATCCTTCCCAGACTCCTGCAAAATACATTCAAGGCATTTGGTTTGCCCTTCAGCAGTCTTGAACTAGACAATTATATAATTCTATTTCAGTAAGTATAGATTTCTATAATTTTTAAATTTATTTATTTGCATGAGGGTTTTTTATGAATTTGCTTTTAGGTTTTCCACCTTGTCTCATCTATACTGAAGGTGTAATACAGAGGAAAATGAGAAAGAGTGAACTGTGTGCATTTTCAGCCAGAATTTCTGTCTGATACTTTCAGTAATCTAGTTTTACTGTTAGGACCACAATAAAAAGAGGAAAAATAGGGAAATGGCCAATGCAATGATAGTTTCTGGCATTCATGGGCTTTGACCTGCCATTATGAGGGTCATCTGAAATCCAGGACCATAACCATGCTACTGGAGTTAGTAACTCAGTATCACATTTTACTAACACTGCTGCTTGTCACACACATACTACATAGTGTTGTGATAACTCTCCTCTTCTTGCAGACAGACCTACTTGCTGCTGTGTGTTTACCGCTTGCCATCATGCCACATTGTGCATATATTGGGTCCACTTCCATCCTCGATGGGTGCAAGCCATGTCTTTGTCTTTGACAAAGCATTTTTTTGGTCTGTTTTGGTTTGGATTTTTTGCTGTCTGCATTGAGAACTAAGTGAGATTTGTGAACAAACTCCCTGGGAAGAATGAGCATTAGCAGCCCTGTATTCTCCCCCAGAGATTCTAACTGTGTGACAAGAAGAGCTCTGCGATGTGAGTGAGTAGGAAGAGCTGATTTCAGTACTTAATCTCCTCAGCCCCGGGCAACTTTCTCATTGAGAATATGCCTTGGAGTTACTTTTGGTTAGTCTGTAAGCAGCTGCTTATATGTGGACAGGAACTTTCTTCTTGGCCCAAGGGGACCCATGCTGGAGCAATTGGTGGTGACATAAGCTGCACAAGAGCCAGGCAAGAGGCTAAAGAACCAGATAGAAATTATGTCTGTTGTCTCTGTAGAGGTTTTCTGTCCCACTTTTTCTCATTCTCTTACATAGACTCTTAAGACTTTCACTTTGCCTAATGTCATGGATGATAAAGGCCAAGATCCAAATTCCTGACAATAAGGTAGAAGATGGTGGTTATTGAAACTGTCCACAAGAAAATTCACCCAAACCTTGTGGAGGTCAGTACTATTAACATATTTTAAATTGTTATTCCATTACAAATTAATGACCAAGCAGAGCTAAACTGAACCACGATCTCAAGTCCAGAACTATCAGAAATATTTTGTGGCAAAAACAGTCCCTACAAAGCTCTTGATAGCTGAAATTTTCCTGGAGAGTGACTAGTACACAGTAAATATTTTGACATACTGTATCTGTCAGAGCAGTCAAGTCCTTGAGATTTTCTCAATGTGATGGACTAGTTCTGTCTGACCCTGAGTTGTTTAAACATAAGATTATGTAATCCCCAGTATTTTGGTTGTGTAGGGTAGGCTCAGGTCGTTGAAGTGGACCAGTAAGGATAAAATTCTAATGCTATTGAATACCTGGTGTGTAGGAAAAACAATGTAATGCTTTGCAATAGGGTGTTCTCCTCATTTAAATCTAGCCAGAAGTACTCATTGGGTGGCTGTCAATTTACTGTCTTCTCAAATACAACATTATTGAAATGTCACTTTGTGTTAAGTTCATCAGTGGCCTTTGCTATGTACATTCTTCCATGTTTCTGCACAAAGATAGTGAAGCACACCAGAGTCTCAGCTCTAGAGATCGATTTCTCTTCATGTCTGGCATCATGAGGGCCAGGGTGGGTGTGAAAGAGGTGGGCAGAAATGGTGTTTATTCACTGAACCTTGAGGTAGAACTTTAGCAAATGGTTGAGCTGCTTTGAGTTGCTGAAATGACTGCAGTTTTGGTACCTTTTTAGGGTTTGCAATGATAAGAGCAGATCTCTAAGGAGTTGAATGTCTGAGTGATCTAAAACCAGGGCAGTCAAGCTGAAGAGGATGTGTGCACTAACCTGTTTGCACTGAATAGTCTCCATAAATAATTTACAACTATGACTGCTAGCTATTATTACAAAAATACTGGATTGCATTTTGACACATGCAGCCAGCTTGTAAGTCAATAGATACATTTCAGCTAGTGTATGCAGACCACAGTTTCAGCCATCCGTCCATGTGTGTTTTACAATAATGCAATCTACTGTTCCAAAACAGGACTGTGAAGACCTTTTGAAATACATTTTAAAAAATCAGAACAGTGATCAGACTGTTGGATATTTTATTGTAACAGTCCTTCATATGATTCTGCCTCTTCCCTGCATGCAACTTTCAGCTTTAAAAAAATATATTTTATTTAAGGGTCCTACTCTGTGGGCAGTGCTGAGGAGTCACTCAGGATCTACTGCAAGGTATCAGGAAACAAAAAATTAAAGGATACATGCCTGGCATTTCTTTTAATGTGCTTTCCTTTGAGACTTGTTTGATCACCTAGAAAGTACTTAATAATAGCTTGATTTAATTAGAAAGAGAGTTAGAGGGTTTTGATTCTGTTTTTGAGATTAGCAGGGCAGTAAAAATAGTGGAAAAAAATTGCTTTCTATTATGATCAAAAAAAAATATACATAGCAGTGTCAAAATGAATCTCAGCAAAATGCAAACCAGAAAACACCTTTTTTTTCCTGCAAACCAACAAAAATCCAATGCTTTAGGTGTAAGCCTTCTTAACATGTCTTTGGGTGTGTAAAGAAAATTATCTTCCCTAGACCTTGTTTTTGTGAGAGGAAAGAAAGCCATTTATTGTACATTCTTTATTATTTAACAATAACAAAATTTAGTCTGTGCTTCCAAAGCCTCCTTTTATATGAAATCAAGGCTCACGTCTGTATATATTAAAAAAAAAAGTACTTTCATTGTAAGTGGAGTTCTGACCAACCTGGTCTAGTGGAAGGTGTTCCTCTCTGTTCATGGCAGGGAGCTTTGAACTGAATGATCTTCAAGGTCCCTTCCAGCCCAAGCCATTCTATTATTCTACAATCCCATGATTATGGAAACTCAGGATAGAAATCAGACTGTGTGAAACAACAACTAAAATGCAAATATTGGCTGTAACAATATTGCAATAGAAAATATGTTTCTCTTTGCAAAAGTCTAGACAAGAACCAAAGAGCTGGCTTTCTGAAACAGTTGAAATCATGTACATATTAGGACCTGAATAGGAATAGTGATTCAATAAGGATTCAATCTGATCAGCTGACTACTCTTGTTTGATACCACAAACACAGTATGAATTCAGATCCAAGGTCTCAGATACTTTTCCATTAATGAAAGCTGCCTTCTTTTTACCTTAGTACCTCTTTACACTTATTGTGTCATGTAGTTATGCAGTGAAACATAGCATGGGGAGCCTAGGAGGATGGGACAGAATAGAAAATAGTTGTGGGGAGACAAATTTAGAAGATATTTTATTGTTTCCATGTGGAGAACATGCAATCTGGATACAGCATAAGGCAGAGGTCACTCAAACAAGAAATGGACACAAGATAGATGGACTGTTAACTGAACATCATCTGCAACAAGTAGATTTTAGCCAAAGGGTCATAATTTCATTACCTCAATGTTCATGTCCACTTTTTGTCTCATTTCAAGCATTTCACAAATCCAGTGTGGATTAATTCTGCCATTTGGGTAGACAGTCCTTGCTTCATTGCTGATCACTTGATTGACGATTGTTTAAAGAGTTATGAAACAGAGATGCTTGAAGGACAGGATCCAGTTCACAGATTAAGTCACCTAAATTAAGGTTTATGATGTAGGTGTCTGGGTCTGACTGTCTAGATGTCTAAGTTCCCACTATACTAAATGGCAATTCAGTCAATGCAGTTGAAGAAGTTTTTCAGTGCACCCAAAGTAAACTTAGGTAAAATCAGCAGAACAGCCCACTAAGGCTATTAAATTGCCAAAATATATGTGTTTACTGCTTTACAGATGCTCTAGTATTTCTCTTGGCCACCAGATGACTTCCCAGACTGTGTTTTTCTCCTCTAAGCCCTGTTCAACATTAGTCAACTTCGTGTAGTTGTTTCAAATAATCAGGTACATCTGAAATAGTAATGCTGCATCTGTGTTTGTGCAGCTGAGTTGAAATCTCAGTACACATGCAGTACCTAGGTGTGAGCATTTTCATTTTGATTCAGCCCTGTGTATCCTTTTTCCAAAATTCCCTTGACCTTCTTCTGGAAATTAGCCCTTTCAGTCTTTCACAGCCTGCAAACAGATAAAAGCTAATATTTTAATGGATTTAATATTAATCTGGGAAAAAATTATTACCATTGTCTGGATTCCACCTTCCTGAAGTCATAAAAATGTGAGAAACTAGTGGAGTTTATCAAACTATATATTGACAGTGTACTCTTGAGTGACAGCCCTTTGCTTCTGGGTGTCTCCTCTGCTCAGTTGCCCCACCTTAAATAAATCTGAGACCTCTATACTGCTACCAAAGTGATTAAAACTGGCACAAAATTACCAAAGCCATAAGACAGATGCAAACACACAGTATTTGCACACAAGTTTCACTGCCTGATTTCTTGCTAGTTTAACTCAATAGGAAAAATTCATTTCTAATTCATAGTGGAATGTCAATCAGAGCTGTGGCAGAATTAGGCTTGGACTCCTGCTGTGAGTGACAAGACTCGCTTTAATGCTAATTGTCAAGGGTTATATAGGATAGCTCACATCGAGGAGGAGCTAAGCAGTCAGAGTGAAAAAAACCAGCTACATACACACTTAGCCGCATGGACACTGATTCTGGTGCGCCAGGGTGCTTATCTCACCTGTGCATACCATTCTCTCAGGCTGCTGCCCAAACGACCGGCTCCATCCTTGGTCAGTAAATCAAAGCTTTAGATAAAGCAACACACAATGAGTTAGATGATTCCCAGGCCTTCTGTTTTTCTTCATTCTTGTTCTCATGCTTGATTTACTTGTGCTGCACCCAACGCAGATCCATGGTACCATGCTGGTTACTGTTCCCTGGAATAATTGGTTGGGCACAAGAGGTTTCTAAAAACCTTGTTCAGGACACCCAAATATTCACATTGCTTGAAAATCAAGAAATCATTTCAATGTTGTATTTATTCCACTGCTTTATCCAGAATTTTGGTACTATCTTGATTTTTTAATCTTTTCCTGCATAGGTATCTAGCCTCCACCCCATATGAAATCACAAACCAGGCACTTAGGAATTTGGGTTGTGCTTTTCACTTCTGCCTAGATCCCTTTGCACAGTCAAGGTGATGTAAATGATGATCAAACCTATAGTAAAGAACACTAAGGCAGCAAATTCAATAATGTTTTTGTGTCTAAGTGACCATAGGACCAATTAAAAAAAAAAAAAAGTAGTTCTCAGTGTTGCTCACTAACTCCTACTTGGTATACATTCTACTTCTAAATTTTTGTGTTTTTTATTGGGATGAGCAACTATATTTGACATATTTGATAAATGATTGCAAATGATAATGCATAAGGAACAGTAAACTGAGGCACTCAAGGAAAAAATCTTTCTGTGCCTTAAAACTATTCTATTACTAACCACTAACTAGGCAGAGAATTATGAGTATTTGAAAGTTGAGTTGCATTCATCCTCAGAATACTGGTTTACAGGGTTGAAGAAGGGATTTTGTAGAAGAAAAATTTCAGGAAAAGACACTTTTAAAGTATCCCCATTTGCTTTTTTAAAAGTGGTTTCCAGAACCACCTCTGAAGCCTCTCAGTTCCAAACCAAAATAATATTGTTTGGCTCCAAGTAAAAGTGCATAGTGCTATAAAGAACAGATTCTGTCTCATTTGCTTTTGGCTTCTGAGTTGTCGTTTTCAAGTACAGCCTTCATCATGAGTAGGCTGGAAGGGATTCAATAATCTATAATAATCAGGAAATCATTCAGATTCTTTGATTCTGTCTGAGTGGCATAACAAGGCTCTGTAGCTGGCAGGGATCCAAACTTAATTGGGATAAGAACAAATCACAGACAAGGCCATGGTCATCCATAGGCACACCCGATGGATAACAAATAGTGCAGCATTTTCAGTTATCAATCTTTAGCAGAAAAAGGCTGTGATAGGTGGATAACGTCTTGCATCAGCAAAAACAACCACGTGGTGAGGAGGAAGAGAATGGTTCAGTCTGTAATCTGAGAGCTTTTTTCTGATTTCACATTATTGTTACCTTAATTTTAAACTCAGTTCAGCATATAATAACAAAATTAATAAAAGCAAGAAGAATCCTTTTATTGAGATGTGAAGGGGAAAAAGCCCCCACCATCTTATTAACTACAAATGATGCATGGCAAGAGAACTTGATGATAAGCTCTAACTCTATTTCAGAAAGACTATTCCAAATATCATTAGACTTTTTAATGAAATACTTTATCTCACAAAAGAGATTTCTGATAATTTTTACCTATGGTCCTTATTATTACTTCAATGGGTGTGATTACTTGGACTAAACCACAAAAGATTATATTTTTTTTCTTTAGAGAATGTTTTTAAACACTTCCATTTGCATGTATCAAAAAGTACTACACTATTGACAATTGTGGTTGACTTTGGAGACATAAAATAGGCATGTCAAATTACAGTGCTTTATTATTGAGGAATTACTTCTTAAAGTTATAAGGAACAAGTTCATATTTTTAAATAGACATTTTCTAATAAACTGTTTTGTTCACTTGGGCACAATTAAAATTTACATTAAAGTCTGGTTATGGATACAAAAGAAATGCAAGAATAGATCATTTGCTGTTTTAAGATGGTCGTTCAGCTAATTTTCCCTCCTCCAGAAGACAAACATACACATACAATGATGAGGTAAGTAGTTTTCCTTTATTAGATCATCATTAATACTATTATTCATCAGTGAACTGACAATTCTCTTGGGAAATGTTCTAGTATGCTTGTCAAGAAGTGGCAGGAGGTGAAGATAATTTTCATGTTATTACTGTCATGAGATGCCAAAACTGAGAAAGACACATAGTAGAAAAGGTCAGCTAGAGAGCTTTTTGTTTAGGTTAGGGTCAGAGTCACTTTTACTCTGTCACTAAACAAGGTTTGGGGTAAGAAACAATAAAATCTTACATAGGTGTTACTGGATTTTTAACTTTACAAGTGCCTTTCTAAACCAGGAGTCTATAACTTCTCCATTAAATGTCCTTGTTGGGTTTTTTTAACTTATACATAAAGGGACCTTATTCTTCACTACTCCTAAGAGCAGGACTACCATTCAAATAAATGGTGTAAACTCTGAACAATGTATGTGGAATAGGCATGATTTTATAGCATAAAATTTTTCCAGAGCTGAAAAATACAGTTTTCAACAGCTGATCTTATCCTTATTTGTCCAGTGGTTTCTATTAAAACATAAAATACATGTCCAAATGTTGTAACGTGATCACATTCATGATGCCACATAACCATGAGTGTTAGTCCTAAGTCCTTGTAGCTCTGTGACTATGTTCCATATGTAAGAGCATCTGAAAACCTTCAGAATATGCCGTTCAGGTCAGATCTGGTGTCCAGTTAGAGAAGGGTTTGACCTGCTAGATGAACTGATTAAATGACTGGCTGCAAAGAAAGGAAAGCTTGCTTTATTCCATCCTCTGCCATAGGTTCTTCCCCTCTTCCTTTCTTTGGTATTGGGTCTAGTGAACATGTGGTGTGTCAGTTCAGGAGGCTGACCGACTGTGCTGATCCTAAGGGAGAACACTTAATACCTTCAGCATAAACTCATCTCCCTAGAAATCTTTTCTTATGCTTTGACCATAAAAGGAATAAAGGTAAGAGATTAAATGATCATATGACTTCTGCAATATATGTTCAAAGATGAATGATTTGAATTCTGCCCTGTTATGACCAGCTGGAGAATTATTGTGATTACATAGCTATCGCAGCAAATTTTTGCTATAACAAATTTGGAGAATTTTAATCAAAGTTTAAATTGAAAAGTGCTTTAGTAAATACCTGTCTCTCAAGCTCAAGACTCAAATTCATAAGACACTTGTCTTCTTTCACTTTGGGGCTTACATAGCTTCTAGTTCATAGAGTGAAGCTTAGGAGATACTTATGATAGAATAAGATCCACTTAAAACAGTTAGGAAGATGAAACTGAAAAGAAGATGAAGAGAAGATTGAAAGAATATATAGAAGTTAAAAGAAAAAAGAAAGCAAGAAAAAAATTGCCTAGACAGTTTTGTAAAAGTAACGTGACTTTTGAAAGCATATGGCACAGGCCAAGGAGGATGGAGAAATAATATGATCTGCTTTGAAAGATGGTGAATCAGAAGAAGAAAAAAACCAGAAACATAACTGTAAATGATAGTAGTGGTAATGTGGGTTTTTTTCGGAGCAGTGTAGGAGCAGGAGCGCAGGAGTTTCCCTTATGAAAATAAAAGCATTTCTATTTCTTTCTTGACACAGACTATAGAATTTAATAGAAAATTATATTCCTGCTACAGCTTTTTGCTGGAAGTTTCATATGGGCTATAGAACCTTATTATTTGTTATTAGTGTTCTTTCTACATAAGTGTCTCTGTAGAATCCATTTAGCTTAAGCCTAAATTTCATAGATTTTTTCCCTGAAAGATCACTAAAATATCTTCAATAAAGAGATACATGCAAACATTGCATTTACTGCTCTTCCTCCCACCTTCATCGGCCTTGCTCTCTTAGGTCTCTCGCATAAGATAATATTTTGTGTGTCACTTAGCTGTAATATTTGCTGCATGATCTCTTACCTGTTTCCACGAAAGGTAGGCCAATTGCATGAGCTTGCCAAATGCCAGCTGAAAAAATAAAATAGCATTATTTACTCCACTCAGAAATGGATTTAAAATGGAGGAGTCGGGGGTATAATAAAATAAATGGCAGAAAGAAATGTATCCTATTTAATGTGAAAATTGAAAACCAACTGCTTAGGTATTTTTGGTCAAAATAACAATTCTTTTTTTCTCCTCTTCTCTAAATAGACAGTGTCCCTGATACATAATAAGATGTAAGTGGGGTTTATTCTATTGACTTTTTAAAACAATTCTTAATATTGCCTATAAAATTCTGCCAGAAAGTACTCATTTTAATCATCAGTCAGCATTTTTATTATATTATAATCCTTAATTGATTGACGTTTAATCACAGTCTTTGTATTTTACTATCCCTCGTCTCATAAGAGGCAATTTTCTCTTTACTGTAGTTTAACAGCTGATGAAAAAGATTTAAGGAGACCTATAAACTTAAGATTGGTTAATGGTCCCTTATAAAAGAATATTACACTTCTAGGATCCATTGCACAGATGTGATACTCAATTGTAGAAATGTGCATGGGGTTTATTAAATTACAGCACAAATCTTCAGTCTTCTGAATTATTGTTCATGTTGGTATTGTTAGGCAAATGGGGAGACACATTATTGCTTCCAGTTGTTCACATTACTGTGGTGTAATACAGTCAGAGACAGCTGGCACATTGCTCTAGGCAAATGCAGAGCTAGAGCAGCTGCAGAGTTCTGGGCCCCAAGTGAAGGTCCAGCACCGCTGAGTCAGTACTGGGTGGCTCATCAAAAGATGGCCAGAAATTAAAGAAAAACTTTCTTTTTCTTAGAACTAGTGTGCTGAATTTTGCACAAGTAATTAACATGGCGTTTTTCTATGTGGAAACCAGTGAACAAGCAAAAGCAATAACAAAACCGTGTGTCCTAGTTATGTTGCAGAGGGTGGACAGCAGATATTACTGGCTTTTCTAAGGAAGGCAGGGAATGACAAGGGTTCTCAGCTGTAGCATGAAGAGTTAACTTTTTCACAAGTTTGGAGTTCTACTGAATGATATTTAAAAAGGAATATGCAGATGTAAGTTACATCTGTCCATGTGACAATATTGTGTTTAAATCAAAGATTTTATGACTTAGGTCATAGACACTAGATTGTTAGATAATACATCCCCATTCTTCATCGGCTTAAAGAACAAAATAAATCATTTAAATAACTAAAATAATCTATTTTGAATTCTTCAATGTCTCAGCCTAGTCTATTTTACTCAGTGCATCCAAATTCCATTGATTAAACATATCTTCTAGGAAGGCAATGAAGATTTCCATTGTTCCACAATTACACAGTCCCTTCGTAATTTGTTAAAATAGTTACTACTGAAAGTATCAATCTTTTTTTCACTTTGAATGACTGTCAACTCCAACAACTTCCTTAGTGTTTTTTTGTGGAATGACAAGAGTCATAGGGAGTTCTGAGTGTTTTTCTCCTTTAAGACAAATAACTGGAGTGTGTTTGACTCCTGAGTGGAATCTGAAACTTCAGCTTTAAAGCTAACACTTCGGGACTATTGCAGACAAGGAGAAAACTGCCATCAGAGCCATTGAGGGTGCTTGACCAGAGGCAGCACCTTCAAGACTTCCATTTCCAACCTGTAATTCCTTCTACTGGACCACATATTAGAGTTCAAATAGGCCTAAACTCTTACCTGAACTTCCTAAAACAGCACAGAATTGCTTTAATTTGTGCAAAGTGGTCTAATTTTAACCCAGATCTGCTATCATGAAACAATTATTGCTAAAAGACCACATAAATGTACATGTCTTTAATTAATTTCAAGCTGATGTGCATCTCATAAGACACTTGGCTATTTTGCTATAGTCCATAATTGTTTTTAGAAACTCATGTTTTTTGTCTGCTTTTCATCCTAAATCAGATTGTGTGAGCAGACAACTAGAATGGTGGCTTGGAGAAAAAGGAGCTACCACCAAAGTCTTGCCAAATCAGAGAAGATGCAAACAATGACAGTGAACTCAAGAAGAGGCAAGGAACAATTAGAGTCCCTACAAGAACTTGGTGTGCCCTTGCTTCCATTTGAGATCCTCCACCAATTTTTGACAATAACTGTGTTTAGCAAATTTGCCTGTTCTTTTCATCAGCTGCATCTAGCTAAGAGATTGCAACTTTTTCTTTTTACTGATACTCAGATTATTATCTGAACTTTGGATAATCTGAGAGGCTTTTGCTGCTGTCTAGTTTACACTGTGTTACTCCAAAGTTACGTGAAGGCTAAATTTAGGACTGCTTCGGAGACAAAATGTAGCAGCTAGTTTTCTGGTCAGAACATCTCAGTAAAAAAGTTATATCATCACTCTGGAGTTTCATAGACCTCCACAGCGCTCTGTAGCTTAACATGTTAGTTAAAAATTGCCCAGCCTCTGGAAATGGAAACTACATTAAATATGAAATAATGTGGGGTTTGGTTTGTTTTGTTGTTTGTTTTTTTTCTCTGTACTAGGGTTGTTACCTCTGGTCAGTGTTTCATTTCCAAACGGAATTCTCTCTTATTCTACCATGGAAGGGTAATTGGGTACTTTCTGGGGCTCTCTGAGATTCTAATATTTCATCCCCCTTTTTGGCAAAAAATATCTATACAGTTGTCTCCAAATGACACCTGTTTAATAGCATTCTTTAACAGGGCTGAAGGTATGTTTCCCACGACAATAAAAGGTTGAAAAGGAGTCTCTGTAGAATGCTGCTTGGCTGAGTTCCTGTTGGTATGATTATTTACATTCTTCTGGGATTTTATTGTATTACTAATGATATGTGAGGGAGTTTAGATCCTTAGACAGGCATCTTTTTAATTATTTTAATCTAAATAAATTAATTGTGGCTCTCCTTAGAAAATCATGTCAGCTCCCTACAAACTTACATGTTGCAAAAGTCTTTATCCAGTACTTATTCAAAATCTTTCCAAACTTTGCATTTTTCTGCATTGTCTGCAAGAAATCCAGAATCATAAGAATAAAATACAACAGGCTAGTATGTCTGAGGGACCCTCTCTTTTCTATATTTCAAACTATAAGGTCTAGGCAGGAACTGTCTCTTTTGGTGTCTTTTAGGTCAGTAGGTCAGATTATCATCACTTGGGATGGTAAGGTATTGTCTGATTATTAGTATAAGTGTTATATACTCTAGTCATGCACTTGGTTAATATCCATATCCTTTTGCTGCAGAGCAAACCTGAGCAGCTCTGAAACATTGCTGATGCAAATCTGCAGAGTTTGTTCTCACAAATGTTCACAAATACCACTTGCTCCTATGCTTTGTTCCCTACCCTGCAAGGAAACATTCAACTCTGTGAACAGAGAGTCAGAGCAGTGCTGTTGGTATTTGGCATGCAGGCTATTCAGCAGGTGCGTGCTAAATTGCATTAGACTTAACACCAGGAATCAGATCACTAATTGGTCACCAATGTGAAGATTTTTTTCCTCATTTGGGACCTGAATGGCAACACTTATATCCCTTTAGGCAAGAAATCACTATCTTCCTATCCCAAAGCAACAGCGCTACCACTTGAGCTAAAGCAGAATCTCCATTAGCTAACAGTATACAGCACTTACGTACTTCATGGTTTTTAGGTTGCAAGCAACAATAGGGGAAAATCACTATAACCCCTTAGTAATTTATAATCATTGGGACTTTCTGGCTCTACATTTTCTCTAACTTTTCATTTATTTTTAATTCTGTGTGAGATCAGTCAGAGGAAATAAACATAGAGCGCACCGGTTCTCAAAATTCAGACAGAAGGGATTTTCACTTTTTAGGGAGACTGGAGAAACTGAACATGTTCAATATTTTTCTGTATCTTTCCTCATTTCTTAGCAACCTCATTCCTACTGCTTCAAAACTTTGAAATCTTTTCTCACTGTCTCTTTTCCATGACACTAAAAGTTGCAAAAAGAGACTAGTGTTACCTTTATAAAAACTGAAAAATCACAGTTTGCCCCTCTTGAGTAACAGTACCTGAGGGTGCAGCCCTTTTCAAGCTTATCCGTGACGGATCATAGACATAGTACCGAGGTCCACGTCGACGTATTCAACTCCTTATGAAATCAAACCATCTAGCTCTCCACCTCTGAGAGACTGCCTGACAGGAAGCACACACAGCTGAAGGATTTCATCTATTGCACCTCAGCTGTGAGTGGTTATAGACTCCTCCTATCTGCTGAGATTGAAGCTTCCTGAGCCTCAAATCACACGTTTCTCAAGTACTTCATGATCTGTGCATAACAATACAATGAGATTAAATGCAATGCATAATATTAAAATCACTCATATTTCTGTTAAAATTACACATTTCCCTTTTCACATGGGCTGTTGATACTGTCACAGGAAACTCCATTTAGTGATCAGATTTTAATTTCTAAAGGTAACTTGTCATGCGGGACTGTTTCCATAGTCCTACACATTTCTCTAAAATTGCTTCATTCCTATTAATTTTTGTTTTGATAGGTTACTTGTTTTCTGTCCTTAGGTACTTCTACAAAAGGAATGCTATGATACTATGTTTATATTATCCAAACCATAGGAAAACACTTCAGATAGGAGGAACTTTATTTAGTTGAAATATTGTGCAGTCTTAATTTAAAATACTCCAAAAGGATCCCAAGCATGAACACAACTGCTCTGTCAAAACAGGATCATAAAAAGCACCAGAGACAGATAATTTTACGATGATGGATTATTTTCTCATCAATTTAAATTTCTATTCAAAATAGATGTTATTATTACTAGATCTTTCCCTCACTAGAAGTACATCTTGCTCTTAAAACACCTTCTGATCTAATTACTAAGAAGAAGTCCTGCCAGTAATTAATGACAGTTGAAATTACAGAACTATCCTGTAAGGAATTATTATATTTCAGTTTCCTTCTCTTTCCAATGCTAATCAAAAGAAGGAATTTAAAGAATTTCCTAGGAAATCAGACACTTAGGAAAATGTAATATGAAATTCTATGGAAACATATAATTTGAAAGTCAAAATTATAGAAATAAGTGAAGGGATGTTGCTCTGTTGAACCAAGTCCTTTAATTAGCTCCCTTCCAAGAAAGGGTTTGGGACTTGGTTGAGGGTTTTCTTGTCTCAGCCAACAAATTCTTTATCACAGAAAACTCTTCTATCAGAGATGATTTTTTTTTCCTATTAGGACTTCTAACTATATTGGTCAGGAGAAGGAAGAAATAAATGTACAAAACCAGAACATATGTCTTTCAACGTATTTTCACCTACCCCAGAGAACACTCCTATGCTGTTCCAATTCTATAGTTTCAGATAATTTCAGTGGAGTTTATTTTGTCATTCACTGGCAGCCAAAACATGACACTTATTACAGAGAAGAAAATCAGGAGAGATACAGTTAGAAAAATGTGTAGCATGGCGTTATTCCATTCTAGTGACCGCAAAGTCCTTCACAGAAACTTCCCTAGCTCAGAATGCCAAGACATTCCTCTTTGCAACACATTCATCATCAAATGCTGTTGCATAAACAGAGCATAGAAGTCATTCTCTGAATACATCATTTCTCACACTCATTATTGATGAGTTAAAGGTTATCAATAACTCAAAGAAATACAATAAATCACCTGTCTTTTGTCAGACTGTTAGATATCCATTGCAGGTCCTGCAGTTGCAACTAATTTCTGAGTCTCGCTTAATGTGATTTTGACTTTTGTTATGACATTGTTGCATACAGTGAATTGAAACAAAAGACTGCAAACAGCCCAGTTTTGGTCATGGCACTCTTCATGAAAAATAGCTAAGCCCACAATTACTTTTGATTTAAAAACAGTAATTATGAAGTCTCATTTTTGCCAGATTGGTAAACTATGGTTACAGAATGCATTTAATGTAGAGATGTCTATAGTGGTTGCCTACATATAAGCACATCAGTGGAAGGAAATACACACCCCTGAACCGCAGTTCATGTGTGCAGCTGCATGTGTTTATATAAGAAAGGATGTCTTCACTGAAAGAGCGGTTAAGTGTTGGAGTGGGCTGCCTGGGAAAGTGTTAGAGTCACCATCTCTGGAATTGTTCAGGAAAGGACTGGACGTGGCACTTGGTACTATGGTTTAGTTGACTTGATGATGTTCAGTCAGAGGTCGGACTCAATGACCTTGAAGGTCTTTTCCAACCTTAATGATTCTACTATTAGGAGGAGAGAAGCCATATGTCAGACCCACCCTGTGCTCCACAGGTTTACCCCAGGGACACTGTGCTAGGAACTTTTGCTTGTGGCAGTACATGTCTGGTGAGACGAATCCCAAACATGTAGTCAGTGCAAGCAATAGGTGTCAAGAAAGAGCATCTTCTCTTACAGATCCCATGTCTTTCAGTTAGTATAACTTTTGCCATATCATATACATTTAGCAAAATAAAATCTGACATGTTTTGCAAAGCTGCCCAGTGGTTCTTTTCTGTTGCCCTTTTTCTGTGATATTAAGTGAAATAAGTTCTTCCCAGACATTCACCTCATTGCTGTTTAGCTGAATGATTTCTAGATATTGCATCTATCTTTCTTGCTAGACCTCTCTGTCCCCTTCTTTGGTACTTCTTTGATATTAGAGGAAGATGGTAGTAGATGTTTGAATGATGAAAGAAGAGGACGTGGTTTTATAACAGCCTATGTTCATTATGGCATGAAAAGCCTGGACACATCTAGCATAGATGTTGTTTGTTGATGTTAGCTGTACTTTACTGAAGCCTTTGAGAGCCTACTTAAGGGCAAACAGAAGTAGTTATCATATGCACAGTGAACCTGCATGCTTTGCCCTGCACATCTGTCCCAGTGGTTTGCTGAATTGGGCCACAGTGTGTACTTTCAGCTGCTCACTTGCTGAGCTGAAAACACTAACCACCTTAGACTTTTTTTTTCCCTGTGCCTCTTAACAGAGAAGAAAAGAAACATTTAAATGAAGGAATAGGCACACAATGTAAGGAGATGTATGTATTACAGAGGGGGAAGTGAGACAGAGTAAAATCCCGCTGTGCTTGTCCTTTTTGTGGTACATGTGGAGAAGCAATGTTAAATCAGAAGAGTGAGGAATAATTAATGCTAGTTTGTAGGGGATAACTAAAGCAATATCCCTGCAATCTCAAATTGCACAGAAAACCACCTGTGTAGTTGGGAGGTAAATAAATGTCTTCCTATACTCTTCTCAGAGAATAGAGCAGTTTTGACAACTTTTCTTCACTTTCAAATGTCACAAATGATTTAGGTGGAGGGAATGTTTATTTTTTATTGACCAAATAAACTTGTCAAATAAACAAGACTTGTTTTTCAAGTCTTGGATGCTGGAAACATTGTAAAAATATGAATCCCACCTTATAACACATCAAAACATCCTTTCCTGGACACCACTTCTCATATTTGTGAGGGGGAGGTGGTGCATCACATACATAATATTGTTTTCTGACTATCTCAGATGGAATTATACATTGCAATTTCTGGTCCTAAAATTAATTTATATGTCTGTTAGTTGTATATGTTTGAATGCTTCCTTTCTATGGCAAAGACAGTTTTGTCTGATGAGTATCTTCTTGTATTTTGTCTCAGTCAAAGCCTTTCCCCTTAAAACCAACTGTGAACCGTCAAAAATGTTAATGTGGAAGTCAGCATTAAACAAAAGTCATTGTTTCATAAGAGAAAAGAGAGATTAACTTTAATAATTTAAGACAGTCTCTAAATTAGCAAAGAGGAAGTGGACAGTATAACTATACTGTATCTTTATGAATGCCCTTTTCCCTTTAATTTTTTTTTTCCAGATTCATGGCGGTGTCACTTAAGTTTCAAAATTCAGCATTACCAATTGCCATCATTACATACAGCCTCATATGCCCAGAGCAAGACACTACAGAGGACAAAGAGCACTTGTGTCTGACTACATTAGATAATTGGACTCCTGTACAATGCAGATCAAACCTAGCCATTTGGAAACTCCAAGGAGTCTTAGAGTCAAGGAGGGATGGACTCCAAGATTTAGATTACTAAGCACCAAATCTAAATATGGGTTTATTTTCCTTATGAGACAAAGCAATAAGGAAGAGAATTTCAGATGAGGGTTTTCTGAGTGTATGTGAGTCTGTTCTTAATGCATTAATTTGCACAGCTCTAACCATACCTCCATATTGTATCCATTCTGCAAGAGAGGTGCAGGGGTCTGGGAAGGAAAATATCATGACAGTGATCTAAGAATCATCCTGATTCTTCTTTTTTTGTTACCTAATCAATCCACTCATTTATGAAGGAGCTGCAATATGGGAAATTCTGGTTATGCAGTCAACATCTTACAAAAGTACTTGTGTAAAAATACATTTTGATAACTTGCATTTTCTTATTAGTTGAAAAAGACATTGGTGCTATTGAGTATAAGGTAAATATATAAGTTGAAATTAAGACTCCTTACAAATAATACTCTTGCACTGACAATAACTTGGCATTCCTTATTGATTGACAACATGCAGTGGCATCACGTTACTGTTCCTTCACCTAAGGGGAGCACAGACTGACTAGTGCCAGCTTGCAATATTTTGCCAAGTGATCAAGTCAAACACACTTATTATGGCTTAGGAGAAAAAGAAGTATTCTGCTTTGTTCAAAAACATTATGGACCAGATATTTGTTCTTGGAGAGGAAGATATGAATGACTCATATTTTGGAAAGCCTCCATACCCCAATTTTATGAAATGGAGTGTCAGTGGTGACTGGCTGTCTACACTGAAAAAATAAAGTAAGGAAGAAAAAGGAAGCAGGATAACAGCCTCCCCTGCTAGTTTTCTGCTCTTCAAGGACATGTGCTTGGAAACTCTGAGGCAGGGAGCCAGTTCTCCATTTCAGCTTTATGTGCTGCTCAATCAGTGCACACACAGTTTTTAAGTGCAGGTCTCCACCTTGTCTGAAGGGCAGTAATTAAGTGGGGTTTTGGTTGCCCCAGGCAGGCAGATAATAGGAACTTTCCTATCTTGATGAGCAGTCCCAGAGGATCTGAGCTTTTGGTACCTCCTGACTTGACTGCTGCAGTGCACTTGATTTGGGGCAACCTTGAAAACTGCCCAGAAATGCCAGCTCCTGTGGCAGGTATGTTTGCTAAGCCATGTGCCACTTGCAGGGGATTTCTTGTTGCTTTAGGTCTGAGCTATTCAGTTGACTGCCTGCATCATTTGTCCCAGGAGCAGCAACTGGTTAAGGATACTCCTAAGAGTCTTCAGGTTTGGCTTTGGAGAAGGAGGTAAGTGGAAGAGAAAGCACATCTCTATTGAGAGCTCTTTTGGGGCTCGTCCAGAGAAGGTTGTATGAGGATCATTGCATCATTGGCTCAGCATAGTTTGATAATTTCATCATTAGGATAATGTATTGACTCCAGATTTTCAGAAACAAGTTTTTTGGCAACTATATATTTACAAGGAGTAATTATTTTTCTTTTTTGCCTGTTCTTATTTTTAATCAAGTTAAATTGTGTTAATTAACCAGGAGATTACAACATTATACTAATTTCAGTGTATAGGTGCATATAAAATTTCTAATGCAAAACCTAATGTAGAGCATAGCTTGAAAAAAACATCCAGCCAGTTTTGAGGAAGCACTGTGAAAAAGGGGATCTGACCTATAAGGCTTATATTAGTTTAACTCTGTAATACATAGGGATCTTGCCTAAACATCTTCATTTAAAAAGAAATTGTAAAATAGTAATTTGAAAAAAATAATTCTTCTTTGGCATACTGAATTCAACATCTGTTGTTAAATAAAACTTCATTTGCTATCAAGGTCTTAAACTCGCTTGTGCTAGTGGTCTCACACCTACAGGAGGGTAATGAGAAGAAAAAAATGTGAATAATATTTAACAACTTACTAAGTTAAAAATCTAGCTCATTTTCAGGAATAAAAACAAAACAACCTCTAGGTAGTCAGAAGTTTGTCAGTGATTCCAGAGTTACACATCTGCATTGATGATATTTAAGCATTTTCAAGAGGGATTTTAGTAACTTTGAAGATGCTACTGACATTATCAGTCCTGATATTTATTAAGTTAAACATTTTAAAAAACTTATTTCACTGACATCTACATATTTCACAGAAATTTTTGTCCAATAATTTCAGTGAGCAGTTTGAATTTTATACTAAAATAAAAGGAAGAAACCTGAATGTTTCAAGGGGCAGAGACAGGAAAGACTTAATTCAGTTTATCGCCCAGCTTCATTTAGTTAATCTGGTTTCTTATCTGTTTGGGGTTTTGTTTTGGTTTTGTGTTTTGGTATTTTTTAATAAAAATGCCCAATTGCTTTCATTTCACAGTTTGAACCCTTCAGATTTATTCACAAAGCAAAAGACATGTTTTCCACATGGAGTTGCTTGAGAAAAATGGTACTTTACTCCAATTAAGCCAAGCAGAGCTGAAGATAGAGGACTTCTGAATATCTGACTTAATGCCTCATACTTTTAAACAGTTCTCAACAGGCTGTAGAAAGAAAAAGAAACTTTTCAGGGTATAAATGTAAGACCTTGTAAAACTAAGTGAGTGAAACAGGTCTAAAAGTTCACAGGTTCGTTGGGCTTTTACATGACATAGAAACTCGTGTCATTTTTTCTAGAGGGTTCATATGACAGGCATTACAATTTCAAAACAAAAATTTCAGACTCATTTTTACATATTTACAATCTAGTTCTTTTTAACATTTTTTATGTTTCTAACAGATCCAGTAATTCTGAAAATAAGTGTGTAGAACCGTTTTGCAAGGCAACTTCTTGATACCTTAGGACATTCTATCATAGAATAGAATCATAGAATTGTTTAGGTTTGAAAAGACCATTAAGATGAGTCCAGCTGTTAACTCAGCACTGCCAAGTTCACCACTAAACCATGTGCCCAAGTGCCACGTGTACACTTTTAAATACTCCCAGGGATGGTGACTTCACAGGGCAGTCTCTTCCAATGTTTGACAAACCTTTCAGTGGAATATTTTTCCTAGTATCCAACCTAAGCCTCCTCTGGTCCAGCTTGAGGCCATTTCTTCTCCTATAGCTTGTTATCTGGGAGAAGAGGTCAACACTCACCTCACTACAGCCTCAGTAGTGAGGCTAAACAACCTCAGTTTCCTCAGCAACTCCTTATCAGACTTGTGCTCCAGACCCTTCACCAGCTTCACTGCCCTTCTCTGGACATGATTCAGCATTTCTATGTGTTTCTTGTAGTAGGGGATCCATAACTGGATGCAGGATTCAAAGTGAGGCCACATCACTGCCAAGTACAGGGAGGCAATCACTGCCCTGGTCCTGCTGTTCACACTATTTCTGATACAGGCCAGGATGCCATTAGCCTTCTTGGCGACCTGGGCACACTGCTGGCTCTATTGACTACAATCTAATTTAAGATCTAAAGTGAATCACCTGAGTTTTCACCTATTTTTTCTTTCCAAAGTTAAATTTTGCACTTGAGGCTATCTGAAGAATAGAAGTAAATTTTTGCTGTCTCTCAGCATACCATTCTGTTAACAGAGTTGTTTAAAATACAGCATATACGTAATTGCTAGCCGTTTTAATGGTTATTTTACCCAAAATTTCAACACTTAAATTTAAAATTAAGCCATGTGTTTTCAGTTCAGCAAAATGAAATAAATGCTTGTTGATAAAAGCTCTAATTCATTTACTTAATCCCTGCTCCCTTTTGACAAATAACTCCAGGAAAGAAAGTCATACTAGAAATTCTTAGAAACATCTATGTAATCATTTGTGTTTGTTTAGTTTTTTGTTTTTTTTAGAGAGGGCTGCTGTATCAAATATTTCTAAACAAAACTGGAAAATTCAGGGAAGTTAAAGAACTAGTGAAATGTGATCCGGATTCCCGGTGTAAACTCTTTCAGGTACTGTGTGCTTGCTTAGTGTCTGTGATAGCAGTGTGTCAGATCTGCATCCAGTCTGTATAGAAAACAGACAGCAATACTGCTGACCATTGCCTCTGATACCTGCTAGCTGAGTAGAGGAAAAGCAAAGCAGATGTTTCTACAAACCTCTTGGATAACTTTTTCCCATTGCTATGAACACTGATAATAAATTACCATCTTTTCCTACATTTAAAGGCATTTCAGTGCTAGACTTGGTTCTGTGATGAATACAGTTCAGAGAGGTCCTGCAGCAGCACCTATGCAGGTCTTATTAAAGCCAAGGAAGTTACAGAGCAGCACTAGGTCCCCAAGCTCTGTGTTCTGCTGCAGTGTGCTGCCTTTCCTCTGTCCACACATGCACAAGAGCCCCTGCTTGCTTTCAGGCAGACCTGGGCTATGCCAACAGCCAGAGCAGAAGGCATAAGTGCCTATGAAAGACACAGAAGCTTTTCTTGTTGATCTGAAGACATAATAATTTCTGAAAAAGAAAATGGTGATACTCAAAGAACCATCTCTCTAACTATTTCAGTGGATTTAAAAAAAAAAAAAAGGAAAAATCTAGAGGAATGATCCAAAGTCCCCTTGCTGTAGATTAACTCTGTAACTGCACTAGCACACTTCATTTTCCTTCCTTTTAGAGAGGCCGTGCTAAGGCATACAGGCTTATCAAATTACAGAAATGCAAGTAAAGAAATCAAATTCAAGAACAAAATGAAGTAGCCATTCTCTGAAGTAAATCCTCTTACAAAAACGTACTATTTAATTGAAAGGTGGTGTAACAGTAAATTAAAAGATCCCCATTTCTATAGGAAATATACTGACCAATTGAACAGTCAACTTGATTTATTTTTAAGCAGTATACTTCATGTAAAACTTCCAAAGATAAGCAAAGAAAGATCTTTTTACACCTATTTAAAGTGCAGGAAAAGATCAGGGGAAAATGTGAATGCAGCTGATCACAAGTTTTATGAATCAGTCCGTAAATTTTCTCGGAATACATGAGACTGGCAAAAGCTAATATCTTTGTTACTCCGAAGTGAGCCCTCTTATTTTAACTGCATAACATAGTCTATATATAACTGATAGCTTGGCAGCTCTTTCACTAAAAGCCTCCCATATCTGAAGTATACAAAGTGGAATAAATTGGTAGTGAGTGACTCTAAGACTGCACCTAAACCACTTGCAGGGGCAGCTTTGGAAAATACCCACTGACCCCAGAGGTCTGGGATCAGGTCCGTATTGACTAAAAGGCAGCATGACTCCACTAGCAATGAATGACAATGATTCTTTTCCTCTGGGAGGGAAAATAAAAGTCACTAACCCACCTACTAAAAACTAAGGAAAAGATAACACAATGCATTCAAGCACTGATACTAAAATCTAAATAGATGGTATTGTTAAAGTTTCATAAAGCCAACAAGCGCCTTTGGGGGCGATGTAAGAAGGCACCATCAGCAAAGACAGATCTGTGACCGGCCTGAGCTGCGGGTCTGTCCGTCTGTAACCCGAGAACTCCGAGAGCATCTCCGCTTGCAGCTCAGGCTGCTCTCGGTGCTCAGCCTCGGAGCTGACAGCCCTCAATCAACGCAGGGACTGTGCCACCTCCTGGCCGCCACACAGACGGCAGCCCCGGCTGCCCGCACGCCGGCCCGTGCCTTCAACAGCTGATGCAAAACTTGATTTCCAGTGAGGAAAATGCCGGCTACAAGTGCGATGCTCTTTGCGCTTTCCTTTTCATAAAGGTCCTTAGTGACTGCTTCCAACTGAATGACTTCTAACAAACTGATGTAAAGGACAGGACAATTTAAGGCATTTTATGTCATGGGAGGGACAAAGAAATGGGATGCTTTTTCCTCTGTTGGGGAAGTTTACTGAGCTGAGCACTGGCCCACCACCTCTTTCTTATATTCAAGTCAATTGAACTGGAAGAACTTGCTACGACTCTGAATATCATGGCAATGCTGCTCCACTAATCCCAGGGCAAATGTAAATTATACAATTCTCCTCAAATTCCAAGTCAGGTAAATTCAATTTTAGCTGCCTCTCCACAAATTCCAAGTTGGAGAAATCTCATTTTGGCTGCCTAATTTTCCATAACTATTCTTTAAGTCAGCTAATAAGTATTGCTTGGTAGAAACAGCAGGGAGGAACAGATGCTGTGTTTTATCCTAGAAAAAAATGTGTTTTTTTTCTCACAAAGGCAAATTGCTTTTAAAAAATCACATTACTTTGAATTATTTGTTCTAGTAAGTAACCTTAAGACACAGTAGACTGTGGTACAGATTTCAGTCCCAAAGCAGAAACTCTAAGGCCGAATTACTTGGAAAGTGTCTTAGGGACAAAAACACTTTCTTCCTATTTCATTTCAAATGAAAACCAGACCAGACCTAACCTTTCTTTCTCTTGAGTTCCTTTTTTTTCATGCTGCCAAGCTCCCCAAATTCTACTTATTCTTATACTTGTATCAACCAATGAGTTTAAAAAAGTTCTTCTGTCAGTCTTGATCACCTTTCTCTGCTTTCATTGCTGTTTTTTGAGATGTTAGGACCCCCTAGGGAAACATGGTACCTGTGCATGTTACCACTAATTGACTTCCACATCACTGTCTACTACTGCTGCCTACTCTTATACATAAGGACTGCATGAATGGATTGTTATTAACTCTCCTCCCAGCCAATACATGCAGGAGATCTAAATAAAACTCAAATATTTAAATCCACTTGGGTAATTTGGATTGCACGCTCTCAATATAAGTTCCCAAAACACATCTTTGCAATACTTATTTTCCATTTATTTACCATCCTTCTTCTTTGGACCTTAATGATATAAGTCCAACCACTGGTCTAACTGTACCATTGTACAGTCCTAAAACGTAGCCATTTTTTGCATTTTTTTCATATTTTCTGTTTGTGTTTTTTGCTTTCTTTTTGTTTTGTTTTGTTTGCTCAGTTATGTTAATTAGGTTAAAAATCTCTGGTTATGCACAGCATTTTTCTTTCACAGTGTTTGAAATTTATTTTATATAGGCTGTGACAATCCATATGTTTATAAATTAACAGGGTATAATATTCTAAAAGGTCTAGTCAGTGGAGAATAAAAAAAATTACAGTAGGTATTTTTAAATTTCTTCTGAGTGGGAAAAACATCCTGTAAGTAGAGAACAGAATTTGCATAACTAGTAATTAATGAGCAATTTGAGTAGAGTACCAAACTAAATACTGAAAAGACGTTTAAGTAACACATTTATCCCTTTCGTAAGCTTTGAAAATTGTTCTTACTGAGTCACATCATGAATGATTCTTTCAGCTATTGTTTTAGAAAATATATCAATGAAGAAACAATTCTAGCTTTTATCAAAATTTAGGTGATATTGCACACAAAAAGACATTTCCTGCTCAGGAAAAAAAAAATTCAGTAGTGAAGATACTAAATTGTAAATAGTTTGATAACAGAGACAGTTACGCATGAATAATGGTAAGCCAGCGTTATGCAATTTAATTGTGTCTTAGTTAAGGCAGAGAGGTTTGCTGAGGTAACTAGATTGCTGCACAGATATATGCAATTCTAAATTTTATTTGGAGCTCAGCCTTGCATTAATACAAATCCAGGTCACTTGAAGATCCTCGTAGAATTTGCATGAAACAAGAGCTTTTCTCCAAGGTCATTTTAAGATAAAGAATCATAATGAAAGTCAGAACTTTCCAGCAAAATACACTTCTCTTATGATTTTGAATACAGAATTAGGCTTTGCAGTCTTGCCCTGAATATCTTTGTTTCCAGTTACCTGAGATCGAACAAAAGCTTAAGAGGTCTATAGGTATCCTAAACTCACCAGTATCATGGATCATAATGTATTGTGGATCAAAATGGGTATTTTAAAGACACATAATCAGAAGGTGATGCAAAGAATGACAGGATAAACCCAGGGATAAAATGTGTCAATTTTTGTCATAAATAATTGGATCAGATGTGTTTTAACCTCTCATTCTTTGATCTGCATCTTAAAAATAGCAGTGAAGGCCTGGTCTCACAAAAGAAAAGAGTAAAATACATTAAATGAAATTTTTGCGACAATTTAGTTTCTACCATCCCCAGATTTCAGAATCTCAGACATTGTGTGCCTCAGGGTGGTGCCAGTGGCTACAGCTTTCACTTCCATTGGTACCTCTCTCCTTGTACACGGGATTTGCTTTCTTCTTTATACATACTTTGAAGTCCAAGTGTCCCTGAATGAAACTTCAAAGCCTTACTGTGCCAAGGGAGTTAGGCTGGGGTGCATGGATACTGTAACTGATGGGAGACTACCCAGTGATGTTCATGATGATGGAAGAAGGCCTTCATCAATCGGCCTAAAGAAAAGCTGCAGTATGCACCCTCAAACATCGTACAGGACTTCTCACAAGGCAAAGGACAACATTTTTCAAGAGGGAAAGGGGAAATTGACTCATGAATCTCGAGCCATTAAGATTGCCCCCCCAAGTGACAAAAGAATTCAGTTCTCTAGGATTAGTCAGTCTTGTGTTAAATACACAGTGGAAAGCAAGTATAAAATCCTCAGCATGGCAAAATACTTCATCATGAGTTTTCCATCAGAACACAGTGCAAGGTTATACAAAGCTAAAGCATGACTGCATGGATTAACTTTGTTTTTTCTAATTTATTTTTTTTCTTAAAACTGAAACAGTTCACTTTTTTTTCCCCATTAAAGAAAAGAAATACTCCGTCATGATTGTTAGATTTCCAGGTGATCCATGACATTTGACAGAGCACCAAAAAGAAAGGCCAGAAAGCAAGCAGGGATTAATGACACTTTTGCCAAGTGATGAATTCTGTGGACCTGGAAACCTGGCATTTTGCATTCTGTCAAGATCAGAGCCGTTTTTAAGCTGTTTAAGTTGTGATTATTTTCTCACATCTGTTTCCTTAAAAACTAATTGTACATCTGAAGTTGCCTTTTTTAAATAATTCATAAAAACATAAATCCAAAGGAAAGTGGCAAAGGTATACAGAAACCCAGTCAAGTACAAAGAAAAGGGTCAAGTCAGCTGTAGTTATCTGAGCACTTCTCCCACTCCTGAAGTACTTAATTAGGCCTGTCTGACTGTTTGGCCTTGGGTTGATTTTTTCTTTCAAGAGAGCTGTTGACCTGATGGTATATTAAAACACACTCAGCTGTAGCTTCAAAATGGTTTCAGAAAACATTTGTAAATGCTGCTGTTTTGGCAATAGGGAAAAAATGTAGGCTAGCTAGTGAAACTCATGCATTTATAATTTTTTTTTCATGTTTCTGAATAGCCTTTTAGCTCTACCAATTACACAGATCAGCTAGACAACATCATTTAATGTAGGCAACAAAATGCCCAGAAGATCCTTATCTATGAAAACAAGAGCTTTCCCAAGTTTTGCAGGGTCTCCCAACCAGGCAATTAATTGAACTAATTCAAACAAGCCTGTATAAAGTTTATAGCTTCTGGAATTATTGTTGAGCTTACAGAAGCATTTTAAAGATTACATCCTCAAAACTTTTAGATCAATTATTTTACAGTAGGGGTAGATCTCTTGTTTTAAAATGCCTCTTTGTGCTGATCCATCATTTTTCCTAATATAGGCTATTTTTGCAGAACTAATTAGTAACTTATGCCTTGGAGAAAATTCTGTCTGTTGATTTGTCCTCTTCTTAGAAAAGAGAATTTTTAAACTTTTATTCTTATGAAGAAACTCATCTTCTATGAAGACAGAAGGAGAGAAGAAGATATTAGAAAGAAGAATTAAAAGGAGAGGAAAAAAAACCCCAAACTGAAAAACAACTCAATAGAGTTGCAGGCACAGTTGTTTTGAGAGGGAAAAGGGTTTTATCTTTTTCTTGTAGGCTAGTTCAAGGCTTTCCCACTAAGAGCTGTTCAAATGAGCAATCCTATGATTACTAGCACTGCCCTCCTCTTAATAATTTGGATGTGACTTCTCCCCCTCAGCATGGTACCAAGCAGGCTCCCGTTTTATATTTTGTTGTTGAAAGGGAGGCTGTCAGGGTTGACATTCTGAAATATCCATCTGGCTCCTTAAATGCTATCATGTCTCTTTTGTTTTCCCAAGTCTCCGATGAGAAGATGTTTGTCACTTAATTGCTGCTGAGGATCACAGATGATGGTTTATAGGTTTAGGCAAATTGCAGGCAGCACTTTGTTAACAAACGGTAGAGCACAATGGTACTTCATAATTATCCTATAGAGCTCAATTGGCCCTTAACGGCACCTGCATGTACAGCATCAGGGAGCCTTGTTTCAACACAAAAGCTCCTTCTTGTTAATTAACCTGTGTGCACTTGTTACAAATGAAACCTATTTGTTTCCACTTAATATATTTGCAGCTAGTTTAAATATTCATTTATTATTACGCTTGTTAAGTGAGGAGTGGAGAAGAATAGTTTGGATCACTTTCATTAGTATGCATTGAGCTTAAAAGAGGTGGCAAATAGACCAATATGTCAAGTATGTTCCTTTGTGCTTTCCTTCTTCTTGCTCCGTAGGTCCCCAAATTAGGCTAACAAAGATGTATATCTATTGCTGATTGAAATAATACAAAAGAAATGAGAAGTATAGGAGCTTCTGAGAAAAAAAATCAACAATGTCTCTGAAAGGGGCTTTGTACCAAATGACAAATACAACTCATTCTAACTGAAAAATGCCTTTTATTGCACATTTAAAATTTGTATGTACACAGGCAGGTTTTATTTGTATGTAAAAATCTGTGAAATAAACCCGAATCCAGTGTATTTAACTGTTACGACTTTATTCATGCTGTTCTAGTACAGGTGCCCTTTAATCTTTGACCAAAGAGTTTACTTCTATTTTATCCTTATAAGGACAGGAACTTTGCTTTTCAACTGATAGAAATTAGATAGAAACTGATAGAAAATGCTGTGTGCTTATTAAAAACTGTACATACATATAAAGAGCCGTTAATTCAACTGCATAAAGAGATTAATAAGCGATGATCGTTGTTGTTACCTTCCACTTTTAAAAAGAATATGTCAAATGCTTCTATTCCTGATACTGGGCAAAAAAAGAATATCTCTCAAATATTGATTTTGATTATTTGTTTCTCTTTGAGTAACTTTGTGGTCTGAAGATTTTCAATGACTTTGTTTTTAATGTGAGTAGTCACACAAATAATATAGATTACAGAGTAGATACAGCTGAGCAGTCGATAAAAGCTCAAGTTTCCTCCTTCTTTTTACTTGACTTTTTGAAGTAATTTCTAAAGAATACCACTGAAAGGGAATCTTATCCAACACAGATTTCCTTCTGAAAGGAAGCACAAAGGACAGTAGTCATTTCTTGGTTAGCTGGTGTGAATCCTGAATAATCCTCTTTCCTTCTACATGATTTAGATTCTAAGTGATGTCAGAAGCACTGACAGTAGAATCTAGCCCAGAGAGTTTCCCCCTTTGCACCTTGGTATTAGCAGATAAACATACTAAAGCTAGATGGAGGAGGAACGAGCAAAATTTTGGCTGCAGATGAGCTCTTGTAACAGCATACTGAAAAATGCCAAAAATACCTTAATACATTTATGTAAGATGCTTTCCAACAGCTGCTGATCAATTGCTGTGATACTTCTACTTAAAATTGCTCCAATAATGCATTTTAGAATAGGTTAGTATTGCCTCCTACATAGAGTAATATATATAATTTGTTCCAATTCATCATGGTCATATATTCTGCCCATTTTATTTAGAATTTCAACTTGCCAAGGGGAATTAATAACTCAGAGAAAATTGTAAGTTACTTGTATGATGTATGCTTAGAAGAGATATAAGTCAATATGGCTCAATAACATAGCAATTAAATGGAGATAGGAAAATCATACAGTAAGTTTGTATATGTGTGCATGTATGTGTGCATAGTCATTTTATATGTATATAAATTTTTCTTTTTCTTTTTTTTTCTTTTAGAAAGGAATTCAGTGTTTATATGACAGGTTGAGAATCAAAGTGGTATAAATATTTTCTAGTCACAGAGTAAATGTGATGGATTTGTAGCAGAGGAAGCTTCAGCACCTCATCATTCTGAAAAACATTTCTTTTTCCATAGTGAGAATATCTTTAGGAATCATATGTTACTATTCTCTTCTTTTAATCGTGGTTTCAGTGCTGAGGTTTCCAGCAGGTAAGATTAGAAAAGGCTCCTGTGATGCATATGTATCTTCTCGGCTATAGATGGCACTAAGTCAGCAGCCACTTTTGGTTATTACTGATTTACAGTGGATTTCATCAGTTATTTAGAAGTGAAAGTGCTTACCAGGTCAATGAGCATTCAAAGCCCTAATGAACTCTCATTAAAACATCTTTCATCTTCCAGGGCCCCAAAATCATTGCAACTCTCCAGCATGAGTTCTTCAGTTATTTCCAAAGCAAGTGGGAAAGCAAGCCATTATTTTTGCTGCTTCTGTGGTTTTTGTGATACTCTCATGCCTGCTGGAAATTTATAAAGTTACAAAAGCATAGAACATACCACTGCAACCAGCATAGATGGCATCTGATTGACTTGGGTTCACCACAATCTGACAGAGGCAAAAGAACACAACTTTCAGCAGTTTAAAGCATGTCTATCACTATTTAGTGAGCTGTATTTTAGATCCTTTTCATCTCTCCTAAATGCATCCAGCTAGTACGAGATTTCACTGCCCCTTTTAGATATACTTTTGCACAGTCCTTAGACTAGACCACCGGGCTACAGCCCTCTGTTTTTCACCTGTGAAAAAGCAGCAAATCCAGCCATATTTGGTGCCTGCAAGGTCGCTTCTTCAAAACAGGGTATTACTTATTCATTACAGAGTACACAGCATTTTGAGAAGGGAGATAAAGCAGTGAAAGACCTATTTCTGAATCTTGCTTACTCCTGTGAGTTTTGTTAACTTTTTCAGAGTGGGCACCCTTTTCCTCACCTGGAGGATACAGGCAGTTGCAGCATCCCTTACTTTCACAGCCTCCCTGAAGCATTTTCTTATAGCTAAAGGCTCCCCACATCACCCTTCTTTAGCCAGGGATTTATTTATTTTCTAAACAACTTAGTTTTCTTTTTAGGTGAGGCTTTGGTCAGGGAAAATATATCTGTTAGCCTGGTTGAAGATAAGGAAGTGCCTGTCTCACAGTTAATAGCTCCCTGCCTTCTTCCCTGTCACTTGGCTTTTTCTGGAGGTAGCTCATCTCTCCTGTTGTTTTGTTTCTAGCTTGCATTTACTCTAGAAGCCTCTGATTAAATTCTCTGAAGTCAAGTGGAATAATACCAAGTTAGAAAACATAGGTACATTCCACATTCAGAGAAAATAATACTTCTATCTTCCTCATTAGCCTCATAGGAATTTATGACTGAAAAGATAAAAGTGGAAAGCACTTACAACAAAGACTGTGTTCCAGAAGGTGACTGTAAAGCAGGATTTTTGTTAAGATGAGGACCTGCTAGCCCCTACATAGCTCACTATCATGTGTTCACTACTGATGGGGCACGTGGGTCTTATTTTTCATCTCTCTTGCTTCAGATTCTGCACTCCTTGACCCCTCCTCAAATGTCCATATCAAGTTGTTTTCTATAGTGATGAGTAGTAGTTTGCTCAACTTGAAGTTTTTGTTTCATACCTCCAGCATGTGAAGCTGTTTACATCATGTTCACTGTTATAATCAGTGATAAAACTTGCATAGGTACCTATTCTGCCACAGCCAATCCCACCATGTCCATGGTCTCATCTGTGTGCTTGCTCTGTCCATCAGCCTTCCTTCCTCATTAGCAATGATATATATTGCACTGTGTCTGTTTTAAGCATTTTCCTGCCTGTACATGCTGCCCAGTTGCCACTGACTAAGGGAGGACCTCATGACAGGTGGCAATGCTAAGGCAATGTGAGTCATTGAGAGGCTCGGAAAGTGCTAAAATGCTGCATATCTTGTTATGTGCCAGCTTTTTTATGACATTCACAAACCTCTACTCTCATTTGCTATTGCATGTGCTCAGGAATCAAGCCTCTATTGTAGCAGCATACTGCCATCACCGAACTGTGTAGTCACTGAGGTTCGAATTTGCCAAGACTCTGGGAAGTGTGCTCCATCTTCTTGCAGAACTACTTGGCATCACTATCCCCTGGGTGGGAAAAGAACCCCTTAGTTTTCCTCTGACTACTGAATGAAAACAAACACAATCCTATTATTAAAACTGACATCTCTCTTTGCTCCAGATGGATCTCTGAAGAAGAATACTTCCTTCACTATTTTACTGTAATATAGGTCTTTGTTTTTAAAATCTCTCTATATTCTGTTGGAATGGGACTGCCCATATCAACACAGTATGTACAGATAAAAGTGAATGCTTTTACAGCTGAATTTACTGCAGGTGAGCTTTCTCATAGTAGATAATTAATTTTGGAAATGTGAAAGTCAGATATATAAGAGCTTGGACTGAAATCCACATAGCCATGTTTTGGATTTAAACCCCTTCAAACATACCTGAACAATGTTAGATACCTCATATCAACAGTGTGATCAGAACAACTGCCAGAGCCAGTTTAGTGGGGGTCACATTGTTCTAGTTGGTTAAACTGAAATGCGTAGAAGAGGGTGAATGTGTTTCATATCCCAGAAGCTCAGGGCCCAGCTCAATGAAGGGCCAACACCAGACTGAACTCACAACTTCTAAATGGTCTTTTCAGATTCAGATAACTGCATTATATACCTTTCAAAAATAAGTCTTCTTTGCCAAACATCTTCACAGTGCAGCTTTCCTGTTCAGTGGCTAGGAAACCCACTTTAAAGAGGACTTGGATTTCATTCCCCTTTCATTGGCTGAGGTCCAAACCCACTGTTCCCACCTCTCAGGGGATGCCCTAAACAATGAGCAACCATCTGTTTGGGGCAAGAGGGGAGGGCTTGCTTCACTTCCCATGCTGGTGTCCTCCCACTACGCTGGAAGATGTCATGACTAATTGGACTCAGTAGTTAAATCACTCACCTGAGAATGGGGGAGATTTTGGTTCTTACTCTTGGTTCAAAGGCTGCTTCTGCAGTAAGATGCACTTCAGGTGAACCACTTTTCACACCTTCAGGTACATTAAGAACACAAGGAACTCTAGGTGAACACCCACAGATCCATATTAATACATGCAAGTGGATGTGTGTGCTTGTATATACGTATGCATATTAACACCTTCGAATCATTCTACTATACTGAAAATAGGCAGTAGACAATAATCCAATTAAAATAATCCAATTTAAAACCCTAGTAACAATATGTGAGTAAAAAAAGCTAATAGTTTTTTTTTTTAAATCACCTTTGCACAGAAAAAAAACAAAATGTGTGATTTTGACTACTAAAAACTGAAACAAGGTATTTTTTTACAACTGACCAGACAAAAAAACCTCTGAAATATTTTGCAAAAAAGTAAATAAAATTATTTTTTTAGGGAAAAAATATGTATGGCTGCAGACTATATTTTTTGCTAGAAGGGACATTACTTATTCAAGGTAATGTCAGGAAATTAACTGTGGTGTGTCTTACAGGAACATAGGAAATGTGACTTGCTAAGAGCTGGGACATGTTTTTCTCTGCAAGAGACAACTGCTGAGTTGATGTTTTGCTTATAAAATCCCACAGATAAAACGCTGGGAGTTGGAGAGAATAGGCTTTAAGCCATGATATGTGACTCACTGTTATATAATTTGGTAATTTCTCCCCACAAATGCATTAGACTTGAAATCCTTTCGAAATAATTATATGTATTATAACTATAGGAAGAGGTTCTAACTTTTCTAGTATCTCTTGGTGATCACATACCTCATTTCTGTGCATTAACCTACCATAATGAGGTTTTGTTAACCCTTTGAACAGCCAAGCAATATGAGTTTTTAGGTATCAGCTTGGACTGTCACATGGTTGACTTAGCACCAGTGAGCACTTCACAATCACTGATTCATTTTCCTCAATTTGTTAAGTGGCTAATTATAAAGGTTCACAAAAGAATTGACACAGGGGAAGGAGACAGCCACGCTTCTGTCAGCAGCCCCACGAGGCCTGTACAAGTGTCGCTTGTAAAAGGGAGCACAAATTAAACAATGGCTATAATAAGATCTAGGGGATGGTGGATAATGAAGGAAAACTTCCTGTGTAGATGCAAAACAGGCACTAAATGGGTTGTTTTTATGTTTGACAACAGGGCCCTTATGTAACTCTTCATGAATTCCGAGTCCGTCACTAAGGTAATATTCTTGGACTAGACTAGATCGTAACAAGCTAAGTAAAATGACTACTATTTATTTTGTGTCCATGACTGTGATTTCCAGTATCATTTCTATATTGTATTATATCAATAAGATTTTTTAAAGCAGAATACAGTGCATGCACTCTTTCCCAAAGAAGTAGGTATTTAGGAATTTTTTAGTAGATATAACTGTAAAATGAACAGTGTTTTGTTTAAAGAACAAATGCAATTGATGGGATAACAAATGATTTGCTCTATCTACAGTCATCAACCCTTAATTAAAATAACTGGATTTAAGCTAAAAAATAAATTTAGGCAGCAGCCTTTTTATTGATTGCAAGATTTATTTACAACAAATTGAACTTAATTTTGTTAGTTTAAGTTTTTAATGGAATTGAATGAAAGTCTTTTTTGTGCATGTGCTGTTTCTCCCTTTCACTGTAATACAGCTACTCTCTATGCATAGGGTTTGCATCATTATGTAAGACATTTGCAAATATGTATGGTGTGTTTGCCTATGGGAAAACCCTCTCTTCTAATGTATTCATGAAAGATGAATTAACAGTGCTTTAGGTATGATAGAGAGATTCATAGTATAGTCTATTATGAGACTGATATGAAGAAGCAAGCTCATCATTTAATAAGAAAAATGTTAATCTTTTACCATCATGGTAATATGTTTTATTTCTGAGAATGTCTTCCCTCTGCCATTGTCTTCTTATTAGTTATAATTTTAATTTACCATTTGTATTAGGCTGATATCTAGATAACAGTCAGGACCCCATTGTGCTGACACTGAACAATGACAGCATCCCTACCAGAAAGATCTTTGTGTCTATTTTCTTTTTTCTTTTGAATTTCTTGCTTCCCTTGATCTTCCCCTTTTCTTCGTAGTATAGACCTCAAGCATATCTCCTCCAGGATGCTGATATGATACTTTTGTCAGTCTTAATTAAAAAAAAAAAAAGAAAAAAAGAAAAAAGACCCAACACCCCCCTGTCCCAAACAACCTAGAACAGGTATGAAGGAATTTTCTGCCGGATATTGCAGTTCCTCATTTTGTCCAGGTCCCTGTTTTTCAGGTGACAAAATTTAAGCATTCTCTAGCCACCTGGTCAGAAATACTAGCACCTATCTGAAGGAAGACGTGTCAATTTCTCAAATTATGCTTTGCTGGCAGATATACTGCTTCCTTTGGCTCTGTCTCTGCTGTTCTATCAGCTGATGTCTCAAAGTTGCACTGTAGCCCAAACTACCCGATTGTCACCACACTAATTCCTGTGTTGACCCTAGAACAGGCCAACTGCCATCTCCAGCCAGGATGCAAATTCCACAAGCTTGCAAATCTTACGTTCAGACACACTCACATAGGCAACCCAGGAACAATTAGTTTGAGCTCTACTCTGAAAAGTAGAAATTGAACCTAGCAGACCGACCAAACTACAGCTCCTCTTGCATTTCATGAAGACATATAGTGGGACAAGGCAAAAGGACTACGAAGGGGGATTATATTGGGCAAGGACAAACAGAAACCCAGGAGACTGAATCCTTCGTCAGGTGGTGTTCTTACCTATTTATCTTTCTTTTTCTATGTGCATCTCACCATCTTCTTCTGAAGGCTTGCTAGTATCACTGTATCCATTCTTTCTCATCCCAAATTTCTCATTCACTTATTTTTAATTTCATGTAATCTGCACCAATTTCCTGCACATAATCCCCTGGGTAATGTACAACATGTGTGAATATCCTCTGTGAAACTGCTCTGCAGTTAAATACATTTTCTTACTGAAACAGAAAGATTTTGGAGAAACTGTAGGGATCCATGACATTTTAGTCATTAGTAGATTTGGACTCACAGTCTGTAGCTGAGGTGATAACCAGATTCAAGACTCTGTGCAGCTGCAATCAAAGCAAAATGTTTAATCCCACATGATTTCGAGGCAGCCTGTGGAAGGACCTAAGGTTTCTCATAGCGGATCAGATCACTAGCCAGTGGGTTATTATGCATCTTGGCCTGGGAACTGTACTAACAGGGCTTCTCATTTCATAAATTTCTGAAACATGAAGAACTATGATTTTTTTTTTTTACTGAGATACTGAACACCTTTGAAACTGTGTTTTCTTCCTGCATATTGCTTGTGATTGTTGTTTCAAAAAAGGAAGTACATTATGCTTCATAAGAACGTTGGCCCCAAACACACTTGTTAAAGAAAATAAAGACATGGCAGAGAGTCATTCTCTGTTGATTTTTGCATCTTCATATTTTCCTACATTCCTCTCCGTCTACTACCATTTCCTATTGCTCAATTGTCTCAGACACATCATTCTGTTGTCAATTAATAATGGATAATAAAAATAACAAATTCTTAGACTTTTTCTTTTAGTTCCTCAACCTGTCACCTTTTCTGATAATCTTACCCATATTTTTTGTAGCTTGCCTGACAACCTAATAGGTGAGTCTGACTCTTAAGGATGCAAGTCACCTTAACTTCTGCTAAAGTATGTTTTAAGTGAAGGTCATCTGTCCCTTTGAATTCAACATGTCCCTTAGAGGTCAACATGATAACCCGGTCTGGGTTTAGACATAGACAACAAAGTTTTATGCCTCTTTTTGGTACATGGAAAATTTTTCACCTGATCTTTTGAAAAATATTGAAAGCAAGCTATTTTTAACCAATGGAATTATTGCCTTAACCTAGTGTGACAATCTTTCTTTTTATGCTAGGGCAAAAAGGGCCTAGGGAGAGTAGAATGATAGCAAGTCTTGATTAGAAGCCTACACTAACAAGATTTCCAGATTTATTCTGCAAATTAAAGTAACAATCAGTATCTATTTTACAGAAAAAGTCACTAACTCTCAGCTTCCTCTTTTTCAAGATACATTAGTAATAACTGAAATCTTTAGCAAAACGTATAGTTGGATAAACATAAATGTAGACTGCATGTAAATATATAGGCGTGATTCGTGCAACTAAAGTGCTTGTGAGAGAAAAGTAAAAAAAATATTGTATAGCAAAACCGATATAATAAAGCTCATGTTTACCTTTAAAAAAACTCTTTAAATAGGATTTAGCATATAAACTGAAATCCAGTGGGACTGGAGGCTCCCTGTACAGAACTACAGGCAAAAGCACCTGGCATGCCTCAGCTATCAAAAGAAGCCATTCACAATTGCATGCACAGCCCCACTATCAGAGTTTCATGAGCATATCTGATATGTGGAATCAGTTTGATAGCTACCTAACCATTTTATATGGGCAATAACAATATCAACATGCATGATCCTTATAAATAGATACACAAATTTCAAAAATAATTGTACAGTGACTTCTGTACATTGTCTTGAACCTCTATGACATTAGGAATTGAGACTATGAATTTTTTGTCTAAGTGTATATTCACTAAGTCACATGGATTCATTTCAGCTTTGTATATGCATTCAAAACAAACTAATTTGCATTTCTAAAAGGTACGGTATTCACCATCCCTTTCATTAACAATAAATTCTAAATATTCTCTGGACAGCATTTAAATTTGAAACCATCGTTAATGGATTTTGTTGCAGTTTGGAGTCCTCGGAGGTTTTTTGTTGTTTTTTTTTTGTTGTTGCTGTTTTGTTTGTGTGGGTTTTTTTGGTTTGGTTTGGTTTTTAATGTCTGTCCTATCCATTTTAAATTTTGAGTGTGATAATGTTTCCCCACTATTTGAACCAAGCTATTATTAAGGGATTGAAGTTTTCTGGTGAATGAAGCAGCCCAACTGCTTTTCATGACAAAGTTGGTAATTAGAAGGCCAATTTAATGGCGAATCAGGCAGAAATATTCAAACCATGACAAATGACTTTAATAATACAGCTTGCAATGCTTGAACAGAAATAAATTTCACTTCTGAAACTCTCGTCTTTATGCCTGCCTGGAAGATAAAACTGTCCAGGAGGTATTTTGTACCCTTTATTCAGTTAAGCTTTTACTAGAACTTAAGCAGGCCAAATAGCTTGTAAATGCAAAAGCATCATTCAAGGTCTTACGATTTTTTTCACCTGAAGGTAGGCTGTGTTGAGAATTCTGTATAAGTCAAAGATTTATTTTTTTTTAACATCCTGCTTAACCACTGCAATAGTGTTTCATTGTTTTATCTCTGACTTGAAGCATTAGCAATAGTCTACATTGGCTTCAAAACTGAAAGCTAATTTCAGTGTTTGTCATAAGTTTGTTAAGGCCACATGCATTCCACAGTTTGAAAAATTTCATTATTCTGTCCATGCTGGGGCTTCGTAATTGGATAGTAAGGATGTTCAAAGACTAATTTAGTGAATTGCACAATATTTTAAATGGAATTATGCAGGTTTATGGGGCCTCAGGGGATTGAGCTAGGAGCCTCTTGAGAAAATCTGTTTATCAGTAAATGATATTAGCAGCTTTCACCTAGCTTTTGTCTTCATTAAATTGCTGCTCTTCCAATTGAGGGTCACATCTGAGGACTGCTTTGATAATTTGTCATTATTGTCTTGTTTATTGGAGCATAAAGTTGATACAGCAGAGGTTGTGCAGTTTATATACAATGTGCAAAGAAGTTTTGCCTATCAGCTCTGCCAAGTTTTTATCATAGGAAAATAAGTCAGGACACAAGAAAGTGTTAACATGTCCACTATTCTAATGTACTCTAAATCAGCACACCCCTGCATGTTAATTTCTTAATATTTTCTAATTGAATGTAATATTTTTATACTCCAGGTTATATCAAATTGTGTTTTCTTCTATCATTTTTAACTGCTAGTTTGAAATATTTCTTTTTTAAAATTAAGTAAATTTCGTCTTTCTGTTAGCCTGCCCCTTTTTCAAACATACTCTGGATTTACTTTAGTGTAAATATAACCAGAGTTTGTCTCAATCTATTGAATTTAATTTCCTGTCAAATAGTGAATGCAGCAGACTTGGTCTATATTTTAGAGCACCAAGACCATGTTTACATTATTGTTTACATTATAGAATTTTGGTAAAACGTAAGAATGCTTCTATTTCTGGGAAGGATAGCTGTAGATATAGACTGACTATCATCCAATTATTTGATTCCTTTCATGTTATCAACACCATAGAAAATTTTTAATTTTTCTAGCACTAACTATATCATAGTATCATAAAAACATAGAATATACTGAGTTGGAAAGGACCCATTAGGATCACCAAGTTTAACTCCTGTCCCTGCACAAGGCCATCCTCAGGAGTCACACCGTGTGCCTGAGGACATTGTCCAAACACTTCTTGAACTCTGTCAGGCTTGGTGCTCCGACCATGTCCCTGGGGAACCTGTTCCAGTGCCCAGCCACCCTTTGGGTGAAAAATTTCTCCTAATATCCAACCTAAACCTCCCCCGACTCAGCTTCATGTTGTTTCCTCAAGTTCTTTCACTGGTCACAAGAATGAAGAGGTTGGTACTTGTGCCTCTGTACCAATGATGTTCTATATAAATTGAGAGACTATTGAGCAGCTTTATACATGTTTTTTTCAGGTGAATTATATATCCTTTCAGACTTTATTTATGTGTAGAGTTCATATGCTTTTTATAACATGTATGAATTAGGCTAATTTAAATTGCTTGAGAAGACTTGCCAGTATCACTACATTTTTTCTGTGCTTAAATTATCCTGCATCCTAAGACTGAAAGAGCACTCTTCGTGTTATATTTTATACTAGTTTTCCAAGAAAAACTGAAACTTCTGAATTGAAAGTTATGCAAGTTTCTATCTAAAGTAGTTAAATGTGGGACAATTTGGGGGGCTTTGTTTCTAAGAATCAGTCATTTAAAAACATCTGAAACAAATATATATTTTTACTTTTTTCTTTTCTCAATTAAAAAGAAGGTATGTTCTTGACAAGCACTAATCCTCATTAATAGTTGCCTACACCTGGAACCCTTCGTAGTGAAAAACTTTCCTTCTCAGAAAGCTGCCTAGAAGCTGATTTAAATATCAAAACAGATTTTATTGTTTTATGAGATTTCAGTGTTCAAAGAAAAATGTTTGAACCTCTGTTCTACATTGTTGTGAAGAGGACTCAGATGTCAAAGAAACTCATGGCAAAAACTTAGTCCCTGCTCATGACCCAAGTAGATCCTTCAACCTAAATGGTTAAGCTCAACTGATCTGGAGACATTATGAAAAACTTTCTATGAAGTTTCATCCATTCCTAGGCAGAGCACCCCAAACTACCACTCCAGTCTGTAGGTCACATTTTGTTATCATATACAAATGTTCTTTTCACCCTGGCCACAAGCCACCAGATCGTCCTTCCATCCTTTCTCTTTTCCTCTTCTTATCCTATGCACTGTTTTCCTTCCCTGCAGGATTACTGTTTCTTGACACACTAGCATTTTATAGACCCCTTTATCTTCTCAAATTAACTCAATGTGTTTCCCCAGTTTAATTTTTTTTTACCTCTTAACCCTCTGTTATCTTTGCCATATCAGTTCCCTTTTCCTACCTACTCTGGACATTGCCTAAATCCCCCAATTTTAATGGAGTCAATGTGCAAATTTTAAGAGTTGGAGAGGTAAAGATTGCAGCTAAATGGTTGGACACAACAGTCTTAGAGGTCTTTTCCAACCTTAATGATTCCATAATTCCATAAAACCCTTGTGCCTGGATTACACCAGTAATTCAATGATTATTTTTAGTTGTTTTATATGCTCCGGTGCTAAATTTTATGTCTTTAAGCATTTGTTGATTTTGGTTCCTTGCTTAATGTCTCCTTGTGCTGTTCTTGTGCTGTTGAGAGCCAGTCTGAACAACTGAGGAAGATATTTAAACTCAACTACGAAATATATCTTACTTATTTTGAGGATGAAGCCTGTTGCTACTGACAGAATGTAAATAGCTACAATACTATGGATGTGAGCTCCTGAAGATGTAATTTGGTACAGATTCCTGAAGATGTAATTTGGTACAGATTCAATAAAAAAAAAATCTTATGAGAATATTCAGTGGTTCCATTATTCCCTTACCTGGAGCAGAGTAAAACCAGTTCAGGCTGTTTACACCTTTGAGTGTTTTCACCAGAGACTATTGCATGCACTTTTACTAACTAGTAGTTGTGAAATGCGCGGTGAGGGGTTAGCTGGTCCAGATCCTCTCCATAGTTTCTGCAGTTTTTTCTTTCTTGTGGGGCCAGAAGACCTTGTTCTCTATTTTTATGTTTTGGTGAGATATCAGCTCTGGAAAGGGAGAAAACAAAATGGGCCTGTTGCACAACGACTATTTATGTGCTATGCAGTCATTGTACAAACAGTTGCAGGCATGATAACCTGGAGAAATCACAGAATCACAGAAAGTAATAATTTGTTACCCTTGGCAACAAATTTCTGCTGCCCCACATCTGAGCTCAGATTTACATTGATTTGAAATGTTTCTGAATTTTGCACACTTGATTACGCTAGCACCTTCTGTAAGAGCTAAGAGTTGGTCAGGAGGAGAAGAGGTCACAGAAACTCTTTGGTATGAGATCTCTGACAGGCTGAAGGTTCCTCCAGTTTGCTTTTAGAAGAAAAAAGACAGTCAGCTATGGTTCCCCTAAGGGACTTATGGAATTCACAGTAAGGAGTAAGACAGTGTCCCAGGTAGCCTCAGTAACTTCTTGGTATAGATGTCCATCTCTGAGAAAGGACAGAAGTTAAAATATTTCTTTGTCTTTCATTATTCCCATTGGCTATTTCAGACACTGAACACTTACCAATATTCTTCTGTTGTTCATCCTAATATTAGATACTGAGCATTTCCCACTCCATTGTGAAAAAAAACTCAAGAGCATAACTTGATCTTGTGATTATTATTCAGGGAGCTGACAAACGAAAATTAAGCATGGCATCACTGAGCATCATGAATTTGCAATACTTTTCCAGATCTGGTCCTCAGTAAACACATTGCATTGCAGTCACTCCTACAGATTCAGAAACTGTGGATCAAATCTTTGTTACTACAAGTGATAGTTGTCATCTATGACCCTTTAAATAAGGCATCTATAATTCAAAAAAAGTCATGACTGTAGTTACTGCAGGAAAAGATAAATCTCAGATGAACTTGAAATTAAGCCAGTCTACTTTACCTGTAACTTTTATGAAAGGATGCTCTTGTAACTTTGATAAAGTATATGTCAGCATGTCCTGCAACAGTTAGGAATACATATGTGGGACTTCAGTACAAATAATTTTGTTGACTTATTACAACTAAATTAAAATATTTATTATTTTTGTTTTGCTTTAGTGAAAACAATTTTGAATGTGGAATAAACATTTTTGCTAAAAATAAAGTAATATTAGACTATGAAAATATTCTGAACAACTGAATGTGAGGCATCATAGTCATAGGTTAGAAAGAAACATACAACTCCAACAATTGCTTTGAGAGAAAGTTAAAATATTAATGAATTTAAATATGAAAGTGAGATTATCACAGAGGACAATGAAAAAGTATAAAATTTATGTAGTGGGAGCAGCTCAGCCATTGTGAATACGACACACGCTCATTCTCCCAGTTAATCTGCTCTGTGTTTATATACATATTTTTCAATTCTCAGGGGACATCAAAATGGTAATGATTTCCTATTTTTGTAAACAGATGATAATACAAGCTTTCATGACAGCTGTTACTTCAAAAATGATCTAAAATATTTATGCAAATTACAGATTTTAAAATCTTTTATTGAAGGTGTTTTCCATTCTTGAGAAAGACTCTGACAATTAAAAATAAAAACAAAAAAGCATCACAACCATGCCTGTTATTGTTTGGTCCATAACAAAGACAGCTGTACATACCCTTAGTGTGAGTTGCTTTTTTCCAAGCAAACTTGCTTAGTAAAATTGGACAATTTATCACCCCAGTGCCTGCAGCACTATACACTACATGCAAGTGATTAGTTTGCCACTTCAGCTACCAGCTTTGATACACCCCTGAGAAACTTGCAGTCTGAATGAAAAGGTCAGCATGGAGCTTAAACCAACTCTTGGGGACCAGATGGTCCAGGGGGACAAATAGCAGGTTATGGTGTCTTCTGCCTATCTCAGCAGGAGATAGGGGCCTGGGAAGGTTGCTCTGCACAGCAACCCACAGAGGGGTTCTGGTGCACTCTGACTTACAATGTAGACAATACGAAGTTAGGCATGCAAATGTGGCGTCCAGATGCTCCACAGGGTTCACTGATCTCCTGCAATTACGTGTCTTCCCCTCCTGTAACTGTGTGAACTAGCAAGAATAGCCACGTCTCTCAGTTAGACACAACGCTGGAAAGAATGAATATGAGCTTCTTGTGATTTGTTCACTTAATCTCATGAAACCCATGAATCTGACAGATCTGAGAACTACAGTCCCTATTGAGTCCTGCTCCCTGCACAGGTTTGCTAGGCAAACTTGCACTTTCAACACTTTTTTTGTGAATATGTGAGTAAAATATTCAATCTCCAAGGCTTTCACACTCACTCAATTCAATTGCATAATGCAAAACTGTGTACAACAGTAATTTTTAGGGCGCACACAGCCTTATCTGAACCGAATAAATTCTTCACTAGTTGTTGTATTTTAAAAAGCCCTAAAAATAGTTTTAAGAAGGCTTTGCTCTTCCACAATATGACAAAAATAACTGGAATAGCAATTCTGGCTGCCTTTGAGGGATAACAGTAGAAGGTCTCCTTGAATCTGATAGCACCAGTAGTTAGACTGTGCACAGCTAGAAAGAAAAAAAAATAAAAAATTGATCTCTATCCTCTAAATAACCAGAAATGAAAACCAGTACTGGTTTAATTTGGCCAGTGAGTCAATAGAAAAGGGGAACCAGACTTTATCTGAAACTGCAATAGGCTTAGAGTTAATAACCACTTAATCTCATTTAAAAACAAACACAAAACAACACAACAAAATAGAAAATTTTTGTCTGCAACTTACCATAAATGCTTCACTCTAGATCTGCCCCAAACTGGAGATTTCTAGGATTTCTGTACATTTTTCATAAATATGAGAGCCAGCAGCAGAAACTGTTTTCAGACTTGTGAATGCATACGGAATCCAGACAGTCTGGGATCAAGACCTGATTCCTAGAAAGATTTTATGCTTAGTAGATCAAAGTCTTTAGCAAAATTACTTGAGCCACATTATAATTGGCTGAGAAAACAAGTACGTAATATGCATAAATAGAACAGAACTTTCAGAAGCCCATTCATTGATTTTATACAGAACAATGATTATATGTTCTACAGATAAATGGACAAAGGCTGTTGTCTTGGAAAGTCTGTTATGAACGATCCTGAGTGCTTATTCAACGTGCCGTGTCCGAGCCTTTATTTCACTGGCAACACAGGAAACTTGGCCTCGGACCTTCGGACAGTTCTACTGGGCTCCTAAACTCTAGGCACTGCTCAGACGCCTGCTTGGGGTGGCCAGATCCCGAGCCAGCTTCCTGCCTGCTTGTCAGTGGGTGCTCTCAGTTTCACAGCAGCTTTCTTACAGACAGTTTCAATGAGGGGGCTCCTCAGCTGCTCATTGAGGGGTGCTTTGCAGCTTACTTTTCTATTTACAAGGGCACTCCTTTCTGTTTTGGTGTATATATGCTCCACATGTTACTGAATTTGCTTTCTTCCCATAACAACTGTCTGGATGATTTTTGGATAAAAAAGTTTGAACATAACCAGAATATTATGAAAGCTTTATATCTTCTTTTTTCTTTTGGTCATCCTAAACAATAAATCCTATAACAAATTTCCATAAAACCAAAGTTTCTTTGTGAAACATTGTATGCAAAATACTTGATTCTGTTGTACATCTTTAATATTTCTATACTTCCATTACAGCAGGAAATTTCTTTTGAATTCCCCTCTTTAGAAAAAGGAAGTTTTAGCCCCTTGAAGACCCAATAAATTACTAAAACAGGGCAATTTATGATCTTCCATGTATCTCTGCAAAGAAAATTCTCCCTGCAGGTAGACTCAGTCTGTCTAAGATTCAAAGATATTAGAGGCAATTTTATGAAAGGGATCATTAATTATAAGACATGAAATTTTAATAGGAGGCTCCTTTTTCCTGATATCTTGCATGAGCCAAGATCAAAGTAACTCCTGTATGTTGACCTAGTAAGCATGTTAACTGAGTGGATCAGCTTCTCTGTCTGTCTTTTTAACCTCAGAAAAATTACAGAAGTGATGTATTTTAGGAGACAGTGCATTTCAGTGTCATGTATGTAATCATACAAGATGGATAAATGCTGCTACTTGTTCATGACAGCAGAGAATTGGGTCCCACCAGTGATGGTTAAACATACTTGTCATAACCGGAACAAAGGTTCCTGATGCCTTATCAAACACGACTGAGATTTGCATGTTGCATGGTCAAGTTGATTGATGTTTGACAAGATGCCCAGATGCACCTGTTCCTTTATAATGGAGTCATACAAGCTGTTTTCCTTCCATATAACCCTATTGTGATGATACCAATTCAGCTTTTTCCGCATACTTGTGCAAAAATACACACCATCTTCTTGCATTAAGGTTGAGACCTCAAGGCATTTGTATCACTCTGCATCAGTGATCTTTTCTCTGCCCCTTCCATCTTTATGTCATCTGAAAACTTTATTAGTGATGATTTAATATTTTATTCTGAGACATTGATAAAAATGTTAAGTAGAACTAAACCCATTGGAATTTACCTAGAAATACACCCAGACAACAATGATTAGTCATTTACAATTACATCTGGAGAGATATCAATTAACCTGTTTTTAATCTGTTTAATTGGTGCTATATAACATATTGTTCTAATTCCATAATAAAAATGACACAAGTCACCAAGTCAAATGTCTCAAAGGAGTTTTAGTGTATTATATCCACACAATTGCCCTTAGTAACTAAACTTCTAATCATGTTACAGACTCAAAACCAAATTTTCAAGAGTTCATATTGATTAGCATTAATCACATTATTGTGCCTTAATTCTTTGTTAACGAAGTTGCATATAATCTGTTATTTTGCACAGGACAATAAGTCTATTATTATCTCAGCCCTTTACTTTAGGTTTTCCTCTATCAATTTTGATCTTCAGAGTCTTTTAAGAGCTATTGAAAAGAGAGCACCTATGGCTCAGGGTCATGCTCTTTTAGAAATATTCTATTTCTTGCATAACAGTCTCCTGTTGATTTATTGTTGATTAATTCTGATATCTGTTTTAACTGAATTGTTTTAGCACTAGAATGTATTTCATCATCCTCTAAAGAGACCATATCATCTGATTTTTTCCCATTTTTAAAAATACTTGCTTATTGAATGGTTCTGTCTTTTCCGTATGCAACTGCTTTTGTTAAGATTTCTTTTGTTGGTTCACTTCAAAAATATCTTTCTGTTATCTTTAATGTTACTTGCCACAGATTTTCATTGTGTCCTTTTGCTTCCTTTATCACTTCCTTCAGTTTCTAAGTTTTCACATACATACAGTTCATATCAAATTCTTTTTACTTGTGTTATACAGATACTATCTTTATTTTGAAGCTAATATATCTCACAAACATCTAATTCTTTCATACTAGTAAGCAAATATAAGTTTATGGAGAAACAATAACTTATCCATATTTAAAATTGAAATTCATTTCCAGCATGCATGTCTGATTTTGGTCCTCAACTCCAAATGTAAGATAAATACATATTATATATATATCTGCTTCATAGTGCCATATAAGGTCTGCATCTGAGGTTGAATTTCCTATCAGATTTTAAGAAAAATAAACATATTGTTAATAAATTATGAGATCCTAAATGTCTACATCTTCTTCAGAATAGCAATAAAAAAGCAGCTAAGATTTGCTTTTGCTGAGCAGAAAAAAAAAATGCGACAGAGAGACCTTCATATGCCTCACACATACAAGGTGTGAGGCTGCACACCATAAAGCCAAACAGGTTAAATCATGATCTCCCAGTTTCTGAATCAGTACTGTAAGAATTAAGTAATTGATGAAAGGATAAATGCACGTTTTATGGGAGGGAGTGGGTCTGACTGCGAATTTCCGTGTTGTTACTGTGTATCAATATGTAATCCAGCTTCTAACATGTCAAGCTTAGAGCAAGACTTAAGCAGAGGAAACTCAACTGGTGAAGTGTCAATGGCTTTATGATGCTTGGCGGTTCAGCCATGTACAGGCAACAGACTTTAGTCCCTAAAATACATTTTATAGCCAAACCAGAAGTATGCTTAGTGTCTCAGATACTTCTGTGATTTCTGCAGGCTTTTGTGCACCACACTTCACTTCTGGGACCAGGTACCTAAGACTTTTAGTGAATTTGTCTTCTGGTGCTGATAATACCATATGTAGTGCATCCCCAGCTACACTCAGCACAGGCTCTAACAGAAAAGCTGCCAGCATTTGCTCAGTAGATGTTTTTGCTGAGTTGGCTGCAACTGGATCCTCCAGAGTATTGTATAGCTTTTTCCAAATGTAATAATTAGGATTCTTCGGACCAGTAGGACAAGCTGATTGCCATTAGCAGTGCCTTTTTCTCCCTATTACCACATGTGAACTAGTGTTTGTTTTTGTTATTGTAAAAGTAAAGTATGACTGCATTTTCCTCATTTCCTTTTGATCCTAATCCTCAGTTTGCCCCTGAACTTGTGATATCCCCTCTCCATTTCACAGTGTTTGATCTAGCTATTCTAAAATCAGGGAACACATAAAATCACAGCATCCAGAACTCATGTTAAGAAATTAATTTGGAGAGCAAAGGCTTCCCCCTCCCCTCAGCTCTATTATTTCAGCAAAAAGGCAAATGAGTTCACAGCGAAGGACATGATCCAAACTATACCACATCTTAGTTTCCATGACACCCTTATGGCTGCTTTCTGTGAACTGTGCACTGGCCCAGCCTTGTGCTGAATTTCCATCCCTTGAAAGTAAAGGTGAACATGGGGCTGCTGTAGATCCTTAAGCTTCATCTTGATACACAGTAGTGCTACTCAGACAGGGATACTGCAAGAATCCTTGGGAACAAAGTCTTACAATCTTTACCATAGATGTAACCTCACCTGAGCTTTCATTAGAACTATTTTTATACGCAAATCACATAGGAACTAGAATAAGAGATTACTCTATAATCTTCTCATCTAACTGACACCATGGTGTACAATTCATCACCACAGCATCCTTCTCCTGTGCCTCATTCCGTGTTTGAAAATTGCTTGAAGGATTTTCATGTTTAAATGATTTAATATGATATTGATTTCTGATTTTTTGTAAAGTTTACTAAACTGATTGTTCTTTTGCTTTGTCAGTGTTATTGGTAACAACAAGAGAATGTGTTACCTGCTGGCTACTGTCAGTTATCAGGCAGAGAAAATAAAGTATTCACACTTACTTCTTGTTAAGCATGACATTTTAATAATATTTTGTAAAAATATTCTTATTTTTTCCTGGTTTTGTTTCTGCTTTATATTTTCCAAAACTGCCCCCCTCCCCTACTGCCTGCTGCTTTTTATTACTGTGTCTTTCTTCTGTCTCTTTTTTACAGCAAATAAGTTCTTTATAATTAGAAGAATTTGCATCAAATAAAAAGAAATTTCTATTAGATTCCTCATCAAATAAAACCCCTGAAGTCAACAGTACACCAAGCAAAATTGCTGCAAGTAAACAGATCATTTTGTTAGCTGGTCAAAAAGATATTTTTTACAAAGTACCAGGGAAAGAAAGTTAGAGATCTCTCTAGACATCTTTGCAGAGAGCTAAATAAAGAGATTTCCTTCATATATGAAAAATAAAAAGTGAATGACTTTATCAGGATACTAATAAACACAAGTATGATTAACTCTACATAAACCTTAAATGATGACAAAGCTAGCTACTCATTTCCAAATATATGGTTACCTTTCTTAGGATGAGTGTGTCTCAAAGAGCAGCAAAATTACCACTGAAGAGTTTTTGTCTCATGGACAATGAATTTCAGGGTGATTACTCCAATACAGTAATGAACTGAGCAAGAGTCTTCCATGTAACTTAAGAGTCAGCATCTTTCTTCTGATTTTGCCTGGTATGTAGGCAGAAAATGGATACTGGGGCAGCCTAAACAATTTAAAGGTAATTCACACAACCTGATCTGCTGCAAACATCTGCACTGGAGCTTGTTGTCTGACCTTCCTTTTCTGTTCCTGGAAAGGAAGAGGTGTTTCTAAGGAAAGAGTGATTCATGACATCACAAATTAGGCCATGATGATACATGAGAGAAATCACATCCCCAAATAAGTCTCTTTCCAGTAACTACAGGAATACACCATGACTAAGGTGGATGCAGATGTTTCTGTTGCATACATACAGAGTTAGTGGACCTTCATGTCCCTCTTGGTTAGAGGAGGGTGATGCTGATCATTTCTTAAGGAAACCAGGCATAAGGCCATGCGTATTCCATTGACTGTATATCTTTCACTCATAGGCAATTTCTGAATCCATTGATCAATTCCTCTGATTCTGTGTTGCTAGTTGCAACATAATTTGGCAAAGAAAAATAATCTGAAAGATGCTTGGATACTCAAGCAAGTGAAAATTGTTATAATTATTTTAAGATTACCTGCCCAGCTCCTCAGAAAACTGTTCTAAAGTAAACACTGGTCTAAAAGTAAAGATTTCATAACTGAAACTTATATGAATGATGCTCAGAATTTGTTAGTACAAAACCTTAACATGCTCATCCGCTGTCCTTCCTATTCTCATTTTAAATACTTCACTGACCTTTCTGAAGACATCCACTTGTCTGCTTTACCTCTATCTGACACAGTGGCCAGCTTATGTTTCTGCAATTCATAGGACAGAATTCATCCACAAAATTTCAGTGGTGTCTACTTCACTAATTTTTTTTTTTTAATTTCCTGCCTGCTTTTCACCTTAACTGTTGATATTTTAGATAGATGAGTAGCAACATGAGGCAAAACTGAATGGTGAAGTAGAGAGAAAAATGAGGAGGCACATAATAGTATTTTTAAACTACATAAAGATGTTGAAAGAGGTCAGGATTAATGTACTTAAATTAATGAGATTCCAGTTAGACATCTGGGAAACATTTCTGCCAGTAAAGTGGTAGATGAAGTTGCTTAGGGAGGCCGCAAGAGTTCCATCAATAGAAGTTTTTAAGAACAGGTTGAACAAACCTCTGCCAAGATTGGTGCTCATAACTGAACCTGCCCCGAGGAGTCTATTAAATTTGCATGAATTATGGTCACCACTCAAAAATGTTATATTAATACCACAAGAGTGTCATGATGCAAAAGATACACAGCAGAAGGCAACAGAGGCTTATCAAGAGTGATACTACTGCACTGCTGAAATTATGCTTTACTTTCTCCTCCTTGTCTTCCACTTAGCTTCTCTTTTCCCCCCCAAAAAAATATGGGAATGCAGTGCAATCCCTGAGAGTCCAAGATCAGAAAGAAGGGATGTGCCCTGAACAGGGAGGGAAGGGGATGAGACTTCTTGGTGTGTTACAGATACTCTTCCTTGCTGACTTCTTTCTTCCTCTTGCCATATCTTAATCACAGGGCTTGGAAAACTACTTTCCAGACATAGAGGCATACTCCGAGTCCTTTATCCACTGCCAGAGTGAGAACCTTTTCCTTCTCTGCCCCAGGAAATCTGAGCTTCAGGTCTAAAACAGAGACTGTCTCCCAAAAACTTCTCTCTGAACACAAATGTTGTCTGGACCATAATACCCTTTAATAGGATCCTTTCTCCTTGTTCTCTCCTCTTCCCCATCTGATTTACACTTCTTCAGGTCTCTTCTTGATCCACTTCTTCCCCTCCTTAGTTACCTCCTCATTTGCTAGTTATACTTTTTCTTGAACCATTTTTTCTCTCTTTGAATATCTCTTCTTATATCCAAAGCCAAAGTTTCTAGTTATGTTTCCTCTTTCAGAACTAAATCCCCTAATTTCAAATTAAACTAGTCCAGAATAATTGAATTAAGATCTGTGTAAATATAGAGACCTGTATAGGTTTACTGTTATTTATAATAACTGTGAAAAAAAAAAAAAGAAAAGGAGCATTTGACTGAATTAAATAAGATTTACTGCTCAATCATCTTCCCCCTCCATCCACCATACCACTCTGACAAAAATTATCAGATATTTTGTTTGCTTGTGTCATTTTGAAACGAGTTATAAAGCTATTTTAGTTTTTTCCTGAGAAAACCTTTTCACTCAAAGTATGCAACCTAGTTAGTTCGATATTTGCCACCTTTTATATGGAACAATTATTTTATTACTCTGAACGTGCATATCTCATCCAAATTCTTAGTTCTTTAAACACATTCTTTGGTGGAAAATATCCAACTCCATTGTACTGTCAGTTATTTCACAGAACATGAAAGTAGTGACACACAGGCAAAAAGATACACACACATACATTTGTTTAAGCTTTTTAATAAATGTATCTGTAACTCAATGACTAATCAGGAGAGACAGAAGAAAAAAAATTAAGGTAAATAAATATTAAGAGAAAATACTGCAAGGTGGTCAGCTATCACTGGAACTATAAAACTGAGAGAAGGGGTAAATTAGATAGTGTGGAACCTGGGGATACTTATTTGCCATCAGCAGGGAGCAAGATGATGATGTAACACACAGCAGAAGGAGGAAGACTCATGTAAAGTTGGAAGAGATCCAGTTTGTGCTGGAGATTTATGCAGTTAATTTTGTCCCTTGACTGCATTCTGATGAGCATTTCTCCTAGACATACACCAAGAAAATTGCTACATTATAGCTGTGTTAATGGTAATCAGCATGCTAATGAGCACCAGAAGGTCGTTACAGAAAAGAGAAGTTCAAAGATGTATAACCTAGAGGAGAAGATGAAGTAAATCTTTAGGGAATGCAAGTGTCTTGTTTGTAGGTCATAGATTATTTGTTTTGGTCATTTTAGAGCACAGAGAGTTTAATTTAAGGACACAAAAAGATTAAACTTTTTGAATTTTAGTAGCAGCATAACATAATTAAATATATGCCTATGAAGTAGACAGCAAACGGGGCTGAATGTTTTTATTCTATTCTAATGTGTTCCTTGATAGAGATTAAACAAGTGTAGTTTATGTCTTTCATGATGTGGATCTACCACTTATTCATGCTTAATATAAAAATCAGAATAACACTTACAGCATTTTGTATTTTTCTAATGACACAAAGTAAAAGAGGAAAGGTTTTGTATAAAGAAATTCAGAGCAAGCATGTCAAAATATAAAGGGAACATTAAAAGGTAATAAAATCAGAGGAAAACGAAAATCTATTAATGTGTAAGAGATGCCAGTGAGATAAAAGAAATCATGCAAAATAGTAGTTACAAAATTAGTAAAAAAAGTTGAATATCAGTTACATAAATATCATAGGGAGTATGCAAAATGCTAAGCTGGTAAAGATCTTCCTATTTTATTCAAATTTCTAGTTCTGTTTCAAGAGGTTAATGTGCTTCCTGTTACTGAGAAAAGAACATGTATATGCATTTGTATGGTTTTCTAAGAAAGAAAATTAGACTGAATAAAGATTACATGTGTTCAGAAAAGTCCTCAGGGACAGGACTATTTCTTACAGAAATAGTGAAAGAATAAGTTTATAGGAGGTGTAACACCTCCTGTAGTTTAGGCAGGCCAGATGTATATGTAGATATTCCAAAGAAACCCCAATCCTACCTATATATTAGCAAGCAGCTGAAGTAGTTGAAGTTCAAAGGAGAACCGCATTTCCCACAACCAACAGGAAAAGTAGGAACAAAGGTTTTAAAAGGCCATTTGCATGTAGGAGGTTGAACAGGGCACAATAAGTTTTTCTGGAACTCTAGAAGCTAGAACATTACAGAAGAAAACACCAGCCCAAGCAAATACTCTCATCCCACTCTTTTTTCCCTTTGGTCCCTTGATTGATAGATCTTAGAGGGGAAAATTAATTACAGGTTGAATCACAAATCAATCCTATCTTGAGGTATGGGGAAAAAATTCATAGGATTGCCAGAGGAATTGGTAAGCTGTACTGGACAGCTAGAAACTGACCTCTTCAGAGAATCTGCATCTCTAATGCCCAACGCCTAAAACATATTTTAGATGCTACAACAAAAAGCCTTTGATCCATTCCAAGGGTCATATGTGGTTTAAAGCTTGTAAGATAATTCTAATCCTTCTTCCAAAAATTATGTCTGCATTGAAGTCTGATGCTTCCTGTGAGGATCAGTTCCACCAGTTAAAAGTGCATATCAGATCTATTACCATTTCAAAGATCTGATAGGATTATTTAGGCCTCCTTATAATAAATAGAGAGGCATTGCTACTTTCAGAAGGCAGACTCACCCTAACAGACATGACACAGAAGGGTCACCAACTTATGCAATCCCTGGTTGAAATACTCCTCAGCCCTGAGTCACCTACACCAGGCTGTTAAGATAGGAGCTAGGAGAGGCACTGGTTCTTTTTAAATGGTACCCGGAGGCCAGGCAAGAACCCCTGGGCACCTGATTTTCACACAGGCACATGGACAACTGAATTGAGGTGCTGCTTCTCAAGATGAGCTGTCCTCTAGGAGCATCTATCTTTTGACTGTAGAAGTTGTCTTGCAATAGCCACTTGCCTCTTAGATGTTTAAGAAGGAAAATACTTGAAATGGACATTATTTAGAGGAAAAAAAATTCTTCTTCAGAGTGTTTTGGGCTCTGTTCCTGCAAGTACTTTTCAAAACTGAGAAGGTTGACCTATTTTCTGAAGACACTGTTCAGTAATCGCTTTCTGTTCTTCTCTTTCTTTCAGAAGTGACCGGGATATAAATGGTGTAATGAAAAATGGATCAAAAAACCCTGCAATATCGACTGTGCCAATATGTGTAATTTGTATGACCAGACAGATGAAACAGTAATGACATTAATGGCCAAATCTGCAGAGAATCAAGTGTAATGACAAAATAATGTGAAAAATAACGACAGCAAAGACATGGAACAGAGATCATGTAGGGTGTGATGGATATGGCATGGGGTATGATCCCAAGAAAAGACAGTGCTCAGAAAAATGAACAAACCAAAAAACGTGAATAAATATAGAGTGTGCCAAACAAACAGAAAGTTGCATAAAGTAAGGATGACTGAATGCAGTAATTGTTAGAGAACACTGAAATTACCTTGGGGGAAAATGTTTTAAATGGTTTCCCATATGTCAAAGAACCTGCTTTGCACAGATACAGACTCAATATAGAGGTGGATCCAGGTCCCTAAGCTTGGTCTGTTGCTATTTTAGTTCCCTTAGGGTGTTTACATCACTGCCTATATAGCAGACAGATATGGCATGACACCTGTGGCAAAGCTAAGTCTGACTGAAGTGAGACTGAAGTGTGACTGAATTGCAATTGATGTGGCAATACATGACTGTGTTTCAACTATTGTACCTTATCCTGCAGAATAAAGACTGGGTTTGAGAAGATGGAAATCTCCCACAGAGAACAGCTAAGGCCTAGCAGGAACTGAAACCAACCACTATCTTATGAAGTTGAACCAAAAATATAAAGAAATTAAATAAATTGCATAGGTTGCATAAATACAGACTATATGGAGCAACAGAAGGACCAGCACTCCCAACACAGGCATTTCAATGAAGTGGGTTTTTTATTGTTCTGAACATAGCTGAGCCTAAAAAAAAGATGCTGAGAGAACTGAAACATGGCATTTGAAGGTCTCTCCTAGTCACCTGAAAAGTCAAGGGATTAAATTATTTCTTTAATGACTTTCTTCGATAATTTTACTTTTTTACCCATAGCATGGCCTCAAAGGGAAATGTGAATTCAAAACATTGCAGCTTCCTTGTACAGAGGGAATAATGACTGAGTTGTTAAGGTTTAGTTTCTTTGGAAAATTAGACATGCTGGTAAGATTTGGCAATTTTCCACAGACATAAGAAAAACTAATGCTAGCTTTTTACAGTTACTTTTTGGAATGTAAGCCAATCAGCTTCTGAGGTATTCCATCATACACTGAATGCCTTATTAAGATGTCTTCTAGGAAGGAAAATATTAAAAGGTATAGTATTTGTGGCAGGCAAAGTACTATTCTGTGAGTGATCCTGGTGAATACTGCACAGTACAATAGGAACCCAAAAGAAAATTAAAGTGTACAACTTGTTTTGTAGGGCTTTCTAATTCACAGTCAAATTAAAACTGTTAAAATTTAAATTAAAAAATTTAATTAAAAATGGTAATACAAATTTCAAAATTCAGATTTTTCCCCCACTAGTCCCCAAAGAATAAGATAATAACTTTTAGCTAGCAACAAAATTATCATAATTTAGACTGAAATGATATATCAAGGAGAAACAGATTACAAAAAAATCCAAAACTTGCCAAATCTACAATTCAGGTCCAGTCAAAAAACCTGACCTATTCACTGAATTTTAAAAGCATGAATATTGAATCACTAAAAAATTATGAATTTAAATTGGCTGTTAACATAGTTCCTAGAAGAAATATTTTCTTCCAGATTAGGCATGTCAAAGCCATAATTTTTTTTTACAATAAACGGGTAAAAATACTGTTGCTGTAGGGCTTTCATGAATTTGTAGATTTTTATACTTCTAGGTATACTTCTCACATATAGCATAGCTAACAACCTCTGACCCTGTGTTAGCTGTCTTAAGGGTCAGATAATAGCTGGAACACTGCACAAGGAAAACATGTACCAGAGCTAAGGCAACTAGATACCACGTTAGTCAAAACAAGAAAGCAAAGCCCAGCAACCTTGGAGAAGCTCCAATAAGGCAAAGGGGTCTTAAGACCTCCAACTCAATTCTGGGAGAGGCGTGCCATGAGGCGGAACCAAGGGAAGTTCTGGGCATGGACAAATCTTAGATTGGATGGGACCTTTAGATATGATAATTGAGTATAGTTACAAAATTAGCATGCTGCCACGTAGACAGAGCTTTTCCCTGCTTTCTCCAGCTCTCCTACACTTTATTGACATTTTTCTCTCTCACACAC